>CACRXE010000061.1:1441105-1583605 GCA_902685375.1 Neostethus bicornis | reverse complement strand
ATTTAAGACAAGAGTTGGAATACACCCCGAACAGGTCGCCAGTCTGTCGCAGGGCCACACACACACACAGCCATCCACCCACACATCCCTAGGGGTTATTTTGAAGTGGGTAGCACAGTGACCTCACAGCACCCCGGCTGCCTCCTCCATCTCACCCGGAAGGATCCTGAAGTGTTCCCCGTCCAGCTGGGAGACATCTGTATGGAAGTAGGTCAGGGTTTCAGGGCTCAACGTGGAAACATCCAAACATATCCGGTAACAGAGATGATGGCGTCCGTCCGCCATGTTTGTAGTTCTTTAGCTGAAAAGAGGAGGTGCTATCCAGTCCATGCTGGGAATGATTCCTCAGGGAGGTCAGACTGTTTCCATGGAGATGATGAATCAGGATGACAGCGAGCTGTTGTTTGTTTATTTTTTTTTAAGTTACTTTATGAAGCGAGATGTTGTTCCTCCTGGGGACCCCCTGGTGAGCTCCAGTGAACCCCGGTAAGGGTTTTACCCCCTCTGTTTAAACAGGTGTGGTGAACCCCCCCAGCACCCTCCCGCGCCCCCGGTAACCCCCTCTGTTTGAACAGGTGTGACTCAGCAGTGTGATAATCTGCTGTAACGAGATCTCATTATCCTAACGAGCTGAGACGAGCAGGAAAAACAGATGCATGCTGGGAAACGAACAGATACCGGGCTCTCACCCCTCCCTTCCTTCTTCCCCACACACCCCCCCGGCGTCCCCTCGCCCACTAAGTGCCCTAATGAATTGATCTGATTTTATTACGAAGCCCGCGCGGCTTTTAAGACCCTCAAACATCAATAATCGTTAAAACAGAAGAACTCGTTTAAACGTCTTCGCTCGCCCGCTTTGAAAAACACAGGCTGGCAGGAACCCGGCTCCTGGTACCTGGCACCATAGGGCACACCTGTGTCTCCTTATTCTCTCTGTTTAAATCCTGGTGTTCTTTTTCTAGCCAGGATCTACGTTCCTACCCTCACCATGGTAACCAGGATCTATGTTCCTACCCTCACCATGGTAACCAGGATCTACGTTCTTACCCTCACCATGGTAACCAGGATCTACGTTCCTACCCTCACCATGGTAACCAGGATCTACGATCCTACCCTCACCATGGTAACCAGGATCTACGTTCCTACCCTCACCATGGTAACTAGGATCTACGTTCCTACCCTCACCATGGTAACCAGGATCTACGTTCTTACCCTCACCATGGTAACCAGGATCTACGTTCTTACCCTCACCATGGTAACTAGGATCTACGATCCTACCCTCACCATGGTAACCAGGATCTACGTTCTTACCCTCACCATGGTAACCAGGATCTACGTTCCTACCCTCACCATGGTAACCAGGATCTACATTCCTACCCTCACCATGGTAACCAGGATCTACGTTCCTACCCTCACCATGGTAACCAGGATCTACGATCCTACCCTCACCATGGTAACCAGGATCTATGTTCCTACCCTCACCATGGTAACCAGGATCTACGTTCCTACCCTCACCATGGTAACCAGGATCTACGTTGCTACCCTCACCATGGTAACCAGGATCTACGTTGCTACCCTCACCATGGTAACCAGGATCTACGTTGCTACCCTCACCATGGTAACCAGGATCTACGTTGCTACCCTCACCATGGTAACCAGGATCTACGTTGCTACCCTCACCCGGCCCCAGATGAGCGGAAGACGATGGCACGAAACAAGATGTAGATTCTTTTTTCAGAACCTTTAAATTCAAACAATAAAAAGCTGTAAACCACCATCAGGAACATTTTGGGGTACAGTGTCTCGCCCAGGGGCACTTCGGTATAAACTCCGGGATCGAACCGAAAAACGCCCGGTTACTGGGTGGTAGCGCCACCCACTGAGCCATTTATTTCAGTCATCTTCTTATCCGTCAATATCTTATGGGGTTCCGGGGGATGCCGGAGCCCATCCAGGCTGATTCAAGACAAGGAGGAGGGTACACCTCAAACAGGTCGCCAGTCTGTCACGGAGCCAGACACAACACACACACACATACACACTCATTCCTAGCAGCCAATAAACCTAACATGTATGTTTTTGGAGGAAACCAGAGAAAACACACACGTACACAGGTAGAACATGTAAACTACACACAGAAAGAACAGTGTACCAAGCCTCGTCCTCACTCTGGGACTCGAATTCTGACCTTCTAGCTTTGATGGCACCGTGCCCGCCATGCAGTCGTTAAATTTGTTGTTTATCATATTAACTTGCATCATAACGCGTACAACTTGATGTGTATGAGTCACTGTTTTATTTTCAGGTTCCACACACACGGTGGAGAACATGTAAACTACACACAGAAAGACCCGCTCATTAGAACGTCACGAAATGACGTGGATGGTTCTGGAGGTGTGTTTGGGCGGGATGGAGATCAAGGTGTGATTTAAGAAGTTTTTTTTTAACAGTTAAAGATGTTTATCAGTGACGCGCGTTGACATGGTTACTCACACGAAGGCGTGGTACAGCAGGGCCCACCCGCGGGGTCTCTCCAGAACATCGTAAAGCAGGTTCTGAACCCTCCTCCTGCGGACGTTCCCCCTCTTCAGCGGCCGCGTGGGAGTCTGGGGGGTCTTCGCCAAGAGTCCGAAGGCTCGGTTTGGGGTCCCCAGGAGGAGGTGCTCCCCCACCTCGCTCCTGGACCGCAGCCCCATCCTCAGTGCTGCAAGGCCGAGGGCTGCGGGGGGCCATGACCCGGAGAGGTCAGGGAGGGAGGGATGGGGACCCCGTTGCCAAGGCAGCAGCAGCAGAGGAGGGAGGAGCGGGAGGAGGGTGGAAGGAGGAAAAAAAAGATGGAGGTTTTTAAAAACAAAAAAAAAAACGTTCTGATGTCTTCACGCGCACGCGCTTCCTCATGCGCACGCGCCGCTTCTCCTCAATTAGCCAATTAAGGAGACAAACAAAGAGCGCGCGGCCACCGACAAGCAGCTGCGGAGCGTGGCGCGCGCGTGCCCGTCCAGCTGCAGGAGCGCGTGTGCGCGGGACGTTCGCCTGCCTGTGCGCATGTCAGCACTGACACTGGCGCGGGCACGCACGCGCACAAACATCTGCTAGGATTTACATGCCATTGGACAGTCAGATGGAAGCGGGGGGTGGGGGGGGGACGTACGAATCCATAAAACAAAGTGGGGAGGGCAGGGTACACACAGGAAGGGACAAGGAGACCCAGGTGAGACAACCTGAGAAAGAAAACCACAAGTTTACCATTGATTTCAAAATAAAATAGGAAGTAATAAAAATAAAAGACCCTGGTCCAATGAAACTCTGACCTGAAGTGACCCAGGATCTACGTTCCTACCCTCACCATGGTAACCAGGATCTACGTTCCTACCCTCACCGTGGTAACCAGGATCTACGTTCCTACCCTCACCATGGTAACCAGGATCTACGTTCCTACCCTCACCATGGTAACCAGGATCTATGTTCCTACCCTCACCATGGTAACCAGGATCTACGTTCCTACCCTCACCATGGTAACCGGGATGTACGTTCCTACCCTCACCATGGTAACCAGGATCTACGTTCCTACCCTCACCATGGTAACCAGGATCTACGTTCCTACCCTCACCATGGTAACCGGGATGTACGTTCCTACCCTCACCATGGTAACCAGGATCTACGTTCCTACCCTCACCATGGTAACCAGGATCTACGTTCCTACCCTCACAATGGTAACCGGGATGTACGTTCCGACCCTCACCATGGTAACCGGGATCTACGTTCCTACTCTCACCATGGTAACCAGGATCTACGTTCCGACCCTCACCATGGTAACCAGGATCTACGTTCCTACACTCACCATGGTAACCAGGATCTACGTTCCTACCCTCACCATGGTAACCAGGATCTACGTTCCTACCCTCACCGTGGTAACCAGGATCTACGTTCCTACCCTCACCATGGTAACCAGGATCTACGTTCCTACCCTCACCATGGTAACCAGGATCTATGTTCCTACCCTCACCATGGTAACCAGGATCTACGTTCCTACCCTCACCATGGTAACCAGGATCTACGTTCCTACCCTCACCATGGTAACCAGGATCTACGTTCCTACCCTCACAATGGTAACCGGGATGTACGTTCCGACCCTCACCATGGTAACCAGGATCTACGTTCCTACCCTCACCATGGTAACCGGGATCTACGTTCCTACTCTCACCATGGTAACCAGGATCTACGTTCCGACCCTCACCATGGTAACCAGGATCTACGTTCCTACACTCACCATGGTAACCAGGATCTACGTTCCTACCCTCACCATGGTAACCAGGATCTACGTTCATGGTAACCAGGATCTACGTTCCTACCCTCACCACGGTAACCAGGATCTACGTTCCTACCCTCACCATGGTAACCAGGATCTACGTTCCTACCCTCACCATGGTAACCAGGATCTATGTTCCTACCCTCACCATGGTAACCAGGATCTATGTTCCTACCCTCACCATGGTAACCAGGATCTACGTTCCGACCCTCACCATGGTAACCAGGATCTACGTTCCTACCCTCACCATGGTAACCAGGATCTACGTTCCTACCCTCACAATGGTAACCGGGATGTACGTTCCGACCCTCACCATGGTAACCAGGATCTACGTTCCTACCCTCACCATGGTAACCGGGATCTACGTTCCTACTCTCACCATGGTAACCAGGATCTACGTTCCTACACTCACCATGGTAACCAGGATCTACGTTCATGGTAACCAGGATCTACGTTCCTACCCTCACCACGGTAACCAGGATCTACGTTCCTACCCTCACCATGGTAACCAGGATCTACGTTCCTACCCTCACCATGGTAACCAGGATCTATGTTCCTACCCTCACCATGGTAACGAAGATCTACGTTCCTACCCTCACCATGGTAACCAGGATCTACGTTCCTACCCTCACCATGGTAACCAGGATCTACTATCCTACCCTCACCATGGTAACCAGGATCTACGTTCCTACCCTCACCATGGTAACCAGGATCTACGTTCCTACCCTCACCATGGTAACCAGGATCTACGTTCCTACCCTCACCGTGGTAACCAGGATCTACGTTCCTACCCTCACCGTGGTAACGGGTGCTAGGGATTCCTCTGTAGGAGGAGTCCTATAACTCCATTGGGTAGATCCCACCTGTCTCAACCTGGACAGAACCCGGGTAATAAGGTACTACCCTGCCAGAGCCTGCTGCTTCATCGGGTGCAGGAAGCGTCCACCATCAGGAGCATTTGGGGATTCGGTGTCTTGCTCAGTGACACCTCGGCATGACCTCTGATCCGAGGATCAAACTGGCAGTCCTCTGACCGCCCTCCCTTACCGAGTCAGACGGTCGTTTCACCCACTGAGACGTGAAGTTCAAGCCTAGCCTCGTCTTTATTGCCACCTTCTGGTTGTACCCCACCTCCAACGCCCTCCAATAAACCGGTCTGGTATCTGTGTTTGGGTCCTTCGTCCCTCTCCTGCTTCGTCATCTTCCACACCTGTGTCCAATCAGATACCTTGGATCCCACCCCCTCCTCTCCTTTATAAACCCTCAGCCTTCATCCAGCCCCTGCCAGATCACCATCGTGACATGGTGACCCGGTTCTGTAACCCTGATATCCTGTCCTCGTGATGGAGGATATCAGAGCCGATGAGATGAGATCTCAGTCCAATGATTGGTCCAGTAATGAGGTCTTACAGTTCTGCCATCTGCTGGTAGTTTACACACATTACAACATTTATAATTCACTTTAAATAGAAACAAATCTGTTTGGTTTTTATTTAAAAACACAATTTTTAAGTGTTTTTGGACTCAAATGATTTCTTTTTTTTGGAAGGAATGTTTCCAGCTTTTGACAAACTCTCTCTCCAGGGGGAGAGGATGGTGGGCAGCAGAGGACACCCTTGGAGACCTGGTATAGGGGGGGGTGAAGCTTTGATTTTACATTAATATGTACTTTTTATGGACAGGATCCCACATTGTGGAAGAAAACGTAGGAACGTAGATCCTGGTTACCATGGTGAGGGTAGGAACGTAGATCCTGGTTACCATGGTGAGGTTAGGAACACAGATCCTGGTTACCATGGTGAGGGTAGGAACGTAGATCCTGGTTACCATGGTGAGGTTAGGAATGTAGATCCTGGTTACCATGGTGAGGGTAGGAACGTAGATCCTGGTTACCATGGTGAGTGTAGGAACATAGATGCTGGTTACCATGGTGAGGTTAGGAATGTAGATCCTGGTTACCATGGTGAGGTTAGGAATGTAGATCCTGGTTACCATGGTGAGGGTAGGAACGTAGATCCTGGTTACCATGGTGAGGGTAGGAACGTAGATCCTGGTTACCATGGTGAGGGTAGGAACGTAGATCCTGGTTACCATGGTGAGGGTAGGAACGTAGATCCTGGTTACCATGGTGAGGGTAGGAACATAGATCCTGGTTACCATGGTGAGGGTAGGAACGTAGATCCTGGTTACCACGGTGAGGGTAGGAACGTAGATCCTGGTTACCATGGTGAGGTTAGGAACGTAGATCCTGGTTACCATGGTGAGGGTAGGAACGTAGATCCTGGTTACCATGGTGAGGTTAGGAACGTAGATCCTGGTTACCATGGTGAGGGTAGGAACGTAGATCCTGGTTACTATGGTGAGGGTAGGAACGTAGATCCTGGTTACCATGGTGAGGGTAGGAACGTAGATCCTGGTTACCACGGTGAGGGTAGGAACGTAGATCCTGGTTACCATGGTGAGAGTAGGAACATAGATCCTGGTTACCATGAACGTAGATCCTGGTTACCATGGTGAGGGTAGGAACGTAGATCCTGGTTACCATGGTGAGGGTAGGAACGTAGATCCTGGTTACCATGGTGAGGGTAGGAACATAGATCCTGGTTACCATGGTGAGGGTAGGAACGTAGATCCTGGTTACCATGGTGAGGGTAGGAACGTAGATCCTGGTTACCACAGTGAGGGTAAGAACATAGATCATGGTTACCATGGTGAGGGTAGGAACGTAGATCCTGGTTACCATGGTGAGGGTAGGAACGTAGATCCTGGTTACCATGGTGAGGGTAGGAACGTAGATCCTGGTTACCATGGTGAGGGTAGGAACGTAGATCCTGGTTACCATGGTGAGGGTAGGAACGTAGATCCTGGTTACCATGGTGAGGGTAGGAACGTAGATCCTGGTTACCATGAACGTAGATCCTGGTTACCACGGTGAGGGTAGGAACGTAGATCCTGGTTACCATGGTGAGGGTAGGAACGTAGATCCTGGTTACCATGGTGAGGGTAGGAACATGGACAGGGTCCTGCCCCAAGTGGGAGAAGTTTAAATACCACTCAGTCCTACTGATCACCACCATGACAGAATTATGACGTCATTAATTAATCACCATGGAAACAGAAACGAAGGTGATGAAGGATTCGCTTCCAGCTGGTTGGTCATGTCCTTGGTTGCAGAACATAAATCCCCCCACCTTCCTCCACACCCACAGATGCCCACAGGAGCTTCAATAATTCATCCAGGAAGACATCCATCACATGAACTTGTGCTGACTCATCGTTTCATCCCTCTGGAGTGGAGGCGGGATGGGGTGTGGAGGGTGTGGGGGGGCTGTGAGAGAGGGAGAGCTTCTGGAAATAGTTGTTTTTCTTGACTCAGAAGAAGAAGGCGGGTGTTCCACCATCAGCACCACCATGATCAGTCATCCTCCCTACCCCGTCAAGCCCCGCCCCTCTTTAAAAAAATTATAATAAATATAATTTATAATTTGTTTTGAGAAATACGATTTGATTGATGACGTCATCCAGACCTTCGTTTATTTCCGGGCGTCGCTTTCTTTGATGACGTCATCGTTCAAATTGAAGCCCCGTCCCTCTAAAAAAAATTAACAAAAAAATTTGTCAATCGTTTTTGCTGTAAAAAATGTTTGTTAGTGTTTTTGTCGTTTTTTTATTTTAAGAAATACGATGTGGTCGATGACGTCATCCAGACCTTCGTTCATTTCCGGGTGTTGCCATCTTTAATGACGTCATCATTCAAAAGTATTTCTTGAAAAAAAAACGACAATAGCACAAACAAAAAAATTTTTACGGAAAAAAGATTGACATATTTTTTTGTTTATTTTTGTTTTTATTATTTTTTACGAGGGGCGGGGCTTCACGGAGGTCCCTACCCACCTCACAGTCTGCAGGTTGTTCTCTGGATCCATCACAAGATCAAGCAGGTCCCTTCACATCTGGTTCCTGAAGGGGGCGGAGGGTAGACCTCCAGCCTCCTCTCAGGTCCAGCTCAGTGAGACGGGATGTGATGGGACGCCGGAGGCGAGCAGCATCGGAGCGGTGGGGCGGCTACGGGTGAGGGAGTGGGGGAGTGAAGAGGGATGAATGGGGCTGAGCTCTGGCAAGGGGACAAGGGGAGAACATGCAAACTCCACAGAGAACGGACAGTGTTTCAACCAGGATCTACATTCCTACCCTCACCATGGTAACCAGGATCGACCTTCCTACCCTCACCATGGTAACCAGGATCTACCTTCCTACCCTCACCATGGTAACCAGGATCTACGTTCCTACCCTCACCATGGTAACCAGGATCTACGTTCCTACCCTCACCATGGTAACCAGAATCTATGTTCCTACCCTCACCATGGTAACCAGGATCTACGTTCCTACCCTCACCATGGTAACCAGGATCTACGTTCCAACCCTCACCATGGTAACCAGGATCTACGTTCCTACCCTCACCATGGTAACCAGGATCTACGTTCCTACCCTCACCATGGTAACCAGGATCTACGTTCCTACCCTCACCATGGTAACCAGGATCTAAATTCCTACCCTTACCATGGTAACCAGGATCTACGTTCCTGCCCTCACCATGGTAACCAGGATCTACGTTTCTACCCTTACCATGGTAACCAGGATCTTCGTTCCTACCCTCACCATGGTAACCAGGATCTATGTTCCTACCCTCACCATGGTAACCAGGATCTACGTTGCTACCCTCACCATGGTAACCAGGATCTACGTTCCTACCCTCACCATGGTAACCAGGATCTACGTTCCTACCCTTACCATGGTAACCAGGATCTACGTTCCTACCCTCACCATGGTAACCAGGATCTACATTCCTACCCTCACCATGGTAACCAGGATCTACGTTCTTACCATCACCATGGTAACCAGGATCTACGTTCCTACCCTCACCATGGTAACCACGATCTACGTTCCTACCCTCACCATGGTAACCAGGATCTACGTTCCTACCCTCACCATGGTAACCAGGATCTACGTTCTTACCATCACCATGGTAACCAGGATCTACGTTCCTACCCTCACCATGGTAACCAGGATCTACGTTCCTACCCTCACCATGGTAACCAGGATCTACGTTCCTACCCTCACCATGGTAACCAGGATCTACGTTCCTGCCCTCACCATGGTAACCAGGATCTAAATTCCTACCCTTACCATGGTAACCAGGATCTACGTTCCTACCCTCACCATGGTAACCAGGATCTACGTTCCTACCCGTACCATGGTAACCAGGATCTTCGTTCCTACCCTCACCATGGTAACCAGGATCTATGTTCCTACCCTCACCATGGTAACCAGGATCTACGTTCCTACCCTCACCATGGTAACCAGGATCTACGTTCCTACCCTCACCATGGTAACCAGGATCTACGTTCCTACCCTTACCATGGTAACCAGGATCTACGTTCCTACCCTCACCATGGTAACCACGATCTACGTTCCTACCCTCACCATGGTAACCAGGATCTACGTTCCTACCCTCACCATGGTAACCAGGATCTACGTTCCTACCCTCACCATGGTAACCAGGATCTACGTTCCTACCCTCACCATGGTAACCAGGATCTACGTTCCTACCCTCACCATGGTAACCAGGATCTAGGTATGTTTTTAATGTGAAACCGAAAAGATGGAGGATTTCAAACCGTGTCCAGCTGCTTGATTGTGTCCTTGGCTGCAAAACATAAATCCCCTGCATGCCCTCGTTGTTTACCCCTCAGTCAGTCTCTCACACACACACACACACACACACACACACACACAGATGTCCAACAGTAGCTTTAATAATTCATCCAGGACGACATTCGTTCATCACTTCTGCTGACTCATCATTTCATGTGGAGATGAAACAGGAGGGGGAGGAGGGGTCATATGAGAGGGGGAACATCCGGGTCGTCCTGGAACTCAGTGGGAGGGGGCGTGACGCCCGGCCGGGTCACGATGTTGTCCCAGCGGAGCGCCGAGGATCCACAGGGGTTCACCTCCAGCTTCTCTCTGATTGGAGGAAACAAGATGGAGGTGGTTTAAAAGGACTACAACTCCCACGGTGACGCTGACACATAGGAACATAGATCACCTGGTCCTGCTCTCTGATTGGACGGGACGAGACGGAACTTTTTCAGGTGCTTTATTTTTTTTCGTGACCTAAAAGTAGAAAAAAAAAATTATTTCCTGTTTGATTTTTTTTTTAATAGTGAAGAAGCTGTTTTCGGTATGACCAGCCGCCTGCCGAGCGGGGGCCCGGGTCCAGCCACCTGCCGAGCGGGGGCCTAGGACCAGCCGCCTGCCGAGCGGGGGCCTGGACCAGCCGCCTGCCGAGCGGGAGCCTAGGACCAGCCGCCTGCCGAGCGGGGGCCCGGGTCCAGCCGCCTGCCGAGCGGGGGCCTAGGACCAGCCGCCTGCCGAGCGGGGGCCCGGGTCCAGCCGCCTGCCGAGCGGGGGCCTAGGACCAGCCGCCTGCCGAGCGGGGGCCTAGGATCAGCCGCCTGCCGAGCGGGGGCCTGGACCAGCCGCCTGCCGAGCGGGGGCCCGGGACCAGCCACAGTGAAGGCTCTATCTCCTCTGGGACCAGCCACAGTGAAGGCTCTGTCTCCTCTGGGACCAGCCAAAGTGAAGGCTCTGTCTCCTCTGGGACCAGCCACAGTGAAGGCTCTGTCTCCTCTGGGACCAGCCACAGTGAAGGCTCTGTCTCCTCTGGGACCAGCCACAGTGAAGGCTCTGTCTCCTCTGGGACCAGCCACAGTGAAGGCTCTATCTCCTCTGGGACCAGCCACAGTGAAGGCTCTATCTCCTCTGGGACCAGCCACAGTGAAGGCTCTGTCTCCTCTGGGACCAGCCACAGTGAAGGCTCTGTCTCCTCTGGGACCAGCCACAGTGAAGGCTCTATCTCCTCTGGGACCAGCCACAGTGAAGGCTCTGTCTCCTCTGGGACCAGCCAAAGTGAAGGCTCTGTCTCCTCTGGGACCAGCCACAGTGAAGGCTCTGTCTCCTCTGGGACCAGCCACAGTGAAGGCTCTGTCTCCTCTGGGACCAGCCACAGTGAAGGCTCTATCTCCTCTGGGACCAGCCACAGTGAAGGCTCTATCTCCTCTGGGACCAGCCACAGTGAAGGCTCTGTCTCCTCTGGGACCAGCCACAGTGAAGGCTCTATCTCCTCTGGGACCAGCCACAGTGAAGGCTCTGTCTCCTCTCTCCCTGCCAGGCTGTGCGTCTAGCCGCGGCGCCGCTTAACGATGGATCCCTGCCTGACGAATGAGGGTACACGCGGTACAGATTGTTCCTGTGGAAGAACAGGACTGTTTCTAAGATTAGACGGAGTAATTAACCTGGCGTACGCAGGGGATGGGCAGCTGCGGGGATGCCAGGCAGGGCATGGTGAGGACCAGGTGTCCGGTGGTCTGGGACCTCTGAGCCGTGGAGCTGTCAGGACGGACTTCAGCAGGAAGGACGAACTGGAAGATCTGAAGGGGTTAATGAGACGGATTAAAGCGGGGCGATGGACTGGGCTCCACTGTGCCCCCGCTGTGCCCCCGCTGTGCCCCCGCTGTGCCCCCACCTTTCCTTTCACGTTGACTTTGACGTAGGTGGGGTGGATGTCCACGTCGATCAGGGAGGTGTCCAAGTGTCTGAGGGACGGAGCAGGGTCAGTCAAAGTTAATCAAACACCGATAAAATTAAATCCCTCACCATGGTAACCAGGATATACATTCTTACCCTCACCATGGTAACCAGGATCTATGTTCCTACCCTCACCATGGTAACCAAATCTACGTTCCTACCCTCACCATGGTAACCAGGATCTACGTTCCTATACTCACCATGGTAACCAGGATCTACGTTCCTATATTCACCATGGTAACCAGGATCGACATTCTTACCCTCACCATGGTAACCAGGATCTATGTTCCTACCCTCACCATGGTAACCAAATCTACGTTCCTACCCTCACCATGGTAACCAGGATCTACGTTCCTATATTCACCATGGTAACCAGGATCTACGTTCCTATCCTCACCATGGTAACCAGGATCTACGTTCCTACCCTCACCATGGTAACCAGGATCTATGTTCCTACCCTCACCATGGTAACCAGGATCTACGTTCCTACCCTCACCGTGGTAACCAGAATCTACGTTCCTACCCTCACCATGGTAACCAGGATCTACGTTCCTACCCTCACCATGGTAACCAGGATCTACATTCCTACCCTCACCATGGTAACCAGAATCTATGTTCCTACCCTCACCATGGTAACCAGAATCTACGTTTCTACCCTCACTGTGGTAACCAGGATCTATGTTCCTACCCTCACCATGGTAACCAGGATCTACGTTCCTACCCTCACCATGGTAACCAGGTCTATGTTCCTACCTTCACCATGGTAACCAGGATCTACGTTCCTACCCTCACCATGGTAACCAAATCTACGTTCCTACCCTCACCATGGTAACCAGGATCTACGTTCCTATACTCACCATGGTAACCAGGATCTATGTTCCTATATTCACCATGGTAACCAGGATCGACATTCTTACCCTCACCATGGTAACCAGGATCTACGTTCCTATATTCACCATGGTAACCAGGATCTACGTTCCTTTCCTCACCATGGTAACCAGGATCTACGTTCCTACCCTCACCATGGTAACCAGGATCTATGTTCCTACCCTCACCATGGTAACCAGGATCTACGTTCCTACCCTCACCGTGGTAACCAGAATCTACGTTCCTACCCTCACCATGGTAACCAGGATCTACGTTCCTACCCTCACCATGGTAACCAGGATCTACATTCCTACCCTCACCATGGTAACCAGAATCTATGTTCCTACCCTCACCATGGTAACCAGAATCTACGTTTCTACCCTCACTGTGGTAACCAGGATCTACATTCCTACCCTCACCATGGTAACCAGGATCTATGTTCCTACCCTCACCATGGTAACCAGGATCTACGTTCCTACCCTCACCATGGTAACCAGGTCTATGTTCCTACCTTCACCATGGTAACCAGGATCTATGTTCCTACCCTCACCATGGTAACCAGGATCTATGTTCCTACCCTCACCATGGTAACCAGGATCTATGTTCCTACCCTCACCATGGTAACCAGGATCTACGTTCCTACCCTCACCATGGTAACCAGGATCTACGTTCCTACCCTCACCATGGTAACCAGGATCTACGTTCCTACCCTCACCATGGTAACCAGGATCTACGTTCCTACCCTCACCGTGGTAACCAGGATCTATGTTCCTACCCTCATACATGACCAGGTGTGTATGAAGCGTGTTTTCGGTGTGTTTTTTTTTTTTTACCTGTAAACGGCCAAGTCGAGGATCAAAGAGTTTTTTTCTTCGTCTTCAGTCAATAAAAAATTTAAACTGTGAAAAAGAGAAAAAACAAGAAAAAAAAGTCAATAAAATAAAAGGATTTTGTTTCCGTGGAAACGGACTGAATCCTTAATGGCGCCACTCAGTGGCTCCAAAGAGGGATGAAACAATGTCTTTTGAAATTTTTGTAAATTTATTTGTGAAATTTGCAAAAATTACTCAAAAATTTGCGAGAAGTTGAAAGTTTTGCAAAGTTTGTTATTTTTGTAATTTTTTTGCAAAAAATTTGTAAAATTTGGAAAAAATTAAAAAATCATAAAAATTAGCTAATTTTTCAAAAACTTCAAACAAAATGTACAAAATTTGGCCGAAATTGTTCTCTTTTTTTTCAATTTTTTCAATATTTGCAAAAATTTACAAATTTTGTATTTATTTTTTTTCAAATTTTTTTCAAAATTCTGAAAGTTTGAAAAACTTTGCAAAAATTTGCGGAAAATTCCAAGAAAATTGGACGTAATTTGTTAAATTTTTGTATATTTTTTGCAAATTTTGCTAAATTTGTCAAAAATTGGAAAAATTGTAAAAAAAAAAAATGATTTAAATGTGCCTAAAATTTGCCCAAAATTTGTAAAGTTTTGCCAATTTTTGCATAAAATGGGGCAGAGGATGGGCACGAGCTATGGGTGATCACTCTCGGGCCTCGAAGGACAACTCGTCCAAATAAGGATGGCAGGAACCCGGGGCGATGAGGTGCCCACAGGCCTTAAACCTGGAAAAGGAGGAGCCCGTGAGCCGTGCCCGCAGACTTGAACCTTCTCTATTTTAAAGACATTTTAAAATATTTTAATGAATTATGTTAAAAGGTTATTATGGTCTGTGTCTCTGCTTCCCTGCTGCTCCCCGCCCGGTCCTGATCCAGCGGTCCGGTCACACACAGTTAGAATTAATTAAAGCCAGGAATGAACGGATGATTTTCTCTCACTTTGGTTGGTTGACGTTTAGGACACGCCCATCGTCGGTGATCAGCTTCCTCGGAGGCTTCTCGGGTTTAGGCTCCTCCCTGTGGAGATCAGCTGCTGGTTAATATGGTCTGTCACCATGGTAACACACACGTTAAAAAAATAGTTCATGAAACTTTCAGGATTTTACTAACAGTTCTGTTCTGTCGTCTTCCGCTCATCCGGGGCCGAGTCGCCGGGGGCAACAGCCTCAGACGGGAAGCCCAGGCTTCTCTCACCCCGGCAGCATCCTCCATCTCACCCAGGAGGATCCTGAGGTGTTCCCTGTCCAGCTGTGAGACAAAGTCTCTCCAGCAGGTCCAGGGTCTGTCTCTGGGTCTCCTTCTGGTGGAACGTGCCCGAAACATGGTAACCAGGATCTATGTTCCTACCCTCTCCATGGTAACCAGGATCTTCGTTCCTACCCTCACCATGGTAACCAGGATCTACGTTCCTACCCTCATCATGGTAACCAGGATCTACGTTCCTACCCTCACCATGGTAACCAGGATCTACGTTCCTACCCTCACCATGGTAACCAGGATCTACGTTCCTACCCTCACCATGGTAACCAGGATCTACGTTCCTACCCTCACCATGGTAACCAGGATCTACATTGCTACCCTCACCATGGTAACCAGGATCTACGTTCCTACCCTCACCATGGTAACCAGGATCTACATTGCTACCCTCACCATGGTAACCAGGATCTATGTTCCTACCCTCACCATGGTAACTAGGATCTACGTTCCTACCCTCACCATGGTAACCAGGATCTACGTTCCTACCCTCACCATGGTAACCAGGATCTAAGTTCCTACCCTCACCATGGTAACCAGGATCTACGTTCCTACCCTCACCATGGTAACCAGGATCTACGTTCTTACCCTCACCATAGTAACCAGGATCTACGTTCCTACCCTCACCATGGTAACCAGGATCTACCTTCCTACCCAAGAAAATTCGTAAACTGACATTTTCTTCTGCTTGGCCTCCAGGTGGCGATGTGTCTCCACACGAGACTCCGGGGTGAACGAACATGGCGTGTTCCAGAACCGCTTCTCCCACTCATCTTCGTCCAGGTCCTCGTCCTCCAGCGGGTCCTGGTTCTCATCGTTGTCCGACTTTGGTCTGAGGAGAAGATGAAAACAACCGTTACTATGGGAACTGTATCAGACCGGATTAAGACCCATATAAGGACGTCCTGCGCTGGAATCACAATCTGTTTTCAATCATTATTATTTCAATCAAAAACTTCCCAAAATGAACAAAAAAAATAAATAAAATAGAAAGAAAAACATGAAAAGAATTCTGAGAATTGAATTCTGAGAATTGAAAAATGGCGACTTAACACCACCTGGCGGTCAAACAGGGTAAATAAAAAATTAATCTTATTTATTTTCTCCTCTTTCTTTAACGGTGGATGCCCTCCATGCCATCCTGCAGCACCTGGGCATCCCGGGCACCTACCACTTCAGCTCTGCTTCAACGCCACCCTCCCTGCTCTGCCAGCTTACCGTGCCCGATCCCAACTGCAGGTGGAACACTGACTTCCTGTCCAATCAAACGCAGGGTAGTGTGTACGACTCTGGAGCATCCGGCCAATCAGGACAGGCTCTGTCAGCATGCTCCTCCTCTTGGACCCTCATCAAACGCCAACCGAGGATAAACAGTGTTTAGAACAGACTCACATTCTGCCCTCCTTCTTCCTCTCTGCTTCCTCTTTCTCCAGGTTCCTCTTCTCCTGGTGTGCCCGCTCCTGCTCTGCCACCATCCTGGTGACCTCCTGGAGACCCTGAGAGGACCTGATCCGCTCGGACCGGCTGACCGCCGATCCGTCCAGACACTGAGGAGTGAGGGGAGGGGGAGTTTTATCTCTGTTCTGATTCGTCGTCTTCCACTCATCCGGGGCCGGGTCGCCGGGGGTAACAGCCTCAGACGGGAAACCTAGGCTTCTCTCACCCCGGCTGCATCCTCCATCTCACCCAGGAGGATCCTGAGGTGTTCCCTGTCCAGCTGGGAGACATGTAGATGCTGGTTACCATGGTGAGGGTTGGAACGTAGATCCTGGTTACCATGGTGAGGGTAGGAACATAGATCCTGGTTACCATGGTGAGGGTAGGAACGAAGATCCTGGTTACCATGGTGAAGGTAGGTACGTAGATCCTGGTTACCATGGTGAGGGTAGGAATGTAGATCCTGGTTACCATGGTGAGGGTAGGAACGAAGATCCTGGTTACCATGGTGAAGGTAGGTACGTAGATCCTGGTTACCATGGTGAGGGTAGGAACATAGATCCTGGTTACCATGGTGAGGGTAGGAACGTAGATCCTGGTTACCATGGTGAGGGTAGGAACATAGATCCTGGTTACCATGGTGAGGGTAGGAACGTAGATCCTGGTTACCATGGTGAGGGTAAGAACGTAGATCCTGGTTACCATGGTGAGGGTAGGAACGTAGATCCCGGTTACCATGGTGAGGGTAGGAACATAGATCCTGGTTACCATGGTGAGGGTAGGAACGTAGATCCTGGTTACCATGGTGAGGGTAGGAACGTAGATCCCGGTTACCATGGTGAGGGTAGGAACGTAGATCCTGGTTACCATGGTGAGGGTAGGAACGTAGATCCTGGTTACCATGGTGAGGGTAGGAACGTAGATCCTGGTTACCATGGTGAGGGTAGAAACATAGATCCTGGTTACCATGGTGAGGGTAGGAACATAGATCCTGGTTACCATGGTGAGGGTAGGAACGTAGATCCTGGTTACCATGGTGAGGGTAGGAACATAGATCCTGGTTACCATGGTGAGGGTAGGAATGTAGATCCTGGTTACCATGGTGAGGGTAGAAATGTAGATCCTGGTTTCCATGGTGAGGGTAGGAATGTAGATCCTGGTTACCATGGTGAGGGTAGGAACGTAGATCCTGGTTACCATGGTGAGGGTAGGAATGTAGATTCTGGTTACCATGGTGAGGGTAGGAACGTAGATCCTGGTTACCATGGTGAGGGTAGGAACGTAGATCCTGGTTTCCATGGTGAGGGTAGGAATGTAGATCCTGGTTACCATGGTGAGGGTAGGAACGTAGATCCTGGTTACCATGGTGAGGGTAGGAATGTAGATTCTGGTTACCATGGTGAGGGTAGGAACGTAGATCCTGGTTACCATGGTGAGGGTAGGAACGTAGATCCTGGTTACCATGGTGAGTGTAGGAATGTAGATCCTGGTTACCATGGTGAGGGTAGGAACGTAGATCCTGGTTACCATGGTGAGGGTAGGAATGTAGATTCTGGTTACCATGGTGAAGGTAGGAACATAGATCCTGGTTACCATGGTGAGGGTAGGAACATAGATCCTGGTTACCATGGTGAGGGTAGGAACATAGATCCTGGTTACCATGGTGAAGGTAGGAACGTAGATCCTGGTTACCATGGTGAGGGTAGGAACGTAGATCCTGGTTACCATGGTGAGGGTAGGAACGTAGATCCTGGTTACCATGGTGAGGGTAGGAACATAGATCCTGGTTACCATGGTGAGGGTAGGAACATAGATCCTGGTTACCATGGTGAAGGTAGGAACGTAGATCCTGGTTACCATGGTGAGGGTAGGAATGTAGATCCTGGTTACCATGGTGAGGGTAGAAATGTAGATCCTGGTTTCCATGGTGAGGGTAGGAATGTAGATCCTGGTTACCATGGTGAGGGTAGGAACGTAGATCCTGGTTACCATGGTGAGGGTAGGAATGTAGATTCTGGTTACCATGGTGAGGGTAGGAACGTAGATCCTGGTTACCATGGTGAGGGTAGGAACGTAGATCCTGGTTTCCATGGTGAGGGTAGGAATGTAGATCCTGGTTACCATGGTGAGGGTAGGAACGTAGATCCTGGTTACCATGGTGAGGGTAGGAATGTAGATTCTGGTTACCATGGTGAGGGTAGGAACGTAGATCCTGGTTACCATGGTGAGGGTAGGAACGTAGATCCTGGTTACCATGGTGAGTGTAGGAATGTAGATCCTGGTTACCATGGTGAGGGTAGGAACGTAGATCCTGGTTACCATGGTGAGGGTAGGAATGTAGATTCTGGTTACCATGGTGAAGGTAGGAACATAGATCCTGGTTACCATGGTGAGGATAGGAACGTAGATCCTGGTTTCCATGGTGAGGGTAGGAACGTAGATCCTGGTTACCATGGTGAGGGTAGGAACATAGATCCTGGTTACCATGGTGAGGGTAGGAACATAGATCCTGGTTACCATGGTGAGGGTAGGAACGTAGATCCTGGTTACCATGGTGAGGGTAGGAACATAGATCCTGGTTACCATGGTGAGGGTGGGAACGTAGATCCTGGTTACCATGGTGAGGGTAGGGTGAGGGTAGGAACATAGATGGTGAGGGTAGGAACGTAGATCCTGGTTACCATGGTGAGGGTAGGAACATAGATCCTGGTTACCATGGTGAGGGTAGGAATGTAGATCCTGGTTTCCATGGTGAGGGTAGGAATGTAGATCCTGGTTACCATGGTGAGGGTAGGAACGTAGATCCTGGTTACCATGGTGAGGGTAGGAATGTAGATCCTGGTTTCCATGGTGAGGGTAGGAATGTAGATCCTGGTTACCATGGTGAGGGTAGGAACGTAGATCCTGGTTACCATGGTGAGGGTAGGAATGTAGATTCTGTTTACCATGGTGAAGGTAGGAACATAGATCCTGGTTACCATGGTGAGGGTAGGAACGTAGATCCTGGTTTCCATGGTGAGGGTAGGAATGTAGATCCTGGTTACCATGGTGAGGGTAGGAACGTAGATCCTGGTTACCATGGTGAGGGTAGGAACGTAGATCCTGGTTACCATGGTGAGGGTAGGAACATAGATCCTGGTTACCATGGTGAGGGTAGGAACGTAGATCCTGGTTACCATGGTGAGGGTAGGAACGTAGATCCTGGTTACCATGGTGAGGGTAGGAACGTAGATCCTGGTTACCATGGTGAGGGTAGGAATGTAGATCCTGGTTACCATGGTGAGGGTAGGAACGTAGATCCTGGTTACCATGGTGAGGGTAGGAACGTAGATCCTGGTTACCATGGTGAGGATAGGAACGTAGATCATGGGTGAGAGAAGCCTGGGCTTCCCGTCTGAGGCTGTTGCCCCCGGTGACCCGGCCCCAGATGAGCGGAAGACGACAGAACAGAACTATTTCAGGTCGTCAGTGTCTCTAAAAACAAGAAGAGGGTCACCTCTATCTGAGGCAGCGCAGCCACCACATACTGCCTGTACCCCTGGAAGTAGGAGCAGGGGTTCCCCACCAGGTGCAGCTCTCTCAGATGGAGGTTGTGTTTCAGCGTCATGACGCTGCTCAGACGACCCACGAAGTTCAGCGTCAGGTCCAACTTCTGGAGGCTCTCGCAGCCTGGAGGAGAGAAAGCCATTACCATGGAGACACAAGGAGCAGCCCCGCCCCCCAACACGTGAAGAGGTGTGGGTCGGGGTTTTGTTACTTAGCAACGGGAGTGAAAAGTCTGGTCGGATTTTTATGCGAGTTTTTATAAAATTTTCGTAAAGTTTATTGAAACATTCGTAAATTTTTTAAAAAGTTTGTAAAAAAAATTTTTTTAAATTTTGTAAAAAAAATGTTTAAAAAGTTTGTAATATTTTTTTTTAATTCAAAAAATTTTGCAAAATTCCGCAAAATTTTCGTAAATTTAAAAAAAAAAAAAATTGTAATTTTTTTTTAAAAAAAATTGTAGATATTTAAAATATTTTTTAATTTTTAAAAAGAAATTTCGTAAATTTTTTAAAAAATTTGTAAAATTTTTGGAAATTCCTGCAAAATTAACAAAAGTTTGCAAAAATTTAGCAAAATTGCTAAAAATTTTCAAAACAAAAAAAATGAATAAATTTTGTATTTAACAAAATTTTAAAAATCTTCCAAAATTAGGCAAAAAAATTGTAGAATTTCACAAGTTTACAATTTTTTGGGCGGTAGGCAGAGTCCTGTAACCCTATTGGACGTTACTGCCTGTCTCAACCCTGGCATTGCCGGGGCAGAGCCCGGTCAGTATGGCACCACCCCAGCACAACTTACTTTCTTCACTGGGTTCACAAAGCTTAGAGGCGTAGCTGGCCTGGCATGAGGGAGGCATAGCTCAGTGGTAAAATCACCATCTTTGGACCGAAGAGTTGCCGGTTTGAATACTACTGAGCTCATGCCTAAGGGTTCCTGGACGAGACACTCAACCCCTAGTTTCTCCCACCGTAGGCGCTGTCATTGCCCGCCTGCTGCGGTGCGATGCAGCGCTGGAATTTCCCCATGAGGGATGAATACAGTATGGTACTGTCTCTTTAAATGAAAGGCAAAGTGTGTGTGTGTGTGTGTGTGTGTGTGTGTGTGTGTGTGTGTGTGTGTGTGTGTGTGTGTGTGTGTGTGTGTGTGTGTGTGACACTGCCCGAACCAGGCCCTCTGCCCAGACATGCTCACCCACACCAGGGCAACCCTCCCTGGGCTCAATCGGCCGGCGACCTAAGGGCCCCGGGGAGCCAACGAAACCAGACCCGCTATCTCAACATGCTCACCCACACCTGGGTAGTCCTCTCCGGGCTCAGTGGAACCAGCCCTCCACACACATGCGCCCGCCCACACCCGGGCTCTATTTGCCAGCGGTCTACTAGACTGGGTGTGTCCCGCATCTCGCCTGAAATCAACCGGGATAGGCTCCGGCGCCCCCCTTACGATCTTATCAGGAATAAACGGTTTCGAAGTTGAAAAAAGTTGAGACTGAGCATGTGCAGAAGATCTGAACTAAAACACTTCCTGTTTATGTTTGAATGTGGGCGTGGCCAAAATGAATCTGGCCAATCAGTATGAGAATATTTAAACCCAGGACCGTGCCCGGACGTTTTGATGCCCCAAGGTGGAGCGAGTGGCCCCCCGTCAATCCCGGCTGATTGAAGGCGAGGGGCAGGGTACACCCTGAACAGTTCGCCACCCTGTTTATATAAAGTATATGTTTTATTGTGTTTAATAAATAATATTAGAACCGGTTTTAAGTCTCCTGGTGTACCACGCCCGATCCCGAACCGGCAGACCCACCTCGTGCTGCTTCACGTGTAGAGGTAGCCACGCCCCTTCTTGAAGCGGACGTTTCTGATTGGACCTACCTTCCAGGTTCTCGATGAGCTCGATGTTGTTCAGAGCCAGGTTCAGGTACTGCAGCTTCTTCAGACGACCCAAGTTTTCTAGAAAAAAAAAACACGTTTAACGACCGGAAACGATCCGAAATAAGCGTTTTTAAAAGTCGTGAATAAGACACTTTTATGCAAATTAATGACAAATTATTGGGGTTTTTCTGACATTTTAACAATTTAGCGATAAATTTGTGAGTTTTTGCATCTTTTTTCAACTCAGCAAAAACTATTACCAATTTTTTGCGACAAATTTGCGATAAATATAATATATTTTTTTTACGTTTTGCATTTTTTTTGCAATTTTAATACAAATTAGCGAAAATTAGTGACTTTTTGCGACTTTTTTTTTTTTTTGGCTTTTTCAACAAATTAGCAAAAGAAAAAAAAAATAGCGTTTTTTCTACTTTTTTTGCGAAAATTTTGCAATAAATTTGATACTTTTTGATACATCCTGACCTGGCCCCGCCCCCTTCCCGTCTCCATGGAAACCCACCGATCCTGGCGATCAGGTTGTTCTGCAGGTACAGGATCTGGAGTTCGCGGCACCAGCGTTCAATGTTTTCGATCTTCTCGATGTTTTTCTGATGAAGCGAAATTTCTTCCAGCGAGAAAATTTCTCCTTCGTTGTGTTCGGCGTTCTGCCGGATCAGGTCCTCCGAGACTGGAAGACACGACGACGTCATCAGACCCTCAATGACGTCATATGACACTCAATGACGTCATATGACACTCACAGACTTGAGGTGTTCCCTCTCCAGCAGGTACTGGGTCTACCTCTGGGTCTCCTCCTGGTGGGATGGAACACCTCACCTGTGAGGGAGGTACCCTAAACCAGATGCCCGAACCACCCCATCTGGTTTAGGTAGACCATGAGGAGAAACGGCTCTACGCTGAGCTCAAGAAGTTTTTAAGAATTTTTTCTGGCAATTTTTGTACATTTTTTTGAAAATTATTGAGAAAATGTTGAGAATTTCTAAAATGTTTTAAAATATTGTGTAAAATAAAAAAAAAGTAGAAAATTTTGACATTTTTTCAAAAATGTAATAAAAAATAAAACGTTTCTCCAAATATTTAGAAAGATTTTTTTCCAAAATTTAGAAAGATTTTAGAAAAAAAAAAGAATTTTCACAAAATTTAGATGAATTTTTGTATCTTTTCAGATTTTTCACAAATTTTTGAGAATTTTTCTGAATTTTTTCAAGTTCCCAAAATTTTATTAAATTTTCACAAATTTTGCTCCTTTTTTTACATTTTATGTATAAAATGTAAAAAAAGGAGCAAAAATATTCAGAAGGTTTTTTTTATTATTATTTTACTGCATTTTTTTCTGTTTTTCAAATACTTTGAATTTCTTTCTGTTTAAATTTTGCTAAAAAAAACAAAAAACAAAACATAAATATATTTATTTTTAAAAATAAAATTGTCCGTTTAAAATGTTCTATTTTTCTTTTTTTTTTTGGCTGAAATAAAAAAACAGTTAAAAACGGTTCAAATAATTTAAAAATAAAAAAATACGTTTGAATCAAATACACACACGTCACAAAACCAAAAGTAAACAATAAACACACTGATTTTTAAGTAAAAAACACCGCAGAAAAAAATGAAAACATTTTAAAAACTTACTGAAAACCATTTTGTTTTTTTTCGTGTTTCCTTGGAAACGAGCTGCTGCGTTCAAAGACTGTGGGAAAAAAAAATATTATTAAAGATTTCATGTCTTTAAAGACAAAGAAAAATCATAATGATTCTCAGCGTAAAGCCTCCCCTCCCGTTTCTTTTGGCCCCGCCCTCATTAATCATTAGTAATCATTAATTAATCAATAATTAATCATTAAAAACACGTTTTTCTTATTTTCCAACCTGCTGTTTAACGGTTTCTTGTTATGTTTTCGTTGCCATGACAACAAAAGAACATCCAAGCTTTTATTGTAAAAGGAACAGACAGGAAGTGAGTCGCTTACACCTATTTTTCCGGTAACAGCTTCTGGTCCATCTATGGCGCACTGTGAGCATCTACGCGCGCAGCTTTGCGGAATCATGCAGAGTTTGGCGCAAACTGCGGTTGCGCAGATCTGCACCCTTTTAGATGAAGGTTTTAATGCTTTGATTCTAGAAAATCAAGTTCTGAAGAAAAAACTGCACCTGATTGAGTCCATCATAGACCAGAGCTGCAGCCAGGGGGCGCTGTGCCACGGTGAGTCCTCTATCTGGACTTTATCTAGATTCTGGTTACCATGGTGAGGGTAGGAACATAGATCCTGGTTATCATGGTGAGGGTAAGAACATAGATCCAGGTTACCATGGTGAGGGTAGGAACATAGATCCAGGTTACCATGGTGAGGGTAGGAACATAGATCCAGGTTACCATGGTGAGGGTAGGAACATAGATCCAGGTTACCATGGTGAGGGTAGGAACATAGATCCTGGTTACCATGGTGAGGGTAGGAACATAGATCCTGGTTACCATGGTGAAGGTAGGAACATAGATCCTAGTTACCATGGTGAGGGTAGGAACATAGATCCTGGTTACCATGGTGAGGGTAGGAACATAGATCCTGGTTACCATGGTGAGGGTAGGAACATAGATCCTGGTTACCATGGTGAGGGTAGGAACATAGATCCTGGTTACCATGGTGAGGGTAGGAACATAGATCCTGGTTACCATGGTGAGGGTAGGAACATAGATCCTGGTTACCATGGTGAGGGTAGGAACATAGATCCAGGTTACCATGGTGAGGGTAGGAACATAGATCCTGGTTACCATGGTGAAGGTAGGAACATAGATCCTGGTTACCATGGTGAGGGTAGGAACATAGATCCTGGTTACCATGGTGAGGGTAGGAACATAGATCCAGGTTACCATGGTGAGGGTAGGAACATAGATCCTGGTTACCATGGTGAAGGTAGGAACATAGATCCTGGTTACCATGGTGAGGGTAGGAACATAGATCCTGGTTACCATGGTGAGGGTAGGAACATAGATCCTGGTTACCACGGTGAAACCTGCTCCTTATTCGTAATTGTCTCCTGTGTGTTGTTGTTACAGATTCTGGCCTCTGCATCAAACATCTGGACCACAATCGAGACCTGGTGCCAGGGGAAACCCCACAGAGCCCCTCCCTCAGCACTGAGATCCAAATCTGTTTAGAACCGAATCAATATGGACCCGTAACAGCGGGTAAAGTTCTCCTACGTGTGGAGGAGGATCCTGAGCTGGTGGTGGTGAAAGAGGACCCAGAGGATCCCAGTGAGGGAGGTAGGGATACACATCTATGTTCATACCGTCACCATGGTAACCAGGATCTATGTTCCTACCCTCACCATGGTAACCAGGATCTACGTTCCTACCCTCACCATGGTAACCAGGATCTACGTTCCTACCCTCACCATGGTAACCAGGATCTACGTTCCTACCCTCACCATGGTAACCAGGATCTACGTTCCTACCCTCACCATGGTAACCAGGATCTACGCTCCTACCCTCACCATGGTAACCAGGATCTACGTTCCTACCCTCACCATGGTAACCAGGATCTACGTTCCTACCCTCACCATGGTAACCAGGATCTACGTTCTTACCCTCACCATGGTAACCAGGAGCTACGTTCCTACCCTCACCATGGTAACCAGGATCTACGTTCCTACCCTCACCATGGTAACCAGGATCTACGTTCCTACCCTCACCATGGTAACCAGGATCTACATTCCTACCGTGACCATGGTAACCAGAATCTATGTTCCTACCCTCACCATGGTAACCAGGATCTACATTCCTACCCTCACCATGGTAACCAGGATCTACGTTCCTACCCTCACCATGGTAACCAGGATCTACGTTCCTACCCTCACCATGGTAACTAGGATCTACGTTCCTACCCTCACCATGGTAACCAGGATCTACGTTCCTACCCTCACCATGGTAACCAGGATCTACATTCCTACCCTCACCATGGTAACCAGGATCTACATTCCTTTCGTGACCATGGTAACCAGAATCTATGTTCCTACCCTCACCATGGTAACCAGGATCTACATTCCTACCCTTACCATGGTAACCAGGATCTACGTTCCTACCCTCACCATGGTAACCAGGATCTACGTTCCTACCCTCACCATAGTAACCAGGATCTACGTTCCTACCCTCACCATGGTAACTAGGATCTACGTTCCTACCGTGACCATGGTAACCAGAATCTATGTTCCTACCCTCACCATGGTAACCAGGATCTACATTCCTACCCTCACCATGGTAACCAGGATCTACGTTCCTACCCTCACCATGGTAACCAGGATCTACGTTCCTACCCTCACCATGGTAACCAGGATCTACGTTCCTACCCTCACCATGGTAACCAGGTCTCGGTTGGGGGGGATGAAGATCATGTTGTTTCTAGTGTTTAAATAACGTCCTCTTTTTTTTTTTCAGGGATCGAGGATAAACCGTCTGATCCCGAATTTGAACCCAGTGAAACCAAAACCATCCAATCAGATCTCGCCCCCGCTGACAGACCAATCCGGGCTGGTCCCGCCCCCTCTGAGACACTACGCTGCGAGGCCGGGTCATCTGACCACCAGGGAGAGCAGGGATTGGTGGAAACTACGTCGCTGGAATCTTCAGACTTAAATCATCTACCGCTACCCTACGACTCGTCATGGCATCCGGCGCTCCGCCCGCTCCCTCACCCCTCCCACTTGGACCAATCAGAGCTGACCCGTTACGTCCGGGAACGGCGCTTCCCGTGCAGCTACTGCGGGAAGTGCTTCACGTCGTCGCGGAGCCTGGAGACGCACGTCCGCGTGCACACGGGGGAGCGCCCGTACATCTGCGCCCAGTGCGGGAAACGCTTCACGCAGTCCGGACACCTGAAGACGCACCAGAGCGTGCACACGGGCGAGCGCCCCTTCGTCTGCCAGCGCTGTGGGAAACGCTTCGCGGGTAAACAGAACCTCAGGATCCACCAGCAGCGGCACCATGGCACCGAGGAGCCCGCCGGATCGCTATGATGCCACCCGTTTTAAACAGACTCCTGACTTTAAATGAGAGGTGGGCCAAACCGTGGCCCGGGGACCACATGCGGCCGCCAAGCGTGAACTTCAAAGTACATAAAAAAAAAAAAAAAAAAAAAAAAACATGTTTTAATTGTTTTAAATTAAATTTGATTTTTTTTTAAAAAATGTGGCAAAAATAAAAAAAAATAAAAAAAATTAAAAAGTATGAAAAATTTCAAATTTTTTTTATTAAAAAAATTAAACTAAGTCTCATTTTATTTTTTAAACACGTTTTTTATGGATCTGCTTAAACCGTCCCTCTCGGTGAG
The DNA here is from genome assembly GCA_902685375.1 of Neostethus bicornis. Taxonomy (NCBI): domain Eukaryota; kingdom Metazoa; phylum Chordata; class Actinopteri; order Atheriniformes; family Phallostethidae; genus Neostethus; species Neostethus bicornis. The sequence continues at coordinate 1,556,435 of CACRXE010000061.1, read as the reverse complement.
GAAAAAAACTCACATGAAGAGGGTAGAACCAGGCTCAGAGGACCAGGCTCAGAGGACCAGGCTCAGGAGACCAGGCTCAGAGGAGCAGGCTCAGAGGACCAGGCTCAGAGGAGCAGGCTCAGGAGACCAGGCTCAGAGGACCAGGCTCAGAGGACCAGGCTCAGGAGACCAGGCTCAGAGGACCAGGCTCAGGGGACCAGGCTCAGAGGACCAGGCTCAGAGGACCAGGCTCAGAGGACCAGGCTCAGGAGACCAGGCTCAGAGGACCAGGCTCAGAGGACCAGGCTCAGAGGACCAGGCTCAGAGGACCAGGCTCAGGGGACCAGGCTCAGAGGACCAGGCTCAGGGGACCAGGCTCAGAGGACCAGGCTCAGAGGACCAGGCTCAGGGGACCAGGCTCAGAGGACCAGGCTCAGGGGACCAGGCTCAGAGGACCAGGCTCAGAGGACCAGGCTCAGGGGACCAGGTTCAGAGGACCAGGCTTGGTATTCTGGGCTAACATGACTATTCTACTCTTATTTTGAAAAAAAATACCATGTTTTGTTATGTTCAGTGACGTCATGTCCGTAGCTCTTATTTTGAAGGACATGACATCATGTTTGTTGTATCACGTCATATCCGGAAGTTTTATTTTGAAGCAGTGTAGCTAGCATCTCATATCGTGATGTCTGCGCACAGTCAGGCTGCTCTGCGCGCACAGCTCTGCGCCATCATGGAGTCTGCGGTGGCGCAGATGTGCGGACTGGTGGATGAGGGCTTCACGGCTCTGCAGCAGGAGAACCAGGACCTCAGAAAAAAACTTAACCTCATAGAGTCCATCATAGTGAGGGGTGGGGGGGCGGAGAAGAAGGGGGCGCAAGCTCAGGTATCCCATAATAACTAGTTAATAATAACTCATTAACATGAGATACTAACTAACCTTTAATAACCCGGAAGTAGCTACTAACTGTTAATCACTACTCATCTCCATGGAAACAGTCTGACCTCCTTAGAAACAGCACCGGGTGGTCCGTGGTGAGGGTAGGATGTATATCCTGGTTACCATGGTGAGGGTAGGATGTAGATCCTGGTTACCATGGTGAGGGTAGGAACGTAGATCCTGGTTACCATGGTGAGGGTAGGAACGTAGATCCTGGTTACCATGGTGAGGGTAGGAACGTAGATCCTGGTTACCATGGTGAGGGTAGGATATAGATCCTGGTTACCATGGTGAGGGTAGGATATAGATCCTGGTTACCATGGTGAGGGTAGCATGTAGAACCGGTTTGCCATGGTGAGGGTAGGATGTAGAACCTGGTTACCATGGTGAGGGTAGGAACGTAGATCCTGGTTACCATGGTGAGGGTAGCATGTAGAACCGGTTTGCCATGGTGAGGGTAGGATATAGATCCTGGTTGCCATGGTGAGGGTAGGAACGTAGATCCTGGTTACCATGGTGAGGGTAGCATGTAGAACCTGGTTACCATGGTGAGGGTAGGATGTAGAACCTGGTTACCATGGTGAGGGTAGGAACGTAGATCCTGGTTACCATGGTGAGGGTAGGATGTAGATCCTGGTTACCATGGTGAGGGTAGGAACATAGATCCTGGTTACCATGGTGAGGGTAGCATGTAGAACCTGGTTACCATGGTGAGGGTAGGAACGTAGATCCTGGTTACCATGGTGAGGGTAGGATGTAGATCCTGGTTACCATGGTGAGGGTAGGAACATAGATCCTGGTTACCATGGTGAGGGTAGCATGTAGAACCTGGTTACCATGGTGAGGGTAGGAACGCAGATCCTGGTTACCATGGTGAGGGTAGCAAGTAGAACCTGGTTACCATGGTGAGGGTAGGATATAGATCCTGGTTACCATGGTGAGGGTAGGATATAGATCCTGGTTACCATGGTGAGGGTAGGATGTAGAACCTGGTTACCATGGTGAGGGTAGGAACGTAGATCCTGGTTACCATGGTGAGGGTAGGATATAGATCCTGTTTACCATGGTGAGGGTAGGATATAGATCCTGGTTACCATGGTGAGGGTAGCATGTAGAACCTGGTTACCATGGTGAGGGTAGGAACGTAGATCCTGGTTACCATGGTGAGGGTAGCATGTAGAACCGGTTTGCCATGGTGAGGGTAGGATATAGATCCTGGTTGCCATGGTGAGGGTAGGATATAGATCCTGGTTACCATGGTGAGGGTAAAATTAAAATTTTTAAGTTTGATGGGCCGGATTAAAACATTTAACGGGCCTCATGTGGCCCGCGGGCCGTAGTTTGCCCATACCCGCTCTAGACCAATCATGTTTGATTTTTTTTTTTTCAGCTTGATGATGTCGTTCTGATTAAAGATGAAGACTCAGACAGCAGCGACCTGGAAGAAGGTAACCTCTCATTTCTGATAAGTTTTCCTCCCAAAAAAAAACCCCATGTTTAACCTGCTTCTTTTCATCCAGGGAGCAGCGTGTCGGGCGGTGGCGCTGTCAGCACCACCTGTAAGAACGACGCGCCCGCAGGGCGGTCGACTCATCTACCCCAACACGTGGAGGACTCGTTGGAACCAGAAGAAGAAACCTCCAGATTATCAGCTGGGACTCCATCCAAGATGGCGTCAGCCTTCGTTTTGGACGAGCCTTTCTCTCCCCCGATGGATCTGGACTGCTCGCTGGTACAGGGAAGCTCCGTCGGGCAGCAGGTGGACGACCGCTGTGACGCCAACACCTTGGGATTGAAGCTGGTCAGCGTTTCCGGGTCCGACGACCCGTCCGCTTTGAACTTCTTTTACCGTGACTCGCCTGCTGGCGGAGCGTTGGCACGGAAACGTTTAGTCTGCACCGTGTGCAGTAAGTCGTACGCCACGGCACAGAACCTAGAGGTGCACATGCGCACCCACACGGGCGAACGACCTTTCACCTGCGAACAGTGCGGGAAGAAATTCACGCAGTCGGCGCACCTCAACTCGCACCTGAGCGTCCACACGGGGGAGCGTCCTTTCACCTGCAGCGTCTGCTCCAAGACCTTCAGTGTAAAATACAACCTGAAACTACACCTGAAGAAGTACCACCCCGAAATGGTGGCACCGCCTCCTTAGGGCGGGCGCTTGTTGGTGATCGTGGAAGAAAATTAACAAACTTTTTTTGTCTTTTTTTTTCACTGATTTCTGACAAAAAATTAGAGGAAGACAAAAAAATCTAATATCTTTGTTTTAATTGATGTTTTTATAAAATTAAAAGAATTTTATTTTGAAAGGACCTAAGTTGATCACCATGGTAACCAGGATTTACGTTCCTACCCTCACCATGGTAACCAGGATCTATGTTTCTACCCTCACCATGGTAACCAGGATCTATGCTCCTACCCTCACCATGGTAACCAGGATCTATGCTCCTACCCTCACCATGGTAACCAGGATCTACATTCCTACCCTCACCATGGTAACCAGGATCTACGTTCCCACCCTCACCATGGTAACCAGGATCTACGTTCCTACCCTCACCATGGTAACCTGGATCTATGCTCCTACCCTCACCATGGTAACCAGGATCTATGCTCCTACCCTCACCATGGTAACCAGGATCTACGTTCCTACCCTCACCATGGTAACCTGGATCTATGCTCCTACCCTCACCATGGTAACCAGGATCTACGTTCCTACCCTCACCATGGTAACCAGGATCTATGCTCCTACCCTCACCATGGTAACCAGGATCTACATTCCTACCCTCACCATGGTAACCAGGATCTACGTTCCCACCCTCACCATGGTAACCAGGATCTATGTTCCCACCCTCACCATGGTAACCAGGATCTATGTTCCCACCCTCACCATGGTAACCAGGATCTACATTCCTATCCTCACCATGGTAACCAGGATCTACATTCCTACCCTCACCATGGTAACCAGGATCTACGTTCCCACCCTCACCATGGTAACCAGGATCTATGTTCCCACCCTCACCATGGTAACCAGGATCTATGTTCCCACCCTCACCATGGTAACCAGGATCTACGTTCCTACCCTCACCATGGTAACCAGGATCTACGTTCCTACCCTCACCATGGTAACCAGGATCTATGTTCCTACCCTCACCATGGTAACCAGGATCTACGTTCCTACCCTCACCATGGTAACCAGGATCTACGTTCCTACCCTCACCATGGTAACCAGGATCTATGTTCCTACCCTCACCATGGTAACCAGGATCTACATTCCTACCCTCACCATGGTAACCAGGATCTATGTTCCTACCCTCACCATGGTAACCAGGATCTACGTTCCTACCCTCACCATGGTAACCAGGATCTACATTCCTACCCTCACCATGGTAACCAGGATCTATGTTCCTACCCTCACCATGGTAACCAGGATCTACATTCCTACCCTCACCATGGTAACCAGGATCTATGTTCCTACCCTCACCATGGTAACCAGGATCTACGTTCCTACCCTCACCATGGTAACCAGGATCTACGTTCCTACCCTCACCATGTTAACCAGGATCTACGTTCCTACCCTCAGCATGGTAACCAGGATCTACGTTCCTACCCTCACCATGGTAACCAGGATCTACGTTCCTACCCTCAGCATGGTAACCAGGATCTACGTTCCTACCCTCATCATGGTAACCAGGATCTACGTTCCTACCCTCACCATGTTAACCAGGATCTATGTTCCTACCCTCACCATGGTAACCAGGATCTATGTTCCTACCCTCACCATGGTAACCAGGATCTATGTTCCTACCCTCACCATGGTAACCAGGATCTATGTTCCTACCCTCACCATGGTAAACAGGATCTACGTTCCTACCCTCACCATGGTAACCAGGATCTACGTTCCTACCCTCACCATGGTAACCAGGATCTATGTTCCTACCCTCACCATGTTAACCAGGATCTACGTTCCTACCCTCACCATGGTAACCAGGATCTACGTTCCTACCCTCACCATGGTAACCAGGATCTACGTTCCTACCCTCACCATGGTAACCAGGATCTACGTTCCTACCCTCACCATGGTAACCAGGATCTACGTTCCTACCCTCACCATGGTAACCAGGATCTACGTTCCTACCCTCACCATGGTAACCAGGATCTACGTTCCTACCCTCAGCATGGTAACCAGCTTTGGGGGTGATGAAAGAATGAGATCGCGGGTCCAAGCGGCCAAATAAGCTTCCTCCGCAGGGTGGCTGGGCTCTTACTCAGAGATCGGGTGAGGAGCTCTGCCATCTGGCAGGAGCTCAGTGTCGAGCCGCTCCTCCTCCAGGTTGAGAGGAGCCAGATGGGGTGGTTCAGGCATCTGGTCAGAATGCCCCGTGAGCTCCTCGCTGGTGAGGTGTTCCGTTCCACCAGGAGGAGACCCAGAGGCAGACCCTGGACCTGCTGGAGAGACTATGTCTCACAGCTGGAGAGGGAACACCTCAGGATCCTTCTGGGTGAGCTGGAGGATGCAGCCGGGGTGAGAGAAGTCTGGGCTTCCCGTCTGATGCTGTTTCCCCGGCAACCCGGCCCCGGATGAGCGGAAGACGACGGATCAGAACAGTATTTTTAGTATTTTATTCTTGATAAAAAGTGTTGACATTATCTTTAATGACATCAGAAATAATTACATGTTATCCACCAGTGCTTCACTACGCACCCACCACCTGTCTGTGCGTGTGGACAGAGACACAGCGGAACTAAAGATGGTGGACTTTGCCCAAAATTACACTGGTACTAATTTAAAAAAATAAACAACTAAACAAGTTTAAATGTTTGACTTTTTATTTGATGCTTTTTAGAGAAAAACATTCAAAGTTAAGCAGAATATTTTAAAGAAGAGACGATCTTCAAGCAGGCTGGTCTTCCGCTGACGTCATCAACAGTAGAACTACCAAAGCTGTCAATTTAACCCCTCTATTAAAAACACTGTAACTTCTCTCGGCCTGATCGTAACGCTGTTACTGTTGCCTGGCAACCGTTGTGACGTCACGCAGGTGGAATCTACTGTATGTAGGTGAGTGAAAATGGATTTGAGAAGACATTTGTCATTCATGGCGCTGATCGTCAAATTGAGGGTCGTGGGAATTCAAGTATTGTTGACGGTGCTGGATCAGTGCAGCGTCAGCAATAACTAGGATGCTGCATAGGTCTGTCGTGGTAACAGAGAGCTGAGCAGAAAGAGAAGCTCTCGATTTACAAGTCGATCTACGTTCCTACCCTCACCATGGTAACCAGGATCTACGTTCCTACCCTCACCATTGTAACCAGGATCTACGTTCCTACCCTCACCATGGTAACCAGGATCTACGTTCCTACCCTCACCATTGTAACCAGGATCTACGTTCCTACCCTCACCATGGTAACCAGGATCTACGTTCCTACCCTCACCATGGTAACCAGGATCTACGTTCCTACCCTCACCATGGTAACCGGGATCTACGTTCCTACCCTCACCATGGTAACCGGGATCTACGTTCCTACCCTCACCATGGTAACCGGGATCTACGTTCCTACCCTCACCATGGTAACCGGGATCTACGTTCCTACCCTCACCATGGTAACCAGGATCTACGTTCCTACCCTCACCATGGTAACCAGGATCTACGTTCCTTCCCTCACCATGGTAACCAGGATCTACGTTCCTACCCTCACCATGGTAACCAGGATCTACGTTCCTACCCTCACCATGGTAACCAGGATCTACGTTCCTTCCCTCACCATGGTAACCAGGATCTACGTTCCTACCCTCACCATGGTAACCAGGATCTACGTTCCTGGTTGATCCACTTGTAAATCTTGTAAATCGAGAGCTACGACCGGGCCCTGGATGAGCGGACGACGTTGGGATGGAACGGGAGTTGAAGTAGGTTCTAGACTTGCGATGGTCTTAGCGTAGAGTTGCCAGCTGGTTCATGGTAAAAAAGTAATCATCGCAAAACCCTGAAAACAAATATGGATAAAAAACTTATGATGACGTGTTTAAACTTTTTAAAAGAAATATTTTTCAGAATAACGTACCGTTATCTGGCGGAAAAATGATGTTTTCAGGCTTAATTTTTTTTTGCTTGGAGAATTCCGTAAATTTGTTCTTTGCTTCAATCGGGGGTTTCAAGGAGCGGGCTGTGGATTCAGATTTAAATTTAAAACAATAATAAACTTCACATTAAATGATTAAAAATAATCAGTAGAACTGATTTTTTTACCCATTAGATAAGTCATCTGAATTTGTCCGTAGTACGTCGTATTTCCATAAAAAGCGAGGGTCTTGTCTTTTAAGTTAAATCTCTCCATGACGTGCATATCGACGTAACGGTGGGGTTTTTTTGCTGAAAAAAAAAGAGAGAATTAAAGAAGAATAAATGTTTTGTTGTTTTTTTATGATCCGTTTTTTTCCGTCGTCTTCCGCTCATCCAGGGTCAGGTCGCCGGGGCAACAGCCTCACACGGGAAGTCCAGGCTTCTCTCACCCCGGCTGCTTTTCCAGCTCACCCAGGAGGATCCTGAGGTGTTCCCTGTCCAGCTGTGAGACATAGTCTCTCCAGCAGGTCCGGGGTCTGCCTCTCGGTCTCCTCCTGGTGGGACGGAACGCCTCACCAGCGAGGCGCTCGTAGGGAATCCTGACCTTATGGCTGAACCACCCCATCTGGATTTTCTTGACCTGGAGGAGGAGCGGCTCGACACTGAGCACTTCCCGGAAGCCAGAGCTCCTCACCCGATCTCTGAGTGAGAGCCCAACCACCCTGCGGAGGAAGATCTTTTTGGCCGCTTGTATCTGTGATGTCATTCTTTCGGTCACCACTCACAGCTGGTTACCATGGTGAGGGTAGGAACATAGATCCTGGTTACCATGGTGAGGGTAGGAACATAGATCCTGGTTACCATGGTGAGGGTAGGAACGTAGATCCTGGTTACCATGGTGAGGGTAGGAACATAGATCCTGGTTACCATGGTGAGGGTAGGAACATAGATCCTGGTTACCATGGTGAGGGTAGGAACATAGATCCTGGTTACCATGGTGAGGGTAGGAACGTAGATCCTGGTTACCATGGTGAGGGTAGGAACATAGATCCTGGTTACCATGGTGAGGGTAGGAACATAGATCCTGGTTACCATGGTGAGGGTAGGAACATAGATCCTGGTTACCATGGTGAGGGTAGGAACGTAGATCCTGGTTACCATGGTGAGGGTAGGAACGTAGATCCTGGTTACCATGGTGAGGGTAGGAACGTAGATCCTGGTTACCATGGTGAGGGTAGGAACATAGATCCTGGTTACCATGGTGAGGGTAGGAACATAGATCCTGGTTACCATGGTGAGGGTAGGAATGTAGATCCTGGTTACCATGGTGAGGGTAGGAACATAGATCCTGGTTACCATGGTGAGGGTAGGAACATAGATCCTGGTTACCATGGTGAGGGTAGGAATGTAGATCCTGGTTACCATGGTGAGGGTAGGAACGTACATCCTGGTTACCATGGTGAGGGTAGGAACGTAGATCCTGGTTACCATGGTGAGGGTAGGAACGTAGATCCTGGTTACCATGGTGAGGGTAGGAACATAGATCCTGGTTACCATGGTGAGGGTAGGAACGTAGATCCCGGTTACCATGGTGAGGGTGGGAACGTAGATCCTGGTTACCATGGTGAGGGTGGGAACGTAGATCCTGGTTACCATGGTGAGGGTAGGAACGTAGATCCTGGTTACCATGGTGAGGGTAGGAACATGGATCCTGGTTACCATGGTGAGGATAGGAACGTAGATCCTGGTTACCATGGTGAGGGTAGGAACGTAGATCCTGGTTACCATGGTGAGGGTAGGAACATGGATCCTGGTTACCATGGTGAGGATAGGAACATAGATCCTGGTTACCATGGTGAGGATAGGAACGTAGATCCTGGTTACCATGGTGGGGATAGGAACATAGATCCTGGTTACCATGGTGAGGATAGGAACGTAGATCCTGGTTACCATGGTGAGGATAGGAACGTAGATCCTGGTTACCATGGTGAGGATAGGAACGTAGATCCTAGTTACCTGTCCGGCGAACGACTCAGGATCCTTCAGGGTGAGCTGGAGGATGCAGCTGGGTTGAGAGAAGTTTGGGCTTCCCGTAAGAGGCTGTTGCCCCTAAGACGCGGCCCCGGATGAGCGTAAGACGATGGAACTAAACGAAACGGGAAGACAGGGACGTGCGGATCCGTGCCATGTTTTTGTGATGGTAATTATACTCACTGTAAATCCGGAAGCTTCCGTAAACATCCGTCTTGTAAATGTTGTAATATATCATACATTGTTTTTTAGCTCTGTGAATATAAAAAAACAGACTTAATATTCGAACGTAAACAAAACGATCCTGTTTGGTTTTTTTGGACTCACTTCAGTTGTGCGAAGGAGATCTTTGCTTTATAATCTGGAAGCAGGGTTATTTTATATTTCCTGATGCTGAAGTTGTTCCTGTGTTTAAAAAACGATTTGTCGTTCGTGGCCCAACCAATCTCGAACCAATCCCCTTCCATCTGTGAGGCAAAGACAGAGAAAACAAACAAATCAATTTAAACTGAGACACACATTTTAATGGGAGCAGTGTTGTTGTATCTTTGGCACCATCTAGTGACGAAACATTTGAATTACAGAAATATAAAACATAAACAAGGTTCGGTCGTATTCCGCTCATCCAGGGCCGGGTCGTGGGGCAACAGCCTCAGACAGGAAGCCCAGGCTTCTCTCACCCCGGCTGCATCCTCCATCTCACCCGGAAGGATCCTGAGGTGTTCCCTGTCCAGCTGGGAGACATAGTCTCACCAGCAGGTCATGGTCTGCCTTTTGGTCTCCTCCCGGTTGGACATGCCCAAAAGACCTCACCACCGAGGTGCTCGGGGGGCATCCTGACCAAATGCCCGAACCACCCCATCTGGCTCCTCTTGACCTGAAGGAAGAGCGGTTTGACACCGAGCACCTTCCGGATGGCAGAGCTCGTGACCACGGTGAGGGTAGGAACGTAGATCCTGGTTACCATGGTGAGGGTAGGAACGTAGATCCTGGTTACCATGGTGAGGGTAGGAACGTAGATCCTTGTTACCATGGTGAGGATAGGAACGTAGATCCTGGTTACCATGGTGAGGGTAGGAAGGTAGATCCTAGTTACCATGGTGAGGCTAGGAACGTAGAACCTGGTTACCATGGTGAGGGTAGGAACGTAGATCCTGGTTACCATGGTGAGGGTAGGAACAAATATCCTGGTTACCATGGAGAGGGTAGGAACGTAGATCCTGGTTACCATGGTGAGGGTAGTAATGTAGATCCTGGTTACCATGGTGAGGGTAGGAACGTAGATCCTGGTTACCATGGTGAGGGTAGGAACGTAGATCCTGGTTACCATGGTGAGGGTAGGAACATAGATCCTGGTTACCATGGTGACGGTAGGAACGTAGATCCTGGTTACCATGGTGACGGTAGGAACATAGATCCTGGTTACCATGGTGACGGTAGGAACGTAGATCCTGGTTACCATGGTGAGGGTAGGAGCATAGGTCGACTTGTAAACCGAGAGCTCTGCTTTTCGGCTCAGCTCTTTTTTTACCACATAAACAAGGTTTATTTATTTTTTTATTTTAAGTCCCAACGGGCCGGATTAAGTTGTTTAACGGGCCACATGTGGCCCTCAGGCCTTACTTTACCCACTGCTCTGTTAGAAACTAACCTTCCCAGAACGTTACGAGAACCAGATTCCAAACGTTATTGTTAAGATTAAGATCAGAGGAACGTTCTGAAAACCTTAGGAAAACCTTCCCAGAACGTTCCGGGACACTTTGGTCTTAGAAAGATCAGAAGATGTGAAGTAAACGTGTCTTACCGGACTGAAGTACTCATTTTTTATTTTTTCCTTGGTAGAAATTTGAGGCCAAACGTTCATAGAGAGGAGTACAACGCCCAGCAGGATGAGCAGAGAATCCATAGCTGGTGAAGATCAACCTGATAAAGATCTGGAGGTTCGACCTTCAGGGTGATCCACTCTAATTAACTCAGTGTGTACGTCCTCTCTCTCTTACTGGAACTAGTTTTAGAAGGCCACGTCACCTCTTTGTTTCAACAGAGACCGGAATAAAAAACCAAGATGTCCGACCTGTGTTACAAAAATAAAATAACACAAATCTTTATAAAAATCCACTTTTCTGGTTTTATTTTGAAATTTTTAAAGAGATTAAAATAATTATTTAAAGCTTCCTGATCAGGTACAGATCTTCATGATCCCCTCATCTACCACCAGAGAGAGCCATAGACCTCCCCTCTTCCCCTTATTGAGACATGAGGGGATTATCCTGATGCCACACACCTGTGACCCTAGTGCCTATCTAAGGGCAATCACCCTTGACCTTCACGTCGGGTCATACCATCCCGTCCTGCCAGCATCACTGAAATACCATCCTCATGTGAACCATGTTTCCTGTCCTGCATTTGGGTCGTCGTCCTTCCACCTGCACCCCCACCATGACGGAGTGACCCGACCATGATCAAACCCAGTGGACAGAAGTCTTAGGCCTGCCCAGGCCACGCGCCGAGTCAAGCCACACCACGCCACAAGGTCCATGACCACCTGGAGGTGGTCATTGAGGAGGGTGATACTTTCATGGTCCCCTCACTTGCGACCACAGGGAGCCATAGACCTTCCATCATCACCCTGATTGAGACATGTGAGGGGATTATTTGGTTGCCCCAACCTGTGGACGTCACCCTGGACAAGTGGCCGGATACATGTGGCTGAAATGACGACGCAAACACGCTTAAAAATGCTCGTGCTCAATATTTCATCATAAAAAACAATAAAACAACAATAAAAAAGTTTCAAGTTCTTTAGACTTTTTTAAGGAAGTTAAAAAAGTTTACTTTTTTATCCCAAAGAAGATCGTCTTCTGGTCTTGTTTGGGTTTGGGAGGACCAGAAAAAGTTCTTCTTCCCCACCACCAGCTTAGCAGAGAAAGGGAGAAAGCCTGCCTCCTGATTGGCTGAGAACACAGGCTGTAAATAATATTTTGTTGTGTCTGATGAAGGAGGAGGATCCACGTGCAGGTTGATAATAGTTTATTCAAAGAAAGTGTTCAAAGGGAAGTGATGATGGCTTCAGGCAGTGCTGGATGGCCTGGAGGAAAGGCTGAAGGTTCCACAGGAGTAGCTGAAGAACTGACGACGACTGTAGGTGAGACTAGGTCTTATATATCCAGAGTTAAGTACGCGCAGCTGGGAGAAATCAGCCAATCCTCCCGTTAGAAGTCATCCAGCACTCGTGAGAATTGAAGAGAAAAGAGAAAGAAAAGCAGGACCTTAGCATAGTGTGCTGTGGGGAAGTGATAGGACGGATGCTAATGGTAGGATGGTGGAGCAGCTGCTTGAGAGGAAAGGCTTGGTATGTCTGAATTCGGGTCATGGAACGAGACTAGATGTTGCAACCGGGAGGGAGTCGGTGCTGGACTTGACGTTGGCGTCTTCTGGGATGGCCCATTTGTGTGAGTGGTGGGTGCATAGGGATGGCACAATGGGCAGTGACCATTATCCGATTTGGTGCAGGTGGGGGATAGGGGTAGGGCCACGGGTGGATCGGGGTGGGGGTAGGTGGGTATTAGATAAGGCTAACTGGAGGGGGTTTGCGGAGGAGAGTGATAGATTGTTGGGTGCTGTGGATGGAGATTTGGATATAGAGGAGTTGGATGGACGGATTAAGGGGGGCATATTGGAGGCAGCGGGGAAAATTATTACAAGGAGCAGGGGCGGAGGCGGGAGGCGGTTGGTGCCGTGGTGGAACAGTGAGTGTGCTGAGGTAGTTAGGGAAAGGAACCGGGCTTTACGCTTAGTGAGGTGCTCACACAACTTTCAGCACTTAATGGAGTATAAGAGAGCTCAGGCTAGGGTACGCAGGACGATTCGGGCAGTCAAGAGGGGTTATTGGAGGGGCTATTGTGGCACTATTGGTAGGGACACTCCGGTGGGTTCAGTGTGGGGTATGATTAGGAGGATGGGTGGGGGTGCACGGTGTTTTGATTTACCGGCTCTACGGAATGGGGACAGGATTGTGGTTGGGGACCAGGAAAAGGCAGAGGTGTTGGCACAGCGGTTTGTGGAAACTCAGAATGTTGAGGCTTTGTCGGTGGAGGGGCGAGCTGTGAGGAGGCAGTTGGAGGAAGAATTTGCAGGGGAGCTGGGCAGGGATGATGATGTCATGGAGGTGGTAAATGATGTATTTACAATGGGGGAGTTGGAAACAGCTTTGGCGAAAGGAGGTCAGTCGGCGCCTGGTAAAGATGGTATTGTATATGGCATGCTCAGACAGCTGGGTAGTGTGGGTAAAGGGAAACTTTTGGGATTATTTAATAGGGTGTGGAGAGAGGGGGTGGTGCCGGCAGAGTGGAAGGAGGCAGTGATTCTCCCGATTAGGAAGCCTGGAGCGGATACAAGTGATCCAGGAAACTACAGGCCGATTGCTTTAACGTCTGTAGTCTGCAAGTTAATGGAGAGGTTGGTAACTCAGAGGTTGGAGTACACGTTGGAAAAGGGGAATCTATTGTCACAATACCAATGTGGTTTTAGGAGGGGTAGGAGCACTTTGGATTCGTTAGTTCGGTTGGAGGATGATGTTAGGAAGGCACGGGTGAATAGAGAGGTTTTGGTGGCGGTATTTTTTGATGTTGAAAAAGCCTATGATATGTTGTGGAGGAAGGAACTGTTGATTACACTACGCACGATGGGGATTAGAGGGAGAATATTCAATTGGGTTCGGAGTTTCTTGGAGGGGCGGAGGATTCAGGTTAGGGTTGGGAGAGCGATGTCGTCGGTTTATGACGTGGAGAATGGGACGCCGCAGGGGAGTGTAATTAGCCCTACCTTGTTTAATGTTATGTTTAATGGTGTGTTTAGTGGGGTGGGGAATGATTTAGGTAGATCACTGTTTGCTGATGATGGGGCGTTGTGGAAGAGGGGACGGAACAGGGAGTATGTGGTTGGGAAGGTGCAGGAGGGTATAGACAGGGTGCAGGCTTGGGGTGACAGGTGGGGTTTTAGATTTTCGGTGGACAAGACAAAAGGTATGATGTTCTCGAGGGGCCGGGTTGGCACTGTGAAGGGTTTGAAGCTCTATGGTAGGCACATTGAGATGGTGGGGTCTTTTCGTTTTCTGGGTCTAACTTTTGATAGGCAGTTGGTGTGGAGGGAACATGTAAGGTACTTGACCAGTAAGTGTGACAAGATATTAAATGTCATGAGATGTCTAGCTGGGGTGGACTGGGGGGCCAGTTTTTCAGCTTTGAGGTGCCTGTATGATGCCCTGATAAAATCCAGATTGGATTATGGATGTGTGGTTTATGGTTCGGCGGCGCCTACAGTGTTACGGGATTTAGATGTGGTGCAGGCCAAGGCCCTGAGGATTTGTTTAGGTGCTCTGAGGACTTCGCCAGTGAGTGCCCTGAGGGTGGAGGCGGGTGTCATGCCACTCGCTCTGAGGAGGAAGCACCTGGCGGTGAATTATTGGGTTTCCTTGAGAGGAAAGAGCCATAATCACCCTGGGCGGGGGGTTCTGGATTGGTCCTGGGAGAGGGGTGTGAAGGAAACTTTGAGTTTTGGGTGGGTAGGGGGTTTGTGGGCATGGGAATTGGGTGTGGGGGATTTGGAGTTGGAGCGGGAGGAAAATTTTCAGATGGTGCCACAGTGGAGGCTGGGAGAGGTGAGGGTGGAATTGGGGATGGTGGGGTGGAGACGGAGGTTTGGGGATGTGAATGTGGCGGGAGCATTTAGGAGTATTATTGAGGAGAATTATGGGGATTACACATTGGTGTTTACGGATGGTTCAAGGGATCCGGTTTCGGGGAGGACGGGTGCGGGAATGGTGGTGGAAGGGTCTGGAGTGGAGGTAGGGGTTCGCACGTCAGATCACTTATGTATTTTCACGGTGGAGTTATATGCAGTGTGGATGGCTGTGGTGTGAGCGGTGCAACATGGTGGTGGGAAAGTACTTATATGCACGGACTCGTTGTCAGTGGTTCGGGCTCTTGAACTGGGGAGGATGAGGTATCATCAAGGTTTGTTTTGGGATGTTTTGAATATGGTGTCGGGGGTGGTAGGAGGGTCGTTGGTGTTTATGTGGGTTCCGGGCCATTCTGGGATTGGGGGGAATGAGCGAGTGGATGAGGTGGCGAAGAGGGCTGCAGATCGGGTGGTGGTGGAGAGGGTCGTGGCTCTGTCACGAGGGGAGGTGAAGGCGTTGGTCTGGAAGGGGATAATGCAGCAGTGGCAGATGGAGTGGGAGTCAGAGGTGAAGGGGCGACACTTGTATGAAGTACAGAGGACGGTGGGGGTGACTGTGGATCCGGTGGGTGGTGGAAGGCGGGGGCAGGTGGTTTTTAGCAGGTTACGTATTGGGCACACGGGATTGAATGAAACGCTCAAGATTCTGGGTAAACATTTGGATGGGTGTTGTGATTTCTGTGGGGAGTTGGAAGGGGTTAGTCACGTGGTGTTAGCGTGTAGAAAGTATGAGGAAGAAAGAGAGGCTATGATGGTGGTGCTGAGCAGTGTTGGGATGAGACAGGTGAGCTTGAAGGAGGTGTTTTTGTATGGACGTCAGGGGAAGGGTTTTGGTGCCCTGTACACTTTTTTGAGGTGTACAGGGTTATTGAGGAGGATTTGAGGTTCGTGACAGTCAGTAGGTGGCGGTAATGCACCCAGGTTGGTGCTTCATGCCGCAAACTAAAGAAGAAGAAGAAGAAGCAGGACCTTAAAGGCCTCACACAACATATCTATTGTTATTGTTGTAGAAACTTAAGATCCTTCAGATACGTACTGGTCTATACATCTGGGTTCTGCTGACAATCTGAATCTTTAGAGCAGGGTCCTGAAGGTTTTCTATGTGTTTCTATGTGAAAACTTGAAGCATTTCACAGGATACATTATCACAGAAATCCAGTGAAAATATTATTATTATTTACAAGAAAATATCACTATTTTTACAAGTTGGGTTTTCCTCCATGAAGGTTGTGACTGATCCCACGAAGGAAGGTGTCATGATCCCCTCTTCTGCATCCAGAGGGAGCCATGGACATCTCTAATCAATCTGATCTGGATCAGCCGGGGATGACTGATGATTCCAAACAGCTGTGCACCCTGCCATCTACTTAAGCTGAATCATCCCGGACTTCCATGTCGGGTCTTACAATCCCTCCCACCCAGGTCTCCCTGGTTGCCTGACCATGAACACATTACTGCAATAACCATTTATCCTGACACTTTGTCTTTTGTTCCACAGTAATTCTGGAATACCAACTACTAAATAAACCATGTTTTACTGTCTGAAACTGGGTCCTCCTCTTTCCACGTGCACTCCGCATCATGACAGAAGGCAGGGATGGTCTTCTTGCACCAGGTTGTTGAGATGAACCTGAAGCTCCTGGTACACCATCTTCCCACGCTTGGAAGGACGGATCCCACGCTCCTCCTGGAGCAGAATACCATCGACGGTGGCAGCCTCAGCCTGCAAGCACCCAATCAGCTTCCAGACAGCGGGGTTGGAGTGGCACACCAGCCCTCACAGACGTTGTTGGTTCTGGGCTGGTTGGTGAGGGTGACTTGATGCATGTTCCATTTCTTTGGTTGGAACATGGGTGGCGTGCGGCGTAAGCGGACTGACCTGATGACTCTAGGTCTGGTGTTGGAGGGGACGTTGCGACGATGGCGGAGCTGGCCTGAAACGTAGGTTGAGTCAAAGTACTCAACAAGTGCTGCTGCATCATCGGGCATGGTGGAGCGTAGATGTGCCATGCCTAACTTGACATCCTCTGGGGGCAAGAAGGTGAGGGCATCCAGCTGCCCGCAGAACAGACAAAACTCATCATCTGACTCATACAGGCCCTGGATCTGCCTCCAGATAGACTGGCTCAGGTGGTAGAAGCAGAAACGAACCTGGAGCCCCTCCCCGAAGAAAAAAAATGGTTCATGGCCCAAAAGTCCACCCTAAGTGGCCCACATGGCCCAAGTATCTTGGTTGCAGTTTCTTGGCCCAAATGTCCGTGGACCAAATGTCCTAGATTCCTTTTAAAGACATGTCTTTAAATGTTTTTATTCAGGGTGATGAGGAAGGTCAAGGGCTCCTTCTTGCGGCAGGCGAGGAGATGACGACAAAGTGAGAAGCCAGGAAGGAAGTAAGCCAGATGTACATACCTGAAGTATATCTCTTTTTCTTTAGGTATGGGATCCACGATGCGTGCTGTGAATTTTAATTCTAATTTGTTACATGTTTTTAGCTGCTCATCACTGCTTCATAAACATCAGTACAAAGTATTTTACCCAGAAGCCAAGTTAAGAGAGCAGCACGGCGCGCAGTGGGTAGCACAGTGGCTCGTGGGTTTGAGTCCCAGGTGGGAACGAGGCTTGGAACACTGTCTTTTCTGTGTGGAGTTTGCATGTTCTCCTCATATCTACGTCAGTTTTCTCCTGGTTCTCCGGTTTCCTGAAATAAGCTTCCTCCACAGGGTGGCAGGGCTCTCACTCAGAGATCGGATGAGGAGTTCTGCCATCCGGGAGGAGCTGGGTGTAGAGCCGCTCCTCCTCCAGGTCGAGAGGAGATGGGGTGATTTGGGCATCTGGTCAGGATGCCCCCGAACGCCTCACTGGTGAGGTGTTTCGGGCACATTCCACCGGGAGGAAACCAAGAGTCAGACCCCAGACCTGCTGGAGAGACTACAGTATGTCTCACAGCTGGACAGGGAACACCTCAGGATCCTCCTGGGTGAGATGGAGGATGCAGCCGTGGTGAGAGAAACCTAGGCTTCACGTCTGAGGCTGTTACCCCCGGGACCCGGCCCTGGATGAGCGAAAGACGATGGAACAGGACCGTCAGAAGGAGAGTGACTGTGAATCCTGAAGGATTAAAGTTTTCAGTGTTTTAAAATAAAATGTTTTTTAATTTTAATTTTCAGTGATTAAAGATTCATTTTTAAAATCAGAGATTTTGTTTTAATGTTTTTCTTTATTTTCATTGGAAATTAAAGCACGTGTTTTCTGTATTTTTCCATCTGCTCCTGATTCGGCCCGTTGGTCAAATGTTGGAGCTCAATGTGGCCCGCGGGTCAAAAAGTTTACCCACCCCTGATCTAGACCAATCAGCATGGCTGCTCTCACCACGCTGTCTCTAGACCAATCAGCATGGCCGCTCTCACCACACTGTCTCTAGACCAATCAGCATGGCCGCTCTCACCACACTGTCTCTAGACCAATCAGCATGGCCGCTCTCACCACAGTCTTCTATCGCACCTGATACTTTTCTCCACCCGTTCCAGTCTGCCTGCACACGCTTCTTCACCTCTTTTCCACACTCTCCATTGCTCTGGACTGTTGATCCTAGACACTTAAAATCTTCCACCTTCCCTATCTCTTCTCCCTGTAACCCTTTCAAAATAAAGTCCAATCAGTTTATTTAAACACAGCTGGACTCCGATGAAGAAGCAGAGCGTGTGGACAGAGGACAGCGTGTGAGTTAAATATGAGTGTCACTGTAAAGCTCAGGATGCCCCCCGAGCGCCTCGCTGGTGAGGGGTTTGGGGCACGTCCCACCGGGAAGAGACCAAGAGGCAGACCCCGGACCTGCTGGAGAGACTATGTCTCACAGCTGGCTGGGAAACGACTCAGGATCCTCCTGGGTGAGCTGGAGGATGCAGTTGGGGAGAGAGAAGCCTGGGCTTCCTGTCTGAGGCTGTTACCCCCGCGGCCCCGTATGAGCGGAAGACGACGGAACAGAAAATAAAATGTTCACATTTCTGTTTTTCTAATGTAGTGTCTGAAAATATAGATTATTTCAGATGAACATTTCATTCACTGAGACTTTAGAGTTCAAATGAAGGTTTCCAGACTTAGTGGAACCAAAAGCTAAAATAAATCTCTGCATTTGCTTGAGAGACATAAAAAGTCCAACTGGTAATCTTTAGGATGATCACCAGGATGACTGATTGAAAACAGATGGTAGAAAAAAGGATCTCTTTGAGCCTAAAATTGGTCAAATATGATAAAGAAGGACGGGCAACTTTCCATCAGAGCCCTTTAAAAAAAAACCACCTCACAATCTGTTGGTGTGGAGTTTTCATCTGGCCTCCATCCATGATTTTTTCTGTAATAAATCTTTTTTCATAGTTTTCACCAAATTCCTTCCAAGAAGTCTTTTTTTCAACTTTGATGGAAACCCCGCGGCCAAAATCTACCCAGCTCGGCACCACCTAGCTGCTGTTCTGAAGTCTTATAGAGCTGCAGGACACGTGAATTTCCCCCCACGTGAGATCAATAAATGATCTGATCAGGAAGCCGAACATGTGTGAGAAACGTTGTGAGATGCTTTTTTTTCTGGCCTCAAATTGGTGAATCATCTATAGCAGGCGTGTCAAACTGAGTTCCTCGAGGGCCGGTGTCCCTGTAGGTTTTCTTTATGTTCTGTCGTCTACAGAGTGACTAGGTTAACGAGTCACTCTGCCAGATTTGATTGGCTGTTGATTTGACTGTATGTACATCAGCTGTATTGAAACCAGGAACACATGTAAAACCTGCAGGGACACCCGCCCTCCAGGAACTCAGTTTGACACCCCTCAGTGAGTAGACCGGTCTACTCACTGGTCTGAACAAAAAGGTTTTAAAAAAGCTGCAGTTTATTCAAAATGCTGCTGCTCGAGTCCTAACAAGAACTAGAAAATACGATCACATTAGTCCTGTGCTCAAGTCTCTGCACTGGCTTCCTGTGGCTCAGAGAATAGACTTTAAAGCTGCTCTGATTGTGTTTAAGTCTCTCCATGGTCTAGAACCAAAGTACATCTGTGATATGCTAGTACCTTATGAACCATCTAGAACTCTGAGGACCTCTGGGACCGGCCTCCTGCTGGTGTCTAGAGTCAGGACTAAACATGAACCATCTAGAACTCTGAGGACCTCTGGGACCGGCCTCCTGCTGGTGTCTAGAGTCAGGACTAAACATGAACCATCTAGAACTCTGAGGACCTCTGGGACCGGCCTCCTGCTGGTGTCTAGAGTCAGGACTAAACATGAACCATCTAGAACTTTGAGGACCTCTGGGACCGGTCTCCTGCTGGTGTCTAGAGTCAGGACTAAACATGGACCATGTAGAACTCTGAGGACCTCTGGGACCGGCCTCCTGCTGGTGTCTAGAGTCAGGACTAAACATGAACCATCTAGAACTCTGAGGACCTCTGGGACCGGTCTCCTGCTGGTGTCTAGAGTCAGGACTAAACATGAACCATCTAGAACTCTGAGGACCTCTGGGACCGGCCTCCTGCTGGTGTCTAGAGTCAGGACTAAACATGAACCATCTAGAACTCTGAGGACCTCTGGGACCGGTCTCCTGCTGGTGTGTAGAGTCAGGACTAAACATGAACCATCTAGAACTCTGAGGACCTCTGGGACCGGCCTCCTGCTGGTGTCTAGAGTCAGGACTAAACATGAACCATCTAGAACTCTGAGGACCTCTGGGACCGGCCTCCTGCTGGTGTCTAGAGTCAGGACTAAACATGGACCATCTAGAACTCTGAGGACCTCTGGGACCGGCCTCCTGCTGGTATCTAGAGTCAGGACTAAACATGAACCATCTAGAACTCTGAGGACCTCTGGGACCGGCCTCCTGCTGGTGTCTAGAGTCAGGACTAAACATGGACCATCTAGAACTCTGAGGACCTCTGGGACCGGCCTCCTGCTGGTGTCTAGAGTCAGGACTAAACATGAACCATCTAGAACTCTGAGGACCTCTGGGACCGGCCTCCTGCTGGTGTCTAGAGTCAGGACTAAACATGAACCATCTAGAACTCTGAGGACCTCTGGGACCGGCCTCCTGCTGGTGTCTAGAGTCAGGACTAAACATGAACCATCTAGAACTCTGAGGACCTCTGGGACCGGCCTCCTACTGGTGTCTAGAGTCAGGACTAAACATGAACCATCTAGAACTCTGAGGACCTCTGGGACCGGCCTCCTGCTGGTGTCTAGAGTCAGGACTAAACATGAACCATCTAGAACTCTGAGGACCTCTGGGACCGGCCTCCTGCTGGTGTCTAGAGTCAGGACTAAACATGAACCATCTAGAACTCTGAGGACCTCTGGGACCGGCTTCCTGCTGGTGTCTAGAGTCAGGACTAAACATGGACCATCTAGAACTCTGAGGACCTCTGGGACCGGCCTCCTGCTGGGGTCTAGAGTCAGGACTAAACATGAACCATCTAGAACTCTGAGGACCTCTGGGACCGGTCTCCTGCTGGTGTCTAGAGTCAGGACTAAACATGAACCATCTAGAACTCTGAGGACCTCTGGGACCGGCCTCCTGCTGGTGTCTAGAGTCAGGACTAAACATGAACCATCTAGAACTCTGAGGACCTCTGGGACCGGCCTCCTGCTGGTGTCTAGAGTCAGGACTAAACATGAACCATCTAGAACTCTGAGGACCTCTGGGACCGGCCTCCTGCTGGTGTCTAGAGTCAGGACTAAACATGAACCATCTAGAACTCTAAGGACCTCTGGGACCGGCCTCCTGCTGGTGTCTAGAGTCAGGACTAAACATGAACCATCTAGAACTCTGAGGACCTCTGGGACCGGCCTCCTGCTGGTGTCTAGAGTCAGGACTAAACATGAACCATCTAGAACTCTGAGGACCTCTGGGACCGGTCTCCTGCTGGTGTCTAGAGTCAGGACTAAACATGAACCATCTAGAACTCTGAGGACCTCTGGGACCAGTCTCCTGCTGGTGTCTAGAGTCAGGACTAAACATGAACCATCTAGAACTCTGAGGACCTCTGGGACCGGTCTCCTGCTGGTGTCTAGAGTCAGGACTAAACATGAACCATCTAGAACTCTGAGGACCTCTGGGACCGGCCTCCTGCTGGTGTCTAGAGTCAGGACTAAACATGAACCATCTAGAACTCTGAGGACCTCTGGGACCAGTCTCCTGCTGGCCTCTACTGTGACCATGTTTAAATCTAGGCTGAAAACACTTCTGTTTAACTCTGCTAAGATTAATTACTCTTTTTTTTTGTTTTAATGATCTTATTTATTTATTTTTTAAACTTTTTGATTCTATGTTTTGTGATTTTAATGCATTCTTTTTTTTTACTTCTCGTGAATCACTTTGAATTACATTTTGTATGAATTTTGCTACAAATAAACTTGCCTTGCCTGGTCTACGGGGAAAGGAAAACATTAGCTAGTCCAGATTATCTGGAAAGATCAGGTTCCTGGTTTAATCACAGAAGGGGTCTCACATCCTGGAGGATTCCTCCTGGGAGCCCTTCAACCAGGTCTAATGTAGGACATCCAGAACCAGTGATTTCACTCAGACTCAAAGATCTTCTATTAATAAGATGATCGACTGTTTATTTTCAATCTCTTAAAAAACTCACATTAAAACCAAAGAAGTGTATTTTTTCTAAAGATTCAGATTGTTTTGTTTTTGTCACACAGGTCGGACATCTTGTTTTTCTCTCTGTTGAAACAAAGAGGTGACGTGTCCTTCTAAAACTAGTTCCAGGAAGAAGATTGACGCAGAAGGAGAAACGGCACACACACACTCTGTTATTAAAGGTTCACACTGACGGTCCATCACACACAACCCTCCAGATCTTCATCAGCTATGAATTCCCTCCTCATCCTGCTGGGCGTCGTGCTCGTCTCTCTGGACGTTTCATTTCAAGTCTCACCTGCAGCCAACTTCGACATGAAACTGGTACGATATTTTTAAAACTCCAACATCTGGTAGACGTTGTGTTTAGAGGACAGATGTTTGAACATGTGTGAATGACTTATTTAATAAAGAAAACAAACATACATGTTGTTTTTTTATGTATTTATCAGACATTCAGCTCTAAATCAGTCTGAAACTCCGTCATGTCTGTCCAGCTTCACACACGTAGAAGTGTGTGTACCTCACAGCCGTGAAACCCAAAAACAGACTTCATATCTTTTGATCTTTCTGTAAACAAACTGACGCCATCTTGTGTTTGTTTTGACTGATCCCTGTGTTTCCTGTGTGTTTGTATCACAGCTGGAAGGAGAGTGGTACCGTGTCGGGTACGCCAGTAACGCCCAATGGTTTGTGATGAGCAAAGACTTTCAAAAAATTCGAAAATACAAAATTAAATCTTCTGGAGGTCAACCGCTCTTCTCCTACACGGAAGTGAAGTGAGTCCAGAATCACAAACGAGGACAAACGGGGACGTTTTGTTTGTTTACATAAACACATTTTTTTTTATTTTACAGATACGACAAATCGTGTATAAAAGAAAGCTTCGCTCTCCAGCACGGCAACGTGCCGGGATTTTTCGTCCACGTTAGTGAGTATAACGACACACAGTATTATAAACATAGACCATGTCCACACGTAGACGGGTGTTTATGAAAACGTATATCCGCTGGCGTACATGCGACTGTAAAACATTTCTCCTTCTTTGCTCCTTAAAAAGAAGCAAGAAGCAAATTTAGTCTGAAAAAAAAAGAAATGAGAGTTTTTTGGAGGATCCATGCTGCTCACTGTCTGATATTAAAAACATGGACGCACACTAATGACGTACGTATGTGCATTATTTGAGTTTTCAAAAACAACAGTTTCCATTCTGTTTCGTCGTCTTCCACTCATCCGGGGCTGGGTCGCCGGGGCAACAGCCTCAGACGGGAAACCCAGGTTTCTCTCTCCCCGGCTGCATCCTCCAGCTCACTCAAGGGGATCCTGAGGTGTTCCCTGTCCAGCTGGGAGACATAGTCCCTCCAGCAAGTCTGGGGTCTGCCCCTTGGTCACCTCACCAGTGAGGCGCTCGGGGGGCATCCTGACCAAATGCCTGAACCACCCTATGTAGCTCCTCTCGACCTGGAGGAGGAGCGGCTCGACACAGAGCTCCTCCCGGATGGCAGAGCTCCTCACCTGATCTCTGAGTGAGAGCCCAGCCGCCCTGTGGAGGAAGCTCATTTCGGCCGCTTGTACCCGCGATCTCATTCTATCTCTACTCTATGAAGTTACCAAACATGGCCAAGTCGCCCTTGCCCTTGCGCGGGTCACCGGGGCCCCCCCTTGGAGCCAGGCCCAAAGGTGGGGCACGAGAGTGAGTGCCTGGTGGCCGGGCTTTTACCCATGTGGCCCGGCCGGGCTCAGCCAAAACAGGGGACATGGGCCGCCCTTCCAGCGGACTCACCACCTGCAGGAGGGGCCATAGGGGTCGGGTGAAGGAGGAGATGGGTGGCAGCCAACGACGGGGACCCTGGTGGTCAGATCCTCGGCTGCATAGGCTAGCAATAAATACTTGTTATAAAATTAAAACAGAGAAGTAATGTTTAACTAGTAAACAGGATCTACAGAGCCAGAGCACGCCTCCTCTCCTGCGCATGTCTTTATTTGATTTATTTTGAACTGGTATCCCCGATATGAAGGAGTGAGAAGTTAAGGAGGATCCCCGATATGAAGGAGTGAGAAGTTAAGGAGGATCCCCGATATGAAGGAGTGAGAAGTTAAGGAGGATCCCCGATATGAAGGAGTAAGAAGTTAAGGAGGATCCCCGATATGAAGGAGTGAGAAGTTAAGGAGGATCCCCGATATGAAGGAGTGAGAAGTTAAGGAGGATTCCCGATATGAAGGAGTGAGAAGTTAAGGAGGATCCCCGATATGAAGGAGTGAGAAGTTAAGGAGGATCCCCGATATGAAGGAGTGAGAAGTTAAGGAGGATCCCCGATATGAAGGAGTGAGAAGTTAAGGAGGATCCCCGATATGAAGGAGTAAGAAGTTAAGGAGGATCCCCGATATGAAGGAGTGAGAAGTTAAGGAGGATCCCCGATATGAAGGAGTAAGAAGTTAAGGAGGATCCCCGATATGAAGGAGTGAGAAGTTAAGGAGGATCCCCGATATGAAGGAGTAAGAAGTTAAGGAGGATCCCCGATATGAAGGAGTAAGAAGTTAAGGAGGATCCCCGATATGAAGGAGTGAGAAGTTAAGGAGGATCCCCGATATGAAGGAGTAAGAAGTTAAGGAGGATCCCCGATATGAAGGAGTGAGAAGTTAAGGAGGATCCCCGATATGAAGGAGTGAGAAGTTAAGGAGGATCCCCGATATGAAGGAGTAAGAAGTTAAGGATAAACTAAAAGCAGGAGAACTGAAAAGACAAACACGCACCGGTAAGAGTGAGGTGTGGAAAAGATTCACATTTATTGTTCAAAATGTTACAGAACCTTGCGTTGGCTTCGCTGGATGTAGTCAATGTGGCACCAAAAAGACTGGCACCTCGACGCTGAGCGGGCATTTAAACAGCTGGACTGGTAAAAGTGATGATCGTTAAAGATCTATTTTATCATTTGTTTTAAAGACCGTCCCTCCCCTTCACGCTAAGCAGGCCATCACAGACATGTGTGTTAGGGGTCCTATGGTGGGATATAGTCATCATCATCTTCTTATCCGTCCATCCCTATCAGGGTTGCGGGGGGTGCCGGAAGGCAAGGGTCAGGGTACACCCAGAACAGGTCACCAGTCTGTCACGGGGCCACACACATACAACCATCCACACACACACACATTCCTTGGGGCAGTTTGGCACCGGCCAATCAACTTAGCATGCATGTCTTTGGAGGGTGGGAGGAAACCCACGCAGACAAGGGGAGAACATGCAAACTCTACATAGAAAGGACAGTGTTCCAAACCTCGTCCCCACCCGGGACTCGAACTGTGAGGCCACTGTGCTACCCACTGTGCCACCGTGCTGCCCTAGAGTGATTTATTTATTTAAAAAACGTGTTCTTGAAAATGTTCCTATTAATAAATAACCCACCTCGTCCCTCCTCACAAATAAAATATGACGTTTCGGGCTTGTTTCGGACTCGCAAACAGAGTTGATTGGTCGGGCTCGGCTCGGGTTTTAATATCCGCGGGCTCGGGTCGGGCTGGATGACCCGCATCCACACGAACCGGTATCAATAATAATAACTTTATTTATACTTTAGGAACTTTATTTACAGACAGAGCGCCGGGACAAACACGTGCATAAAAAACACATTAAAATAGAATAAAACAATCAAATATAAATAAATAAAAACAGAATAAAACAATAAAATCAATAAATATGAACATTTACTTATCATCATTTAGGGCGGCACAGTGGGCAGTGGGTTCGAGTCCCGGGTGGGGGCGAGGCTTGTAACACTGTCCTTTCTGTGTGGAGTTTGCATGTTCTCCGAGTGTTTGCGTGGGTTTCCTCTGGGTACTCCGGTTTCCTCCAAAACATGCATGCTTTGTTGATTGGCCGGTGCCAAATTGCCCCTAGGAATGAGTGTGTGTGTGGATGGTTGTATGTGTGTGGCCCCGCGACACACACATACAACCACACACATAGATTACCCTCACTATGGTAACCATGGTGAGGGTAGGAACGTAGATCCTGGTTACCATGGTGAGGGTAGGAACGTAGACCCTGGTTACCATGGTGAGGGTAGGAACGTAGATCCTGGTTACCATGGTGAGGGTAGGAACGTAGATCCTGGTTACCATGGTGAGGGTAGGAACGTAGATCCTGGTTACCATGGTGAGGGTAGGAACGTAGATCCTGGTTACCATGGTGAGGGTAGGAACGTAAATCCTGGTTACCATGGTGAGGGTAGGAACGTAGATCCTGGTTACCATGGTGAGGGTAGGAACGTAGATCCTGGTTACCATGGTGAGGGTTGGAACATAGATCCTGGTTACCATGGTGAGGGTAGGAACGTAGATCCTGGTTACCATGGTGAGGGTAGGAACGTAGATCCTGGTTACCATGGTGAGGGTAGGAACGCAGATCCTGGTTACCATGGTGAGAGTAGGAACGTAGATCCTGGTTACCATGGTGAGGGTAGGAACGTAGATCCTGGTTACCATGGTGAGGGTAGGAACGTAGATCCTGGTTACCATGGTGAGGGTAGGAACGTAGATCCTGGTTACCATGGTGAGGGTAGGAACATAGATCCTGGTTGCCATGGTGAGGGTAGGAACGTAGATCCTGGTTACCATGGTGAGGGTAGGAACATAGATCCTGGTTGCCATGGTGAGGGTAGGAACGTAGATCCTGGTTACCATGGTGAGGGTAGGAACATAGATCCTGGTTACCATGGTGAGGGTAGGAACATAGATCCTGGTTGCCATGGTGAGGGTAGGAACATAGATCCATTCCACCGTGTTTCGGGTGAGGACCATGGTCTCTGATTCCCGTCGCGGCCGCTTCACACTCGGCAGCAAATCGATCCAGTGAGAGCTGGAGATCATGAATGGATGAAACCAGATAAAAACATATTTGTTTTACTAGATACCCGGCTACGTGTGGACAGGACACGGCTTTGTTTTTATTCTTCTTTGCTTCTCTCTTTTTATCAGAGTCGCCGACCTACCAAGAGAAAATGCTCGTTCTCGAAATCAACAAAGAATTTGCTATTATTTTAATATGGGAGGCCCGGAACAGAGAACAGCACATCCTGACGTGGCTTCTGGGTAAAATCATTCCTACTGATCTTTAAGAAGCAGCGATGAGCAGTTTAAATATTTTTATCGTATTTTCACGACCATAAGGTGCACTCCCAGTTTGGTGTGCTCCATATTTTACACACACAAAACGCTCAGCTGATGATAGGACGCGGGTTTTATTTACATATCCTCTACTACGTACGTCCGTCTTACAACAACACACACATCAAATCCATCCAAGTCCTCATCCTCTGTTTCAGAATCTAACAGCTGGTCTAAATCCAACACGGCAGGTTCACTTTCCTCCCAGTTAGAGTCACATTCTGTACCGATTGGCTCCTTGGAAATGATGCCTGCTTTTACGAAAGCTCGGACAACAGTGCCAGTAGACATGTTAGCCCAAGCATCTACAATCCACTGGTAAACTATGGCGTGACTCGCCCGGCGCTGCCTTCCATCCTCCTCTGGTCATCCATCACTCCCACACCGCTCACAGCCCTACTTTAAACCAGCGTTCTCAAATATTTCCTGTTGCGCCCCCCCTGGGACACACACACACATCTCTTCTCCGCCATGACACGTGGCATGTTTTTGCTGAAAAAACACAAGCGGCTTATCGGTGTGACGTCCGCTGCCAACATTTTTAGACACAGTAAACACAGCGGTCCTTCATCGTCTCCTACCGTAGTCACAGTGAAGCCAAGCGCTACCCATGCTTTGTTATATTTTCTTTGTCTTAGTTTTCGGGACACTTTCGTTTGACTCATTATCTCCGTCTCTCTTCTTCTTCTCCTTCCATCATTTCCCTCCAGGGGGCGCCACATCATGTCAGTTTCTTCCATCTAACCCTATCTCCTGCATCTTCTTCAGTCACACCAACTATCTTCATGTCTTCCTTCACTGTATCCATGAACCTCCTCTTTGGTCTTCCTCTAGTCCTCTTTCCTGGCGGTTCCAAACCCAGCATCCTTCTTCTGATGTACTCTCTCTCTCTCCTCTGCACATGTCCAAACCATCTCAGTCTGGCCTCTCTGACTTTAAAACCTCTAACATGTGCTGTTCCTCTGATCCTGTCCATCCTGGTCACTCCCAGAGAGATCCTCAGCATCTTCATCTCTGATACAAACATCTCTGTTTCCTGTCTTTGAATCAGTGACACTGTCTCTAGACCAATCAGCATGGCCGCTCTCACCACACTGTCTCTAGACCAATCAGCATGGCCGCTCTCACCACACTGTCTCTAGACCAATCAGCATGGCCGCTCTCACCACACTGTGTCTAGACCAATCAGCATGGCCGCTCTCACCACACTGTCTCTAGACCAATCAGCATGGCCGCTCTCACCACACTGTCTCTGGACCAATCAGCATGGCCGCTCTCACCACACTGTCTCTAGACCAATCAGCATGGCCGCTCTCACCACACTGTCTCTAGACCAATCAGCATGGCCGCTCTCACCACACTGTCACTAGACCAATCAGCATGGCCGCTCTCACCACACTGTCTCTAGACCAATCAGCATGGCCGCTCTCACCACACTGTCTCTAGACCAATCAGCATGGCCGCTCCCACCACACTGCCTCTAGACCAATCAGCATGGCCACTCTCACCACACTGTCTCTAGACCAATCAGCATGGCCGCTCTCACCACACTGTCTCTAGACCAATCAGCATGGCCGCTCTCACCACACTGTCTCTAGACCAATCAGCATGGCCGCTCTCACCACACTGTCTCTAGACCAATCAGCATGGCCGCTCTCACCACACTGTCTCTAGACCAATCAGCATGGCCGCTCTCACCACACTGTCTCTAGACCAATCAGCATGGCCGCTCTCACCACGGTTTTGTACACTTTCCCTTTCATTCTAGCTGAAACTCTTCTATCACACATTACACCTGATACTTTCCTCCACCCGTTCCAGCCTGCCTGCACACGCTTCTTCACCTCTTTTCCACACTCTTCATTGCCCTGGACTGTTGATCCTAGAAACTTAAAATCTTCCACCTTCTTTCTCTCTTCTCCCTCACTTTTCCATTTGGATCCCTCTCATTCACACACATGTACTCTGTTTTACTCTGACTAATCTTCAAACCTCCACCTCTCCAGCTTTTCCTCCTCCTCTTTACTCCTCTCACTACAGATCACAATGTCATCTGCAAACATCATTGTCCATGGAGATTCTCCGTCTCTCTCCGCCTTTCTTTTCATCGCTGTTGAATATTTTTTCATGGTGTCTGTTGAGGGTTCGTTTACTCCACTGCCCGTACCTCGCTCTGTGCTGTGTTCGAGAAAAAAAATCTACACTATAGAGTTAATACTCCCTGCACACACTCTGACACCCCAGGGTGGTGTGCCCCACGATTTGAGAAGCACTGCTTCAAACGGCCGGTTCACGCCGATGTCCAGCGGTTGGAGTTCATTTATCAGACCCCTCGGAATCACAGCAAGCGTAGCGTTCATCTGCTTCACTTGTTCTTACACAACACAAACAGGGCGCACTGCCCGACGGGGCGCGCCGTTCATTTAGAAGAAAATCCAAGACATTTAAATGCGCCTTTTAGTCATGAAAATACGGGTGGATTAAAATCTGAATTCACAGCCCGCAGCATAAAACCCTCCAATGAAGCGATGGAGAAATTTAAGAGGATGTCTTCACAAGCTCAAATCAAGTGGGACAACATCGTCTTTCCTCCTGATGAAGGTATTTTTTTCTAATATTTTTCTCCAAAATAAACATGTCATTTATTCCTCGTCTCGTTTTTCTTCATCTCCTTTCAGGGATTTGCTAGACGACGGAGGACCAGACTGCTTTGGAGAAACTTTAAATCATCGAGGACACGTTTTCATCGTCTCTTCTTTCAAATGTTCTGCTTAACTTTTGAATTTTCTTCATGAAAAGCATCAAATAAAAAGTCAAACATTTAAAAATGTTCTGCTTGATTTCATAAAAATGTAACTGAAGAAGATCAGAAGCTGACAAACGGTAAGACGATGGGAGGAGCTTCTGTTCTCACCTCGATCAGCACTTCTTCTCCATGTACGGGTTACGTCTGGTCACCACCCCCGTCGAAACTAACTCCGTAACGCCGACCAGATCCCGAATTCATGTCTCAAGGTTTCTGATCTGCTCCTCGGCCTGGAGGTGGTCGATGTTCAATTCAATTCAATTCAATTTTATTTGTATAGCCCAAAATCACAGAATGTCCGTCTCAATGGGCTTCACAAGAAAAAGAGGAATATATTAACACAAATACACAACAAGAAAAATAACTAACAAATGCTAACTAAACAAGACTAGCACATTAATGCACTTAGACTCTCCTTCTCGGTGAGGAAAAACTCCTAAAAAACCCATCAGTGGGGAAAAAATAAGAAACCTCATGGGGATCCACGTGAAAGAGAGATCCCTCCCCCGGGACGAGCAAACAATGTGTCAAAGATTATTGTTTAAATATTAGCTTATTCTAATCTACAGCTAAATATCTAAAGAAGTCAATAAATGTTCTTCATCCTGATGGAAACACGGGGGACTCCTCAGCCCGGAGATGTCAAGTACGGGGATGAGTAGATGTTCTTCATCCTGATGGAAACACGGGGGACTCCTCAGCCCGGAGATGTCAAGTACGGGGATGAGTAGATGTTCTTCATCCTGATGGAAACACTGGGGGACTCCTCAGCCCGGAGATGTCCAGTACGGGGATGAGTAGATGGATTTCGTCCTGATGGAGCGGGGATGAAGAAGCACGGAGGTCTCCTCGGTGTGGCCATGCCCAGGACAGGAACGCAGAGTCCTGGATGGGGCTCTCTCCCAGAGAGGAGGGAGAGAGGTGGACAACATGTGAATTGTATTGTACCAACTAGCAGTGTAATTCTAAATAAACAGACAATAGAGAACAATGAATGAGATAGAAAGCCAGGGGTTTAGGGTAGAGGGTTAGAGTAGGGGGTACGGGGAAAGAGCCAAGACAGTCTGGCAGAGAATAGTAGATAGAATTAGAGGACAGTACCCCAATGTACCATACTTTCCCCAGCTTCTACTATCTAGCAGCCAACTAGTAATTATATCAGCTAAATGAAACTGTTTCTATCTGACCTGTTGATAAGCTTGTTCAAACAGGAATGCTTTAAGCCTCCCTTTAAATGTAGGAACACTGTCTGCCTCTCTCACTTGAGCTGGGAGCTTATTCCATAAAACTGGAGCTTGGTAGCTAAAGGCTCTACCTCCAACTGTACTTTTAGAAATCCTAGGAACCACCAACAGACCTGCATTTTGTGAGCGGAGTGTTCTGCTTGGTTGATAAGGTACTATAAGTTCACTAATGTAGGATGGAGCCATGCCGTTTAGGGCCTTGTAGGTTAGTAAGATGATTTTAAACTTGATCCTAAACTCAATAGGAAGCCAATGGAGAGACGCTAGCACGGGAGTAATATGATCTCTTCTATGAGTTCCTGCTAATAGTCGTGCTGCTGCATTTTGAACCAGCTGAAGACTTTTTAGGGAAGACTTAGGGCATGCTACGAGCAAAGCGTTACAATAATCCAATCTCGATGTAACAAATGCATGGATGAGTTTTTCAGCATCACTTTTACATAAGATATTTCGGATTCTAGAAATGATGTTGCTTGCTTTGCGTTGACGTGTCCTATCCGTATCCGGCTCAAAGATCCATATTTACCGTATTTTCTGGACTATAAAGCGTACCTGCATACAAGCCGCATCCACTTCATTAAAAAGTTTTGCGAGCCACAGATATTTATATTTTTAGATTACATATTTACTACAGGTACAAAACGATTTTGAATTGTAAATGAACATGTATGTACCTTAATAGATCCTTTCCTAACCTGTCTTTAATTAAACCGAGACAGAACCAAGAGAAAATAACCGGTATTTATTTATCTTCATTTCTCCTGTGTGTGAAATCACGTCACCTTAATCATCTTCAGTGTCAGAGTTGAACAAGCTCAGCAGGGCTTCGTCACATCTGGACACCTGCTTTTATGTCCCCTGAAAGCTTTCCTTGACTTCGGGCATTCCATAAGCTCTTCCAGCTGCCTCTTCCAGCATCTCACCATAAGACTCTTAGCTTCCGAGCAGCAGCGCAGTTTCCTTCCTGTATAGCGACATCGATGGCCTTCATCTTAAAACTGGCATAATACAAACTTCTCCGTGTGTGTTCCATGATGAAGGGGTGAAGAAGATAATAGGATTGGAATTTTGTCGTCCTTCTATCTGCTAAAGAGGAAGTAGCGTATTCTTCTTTGCATTTATTTTATCTTAGTTTTGATTCTAGTTCCGGTTAGAGCGCCCCGCTCATTTTTATTAGCCGCATGGTTCAAAACCTATGAAAAAAGTAGCGGCTAATAGTCCAGAAAGTACGGTATGTTAGATAGAAAAGCTGTGACTGGAGAACAACTCAAAGACTCTCCATCTTTATGTTAGAACAAAGCAGAGACTCTCATTTAATTTTACAAGGGTCAAGTTTATCAAATCTATTTACAAAGAGGTTCATCTCTGTCTGCTGTATTCATTCAGTAAGAAAACAAACCAAGAAAACCTTTATTAGTCCCACAGTAGGGAAATGACGGCGACCGTGACGGCGGCCATGACGGCAGCCATGACGGCGGCCATGACGTCGACCATGACGGCGGCCATGACGGCGGCCATGACGTCGACCATGACGGCGGCCATGACGGCGGCCATGACGTCGACCATGACGGCGGCCATGACGGCGGCCATGACGTCGACCATGACGGCGGCCATGACGGCGGCCATGACGGCGGCCATGATGGTGCTACCCCTGTAGAAGAGATAGAGATACAGAGAGAAGGAAGAGTAGATTCTGTGTTTAAAAAATAAGTCACCCGGCTTTACCACCAAGGTCAGTGAAGCTGGGCAAGTAAAAAAAAACAAAACACACCAGTTACTTTAAAAAAACATATACGGACGTAAACATGCTGTGTTGATTTGAGGGGAGGGGTTAGAGGAGCAGTCGCTTCATGTGGAGCTTCTGATTGGATGTGAGATAACCAGCCTTGGCCAAGGCCGGGCACAGGGTCGTTTAGATTCTGGCATAAACTTTCTCATGCCAGTCTGTCAGAGGACTTTTAATGCCAACTCCAATCAGATGAAACACAGGGGGTCGATTTGATTTTATTCCCCGTCCATCTTGAAGTCATCCTCACCAAGATGATCTCATGTCTGCGGATCAGTTCGTGAACCTCATCAAGACTGCTCTCCAGAGCCTTAATTTCCCCGGACTGAGCATCCAGCCTTCTGGTCACCCCCGACACAGTGTGAGTCCAGGCTGCCCGAAACATTCCACCAAGCAGGTCAGGCAGCTTGCCAACTGCTGCTGCACTTACTGAACTTTCCAACACATCCAGTATCCACCCAGGCCGATCAGTAGAAACCAGATGGTCATTAATCCAAACC
Source organism: Neostethus bicornis (assembly GCA_902685375.1). Classification (NCBI taxonomy): domain Eukaryota; kingdom Metazoa; phylum Chordata; class Actinopteri; order Atheriniformes; family Phallostethidae; genus Neostethus; species Neostethus bicornis. The sequence continues at coordinate 1,522,558 of CACRXE010000061.1, read as the reverse complement.
TGTAGATACTATCTTCTACGTCCTCGATGGACATCACTGACAGACACACGACTGTCCACTTATTCCAGGGGGGTCCAATACGTAGCCGGCCATGAATGTACCACCAGGACACGAAGCGTGAGGCTGCACATAGAGTGAGGATTTGCAGTAGACAAGATAAAACAATGCTGGGATAGAGACAGGAAGAGAGAGACAGAAAAAAGCGCCCGCTTCCCTCGAGAGCCATTGAAGAAGAGGTGTATTTTAAACAAGGTGGAGCGAGGAAGCCCCAGGTAAAGACAGGATTGGCTGGTTGTCTGCACGTCTCTTAGTTAACATGACAGTGTTGTCATGATCCCCTCACCTGCCACCAGACGGAGCCATGGACCTTCCTCTTGTGGACTTCAGCTTGATCCAAAATACCTGCGTGACAAATAGCCTATGATGACCTACAGCAAGGAGGGAGAGACGGACCTATTCAGGTTGGCAAGACAGAGAGACAAAGATGGGAAGGATGTGCAGCAAGTTAGAAAGTGGCAGATTGGTGCAGCGTCAGCAATAACTAGGACACTGCATCGGTCCGTTGTAGTAAAGAAAGAGCTGAGCCGAAAAACAAAGCCCTCAGTTTACAAGTCGATCTACGTTCCTACCCTCACCATGGTAACCAGGAACTACGTTCCTGCCCTCACCATGGTAACCAGGATCTACGTTCCTACCCTTACCATGGTAACCAGGATCTACGTTCCTACCCTCACCATGGTAACCAGGATCTACGTTCCTACCCTTACCATGGTAACCAGGATCTACGTTCCTACCCTCACCATGGTAACCAGGATCTACATTCCTACCCTCACCATGGTAACCAGGATCTACGTTCCTACCCTCACCATGGTAACCAGGATCTACGTTCCTACCCTCACCATGGTAACCAGCTGTGGGTGGTGACCGAAAGAATGAGATTGCGGATCTAAGCGGCTAAAATGAGCTTCCTCCGCAGGGTGGCTGGGCTCTCACTCAGAAATCGGGTGAGGAGCTCTGCCATCCGGGAGGAGTTCGGTGTCGAGCCGCTCCTCCTTCAGGTCGAGAGGAGTCAGATGGGGTGGCATCTGGTCAGGATGTCTCCCCGAGCGCCTCGCTGGTGATGTGTTTCGGGCCCGTCCCACCAGGAGGAGACCAAGAGTCAGACCCTGGACCTGCTGGAGACACTATGTCTCACAGCTGGACAGGGAACACCTCAGGATCCTCCTGGGTGAGATGGAGGATGTACCCGGGGTGAGAGAAGCTTGGGCTTCCCATCTGAGGCTGTTACCCCTAAGGTCTGAAGTAAGAATTTTTAGGTTTTAGGCCTAAAAAGAGCTACAGATGCAGTATTTGCCTTGAGGATGCTGATAGAGAAGCTTCGTTCCTTCCTCTGCTGTCACAGACCCTCCTCTGCTGTCCTCAGATCCTCCTCTGCTGTCCTCAGACCCTCCGCTGCTGTCCTCAGACCCTCCTCTGCTGACCTCAGACCCTCCTCTGCTGTCCTCAGACCCTCCTCTGCTGTCACAGACCCTCCTCTGCTGTCCTCAGACCCTCCTCTGCTGTCCTCAGACCCTCCTCTGCTGTCACAGACCCTCCTCTGCTGTCCTCAGACCCTCCTCTGCTGTCTCAGACCCTCCTCTGCTGTCCTCAGACCCTCCTCTGCTGTCCTCAGACCCTCTTCCGCTGTCCTCAGACCCTCCTCTGCTGTTCTCAGACCCTCCTCTGCTGACCTCAGACCCTCTTCTGCTGTCCTCAGACCCTCTTCTGCTGTCCTCAGACCCTCCTCTGCTGACCTCAGACCCTCCTCTGCTGTCCTCAGACCCTCCTGTGCTGTCACAGACCCTCCTCTGCTGTCCTCAGACCCTCCTCTGCTGTCCTCAGACCCTCCTCTGCTGTCACAGACCCTCCTCTGCTGTCCTCAGACCCTCCTCTGCTGTCCTGAGACCCTCCTCTGCTGTCCTCAGACCCTCTTCTGCTGTCCTCAGACCCTCTTCCGCTGACCTCAGACCCTCCTCTGCTGTCCTCAGACCCTCTTCTGCTGTTCTCAGACCCTCCTCTGCTGTCCTCAGACCCTCCTCTGCTGTCCTCAGGCCCTCCTCTGCTGACCTCAGACCCTCCTCTGCTATCCTCAGACCCTCCTCTGCTGTCCTCAGACCCTCCTCTGCTGTCCTCAGACCCTCCTCTGCTGTCACAGACCCTCCTCTGCTGTCCTCAGACCCTCCTCTGCTGTCACAGCCCCTCCTCTGCTGTCCTCAGACCCTCTTCTGCTGCCCTCAGACCCTCCTCTGCTGTCCTCAGACCGTCGTCTGCTGACCTCAGACCCTCTTCTGCTGTCCTCAGACCCTCCTCTGCTGTCCTCAGACCCTCCTTCGCTGTCCTCAGACCCTTCTCTGCTGCCCTCAGACCCTCCTCTGCTGCCCTCAGACCCTCCTCTGCTGTCCTCAGACCCTCTTCTGCTGTCCTCAGACCCTCTTCTGCTGTCCTCAGACCCTCCTCTGCTGACCTCAGACCCTCCTCTGCTGTCCTCAGACCCTCTTCTGCTGTTCTCAGACCCTCCTCTGCTGTCCTCAGACCGTCGTCTGCTGACCTCAGACCCTCTTCTGCTGTCCTCAGACCCTCCTCTGCTGTCCTCAGACCCTCCTTCGCTGTCCTCAGACACTTCTCTGCTGCCCTCAGACCCTCTTCTGCTGTCCTCAGACCCTCTTCTGCTGTCCTCAGACCCTCTTCTGCTGTCCTCAGACCCTCTTCTGCTGTCCTCAGACCCTCTTCTGCTGCCCTCAGACCCTCCTCTGCTGTCCTCAGACCCTCCTCTGCTGTCACAGACCCTCCTCTGCTGTCCTCAGACCCTCCTTTGCTGTCCTCAGACCCTCTTCTGCTGTCCTCAGACCCACCTCTGCTGTCCTCAGACCCTCCTCTGCTGTCCTCAGACCCTCCTCTGCTGTCCTCAGACCCTCCTCTGCTGTCCTCAGACCCTCCTTCGCTGTCCTCGGACCCTCCTTTTCTGTCCCCTGAATTTCCCCATAGTATTTGTATGAAATCATTAAGCTTTAAATCAGCAGTGACATGTTGTGAGTTGTTTTTATTGACTGCTTAACTGTCAAAATAAAATAAAAAAAGTGGATTTTTATAAAAATTCAGAATGTTTATTTTTGTCACACAGGTCGGACATCTTGTTTTTTTTCATTCCGGTCTCTCTGTTGAAACAAAGAGGTGACGTGGCCTAAAACTTGTTCCAGTAAGAGGGTTGACGCATCAGACGGAGAAACGGTGCACACACGCTCTGTTATTAAAGGTTCATCACACTGAAGGTCCAACATACAAACCTCCAGATCTTCATCAGGTTGATCTTCAGCAGCTATGAATTCTCTGCTCATCCTGCTGGGCGTTGTGCTCATCTCTCTGAACGTCTCTGCTGACCCCGCACCTGCAAGCAACTTCAACATGAAACAGGTACTTTTAAAACTTCAGCATCTGGAAGACGTTGTGTTTATAGGACAGATGTTTGAACATGTTTGAAGGCCTTAGACATCAGCTCTACATCAGTCATGTCTGTCCAGCTTCAGACACGTAGAAGCATGTGTCCAAACCAACGTGTTTAGTTCTTCCACTGACGTCATGTGTTACTTTTGACTGATCCCTGTGTTTCCTGTGTCTTTGTATCACAGCTGGAAGGAGACTGGTACCGTGTCGGGTATGCCAGTGAAGCCCAATGGTTTGTTCTGGGCAAAGACGATCTAAAACTTAGAAAATACAAGATTGAAACTAATGCAAATGAAGCCATCTTATCCTTCACCGAAGTGAAGTGAGTCCAAAAAACAAACGGAGACGTTTTGTTTGTTTACATAAACGCTTTTTGACTGATCGTTTTCATCATTTTACAGATACGATGGATCCTGTTTCGAAGAAACCTTCGCTTTTAGGGTGGACGGTCAGCCCGGGAAATTCAGCCATTTTTGTCAGTATATTTACACACATCATGAAAATAACCAAGACGCGGCATCGGTCCGTCATGGTAAAGAGAGAGCTGAGCCGAAAAGCAAAGCTCTCGATTTACAAGTCGATCTACGTTCCTACCCTCACCATGGTAACCAGGATCTACGTTCCTACCCCCACCATGGTAACCAGGATCTACATTCCTACCCTCACCCTGGTAACCAGGATCTACGTTCCTACCATCACCATGGTAACCAGGATCTACGTTCCTACCCTCACCATGGTAACCAGGATCTACGTTCCTACCCTCACCATGGTAACCAGGATCTACATTCCTACCCTCACCCTGGTAACCAGGATCTACGTTCCTACCATCACCATGGTAACCAGGATCTACATTCCTACCCTCACCATGGTAACCAGGATCTACGGTCCTACCCTCACCATGGTAACCAGGATCTACGTTCCTACCATCACCATGGTAACCAGGATCTACGTTCCTACCCTCACCATGGTAACAAGGATCTACGTTCCTACCCTCACCATGGTAACCAGGATCTACGTTCCTACCCTCACCATGGTAACCAGGATCTACGTTCCTACCCTCACCATGGTAACCAGGATCTACGTTCCTACCCTCACCATGGTAACCAGGATCTACGTTCCTACCCTCACCATGGTAACCAGCTGTGGGTGGTGACCGAAAGAGTGATATCGCGGATAGAAGCGGCCAAAATGATCTTCCTCCACAGGGTGGCTGGGCTCTCACTCAGAGATCGGTTGAGGAGCTCTGCCATCCGGGAGGAGCTCGGTGTCGAGCCGCTCCTCCACCAGGTTGAGAGAAGCCAGATGGGGTGGTTCAGGCATCTGGTCAGAATGCCCCCAGAGCGCCTCGCGGGCGAGGTGTTTTAGCCACGTCCCATCAGGAGGAGACCAAGAGGCAGACCCCGGACCCGCTGGAGAGAGAATGCTTCACATCTCGTCGGGGAACGACTCGGAATCTTTCCGGGTGAGATGGAGGATGCAGCTGGGGTGAGAGAAGCCTGGGCTTCCCATTGGAGGATGTTGCCCCCGGCAACCCGGGCCCGGAACGAGCGGAAGACGACGGAACGGAATAAAATAACAAACAGATATTTATTGTTTGTGCTTCTCTCGTTTCATCAGTGTCGAGTACCTACCAAGAGAGAATGATCGTCGTCGAAATCAACAAAGATTACGCTGTGATGTTTACGGTTGAGATCCGGAATAACAACGAACGCGAATCCACTTGGCTTCTAGGTAAAATCATTCGACCTGATGTGACCTGATGTTTTTGGAGCCGTGATGTTCAGATAAAAACTGTTACTAATTTAAATCTGAATTCACAGCCCGGACCATGAAACCCTCGAATGAAGCCGTTGAGAAATTTAGGAGGGTGTCTGCAAGCCATAAAATCGCGCCTAAAAACATCATCTTTCCTCCTCATAGAGGTACTTTTTCATCATATTTTTTCTCCAAATAGTATAAACGTTTTTTAATCCTTGTCTCTTTTTTTTTATCTCCTTTCAGGGCTTTGTTAGACGCCAGATCGTCATCCGCCGGAGGACCAGACTGCTTTGGAGAAACGTTCCATCCGCGACGACATGTTTTCATCGTTTCTTTTTCAAATGTTCTGCTTGACTTTTGAATTTTCGTCTCTAAAAAGCATCAAATAAAAAGTCAAACATTTAAAATTCTGTTGCTTGATTTCATAAATTTCTTCTCCTTCCACCATCTCCCTTCAGCAAGTCAGTTTCTTCCATCTAACCCTATCTCCTGCATCTTCTTCAGTCACACCAACTATCTTCATGTCTTCCTTCACTGTATCCATGAACCTCCTCTTTGGTCTTCCTCTAGTCCTCTTTCCTGGTGGTTCCAAATTCAGCATCCTTCTTCTGATGTACTCTCTCTCTCTCCTCTGCACATGTCCAAACCATCTCAGTCTGACCTCTCTGACTTTAAAACCTCTAACATGTGCTGTTCCTCTGATCCTGTCCATCCTGGTCACTCCCAGAGCAGTGACACTGTCTCTAGACCAATCAGCATGGCCGGTACCAGTGAAACTCTGAACCAGGGGTGTCCGGATCCGGTGCTTAAGGGTCGGTGGCCTGAATGTTTTCAATGTGTTCCTGGTTTTAATACTGCTGACGGATGCAGAGTGAAATAAACAGCTAATAAAACTTGGCACAATGACTCGTTAACCTGGATCAGGTGTGTAGAAGTAAGAAACATGGAAAACCTTCAGGACGCCGGCAGTGCCGACTGAGTATTTTCCATCCCAACACGAACAGTCCTGGTGGATGAAAACATCCCGAAATACACAGATAAGGTCGCTCGTCTCTGTGTGAGGGGTTCACTGTAGATATAAAAAAAAACTCTTGAAAGAATTCAATCTTTAAAAAGACTTGTTAATATTTAAATGGTATGTGTGGGATTCAGATTTTTCTCAGGGGTTTCTTAGGGCTAAGGGGTTAACACTAGAAGCCCCAACATTTTTTCAACCTCGTATCCACGTCATCTGACCCTCTCTACCTGGCCGGAACCCTGAGAAGCAGAGTCGTTCAAAGGGTTTTGCTTTTCAATAATAATAATTCATTATATGTAAAAGTGCCTTTAAAGAAACTCAAAGACAACAAAATAAAAAATATGAATATAAAAGACATCATGTCAAGAGACAGAAGGAAGGACGGGGAGGGTTAAAGAGAGGACACAGATTTGAACAGAGAGAAAGAGTCTAAGTTACAGATGTCAGGAGGAAGTGGGTTCCAGAGTCGTGGAGCAGAGCCGCTGAAGGCTCTTCCCCCCATTGTCCTCAGACGGATGGGGGGACAGTAAGATGGATGGATGCAGATGACCTGAGAGATCGAGAGGAGGTAGCAAAATAGACAAGATCAGAGAGGTATGAAGGAGTAAGAGAGCGAGAGGAGGTAGCAATATGGACAAGATCAGACAGAGAGCGAGAGGAGGTAGCAATATGGACAAGATCAGAGAGGTATGAAGGAGTAAGAGAGCGAGAGGAGGTAGCAATATGGACAAGATCAGACAGAGAGCGAGAGGAGGTAGCAATATGGACAAGATCAGAGAGGAATGAAGGAGTAAGAGAGCGAGAGGAGGTAGCAATATGGACCAGATCAGAGAGGTATGAAGGAGCAAGAGAGCGAGAGGAGGTAGCAATATGGACCAGATCAGAGAGGTATGAAGGAGCAAGAGAGCGAGAGGAGGTAGCAATATGGACAAGATCAGAGAGGAATGAAGGAGTAAGAGAGCGAGAGGAGGTAGCAATATGGACAAGATCAGAGAGGTATGAAGGAGCAAGAGAGCGAGAGGAGGTAGCAATATGGACCAGATCAGAGAGGTATGAAGGAGCAAGAGAGCGAGAGGAGGTAGCAATATGGACAAGATCAGAGAGGAATGAAGGAGTAAGAGAGCGAGAGGAGGTAGCAATATGGACAAGATCAGAGAGGAATGAAGGAGTAAGAGAGCGAGAGGAAGTAGCAATATGGACAAGATCAGAGAGGTATGAAGGAGTAAGATTATGGATGGCTTTGAAAATGGAATTTTGAAAATGATTCTGGATTCAACTGGGAGCCAGAGAAGTTGCTGAAGAACCGGGGTGATGAAAAGAGAGGGTTCCAGATGAGAGGTGACGAGCCTGTTGACAATGAAGGCAGCGGTGTGGGACGAGAGGGACGGACGATGAAAGTAAGCAGACCGGGTGATACTGAAAGGACAGTGAGGAAGGATGACACCCAGGCTCCTGACATGAGGGGAAATAAAAGAACCGTCAATGGAAGAGAAACTGTCCACTTTGGATAATGTGGATCTGGAGGCGATGAGAAGAACCTCAGGTTTATCAGAATTCAGTTTGAGGAGGTTAGAGGTGAGCCAGCAGCTAAGGGAGGAGGGAGGAAACATGGAAACTGGACTATGAGAGGTTCTGCATCCTGTCTGTTTTATTTGTAACATAATGGAGAAAAGAAAGGTTAGGGTAAGTGTAGAAAACCATGGTGAGAGCGGCCATGCTGATTGGTCTGAAGACAGTGTGGTGAGAGCGGCCATGCTGATTGGTCTAGAGACAGTGTGGTGAGAGCGGCCATGCTGATTGGTCTAGAGACAGTGTGGTGAGAGCGGCCATGCTGATTGGTCTAGAGACAGTGTGGTGAGAGCGGCCATGCTGATTGGTCTGAAGACAGTGTGGTGAGAGCAGCCATGCTGATTGGTCTAGAGACAGTGTGGTGAGAGCGGCCATGCTGATTGGTCTAGAGACAGTGTGGTGAGAGCGGCCATGCTGATTGGTCTAGAGACAGTGTGGTGAGAGCGGCCATGCTGATTGGTCTAGAGACAGTGTGGTGAGAGCGGCCATGCTGATTGGTCTGAAGACAGTGTGGTGAGAGCAGCCATGCTGATTGGTCTAGAGACAGTGTGGTGAGAGCGGCCATGCTGATTGGTCTAGAGACAGTGTGGTGAGAGCGGCCATGCTGATTGGTCTAGAGACAGTGTGGTGAGAGCGGCCATGCTGATTGGTCTAGAGACAGTGTGGTGAGAGCGGCCATGCTGATTGGTCTAGAGACAGTGTGGTGAGAGCGGCCATGCTGATTGGTCTAGAGACAGTGTGGTGAGAGCAGCCATGCTGATTGGACTAGAAACAGTGTGGTGAGAGCGGCCATGCTGATTGGTCTAGAGACAGTGTGATGAGAGCGGCCATGCTGATTGGTCTAGAGACAGCGTGGTAGAGCGACCATGCTGATTGGTCTAGAGACAGTGTGGTGAGAGCGGCCATGCTGATTGGTCTAAAGACAGTGTCACTGATTCAAAGACAGGAAACAGAGATGTTTGTAGCAGAGATGAAGATGCTGAGGATCTCTCTGGGAGTGACCAGGATGGACAGGATCAGAAGAACTGCACATGTTAGAGGTTTTAAAGTCAGAGAGGTCAGACTGAGATGGTTTGGACATGTGCAGAGGAGAGAGAGAGAGTACATCAGAAGAAGGATGCTGGGTTTGGAACCACCAGGAAAGAGGACTAGAGGAAGACCAAAGAGGAGGTTCATGGATACAGTGAAGGAAGACATGAAGATAGTTGGTGTGACCGAAGAGGATGCAGGAGATAGGGTTAGATGGAAGACACTGACTTGATGTGGCGCCCCCTGAAGGGAAATGATGGAAGGAGAAGATGAAGATCGTCAGAAGAAAATCAGACAATATGAGATTGTTTTTTTGTTGTCACACAGCTGGGACATCTTGTTCCTCCCGTTGACCGTGTCAGAGAGAGAGAGGACGTCCACACACACACACACACACACACACACACACACACTGTTATTTAAGGTTCATCACACTGACGATCCAACATACAAACCTCCAGATCTTCAGCAGCTATGAATCCTCTGCTCATCCTGGTGGGCGTTGTGCTCGTCTCTCTGGACGTCTCTGCCCATCCCCCACATGAGCCATACTTCATTATGATAAATCGGGTCAGAATCTTTCAAACTTTTTAACATGTGAATGTATTTATTTTGGTTTTTTTTTTAACTGTTAAATAGATTTAATTCTAAATCCTCAGACATGCAGCTCTACATCAGTCTGAAGCTCAGCTACAGACAGAGGAACCATGTGTACACACCAACGTCTTCAACCGACGCCATCTTGTCTTATTTTGGACTGATCCGTGTGTTTTCTCCGTCTTTGTATCACAGATGAAAGGAGTCTGGTTCCGTGTCGGGTACGCCAGCAATGCCCAGTGGTTTAAAGAGCGTAAATACTATTATAACATCAGAAAATACCGAATCCGAACGACTCTACAGAGCACGGTGCACTTCTCCTTTAAGGAACGGAGGTGAGTAAAAAAAACAAACAAACAGGAAGACTTTTGTTTATTTAGAAAAATGTTTGTTTGAAAATTAAATGGGTTTCATCACTTTTCAGATTCGGAGGATCTTGTTTTAAAGACGGCTTCATTTTCAACAAAGACTATGTGACTGGAAAATTTATCCTTGGTGGTGAGAAACCCTACACACCCTAAAATCCACAGGTTAACCAGGATCTATGTTCCTACACTCACCACAGTAACCAGGATCTATGTTCCTACCCTCACCACAGTAACCAGGATCTATGTTCCTACCCTCACCACAGTAACCAGGATCTATGTTCCTACCCTCACCATGGTAACCAGGATCTATGTTCCTACCCTCACCACAGTAACCAGGATCTATGTTCCTACCCTCACCATGGTAACCAGGATCTACGTTCCTACCCTCACCATGGTAACCAGGATCTATGTTCCTACCCTCACCATGGTAACCAGGATCTATGTTCCTACCCTCACCACAGTAACCAGGATCTATGTTCCTACCCTCACCATGGTAACCAGGATCTACGTTCCTACCCTCACCACAGTAACCAGGATCTACGTTCCTACCCTCACCATGGTAACCAGGATCTATGTTCCTACCCTCACCATGGTAACCAGGATCTATGTTCCTACCCTCACCATGGTAACCAGGATCTACGTTCCTACCCTCACCATGGTAACCAGGATCTACGTTCCTACCCTCACCATGGTAACCAGGATCTACTTTCCTACCCTCACCACAGTAACCAGGATCTACGTTCCTACCCTCACCATGGTAACCAGGATCTACATTCCTACCCTCACCATGGTAACCAGGATCTACAGTGGTGGTCAAAAGTTTACATACACTTGTAAAGAACATAATGTCATGGCTGTCTTGAGTTTCCAGTTATTTCAACAACTCTGATTTTTCTCTGATATAGTGATTGGAACAGATCCTTCTTTGTCATAAAAAACATTCATGAAGTTTGATTCTTTTATGACTTTATTATGGGTAAACTGAAAATGTGACGAAATCAGCTGGGTCAAAAATATACATACAGCAACATGAATGAGCAATTTTGGAGACTTAGAAAGTTGTGTCAATGACATGAGCTTCATAGCATGACCTCTTAACTTCTTGTGAGTGATTATGAGTGACTACAGCTGGTGAATTCTCTGAGGCCATTTAAAAAGGGCTCATTGGATAAAAACACCCACAAACGCTACAATGGGAAAGTCAAAGGAGCTCAGCACAGATTTGAAAAAGAGAATCATTGACTTGAACAAGTCAGGAAAGTCACTTGGAGCCATTTCAAAGCAGCTGCAGGTTCCAAGAGCAACAGTGCAAACAATTGTTTGTAAGTATAAAGTGCATGGCACTGTTTTGTCACTGCCACGATCAGGAAGAAAACGCAAGCTGTCACCTGCTGCTGAGAGAAAACTGGTCAGGAGGGTGAAGAGTCAACCCAGGAGCACCAAAAAGCAGATCTGCCAAGAATTAGAAGCTGCTGGAACACAGGTGTCAGTGTCCACAGTCAAGCGTGTTTTGCATCGCCATGGACTGAGAGGTTGCCGTGCAAGAAGGAAGCCCTTGCTCCAAAAGCGGCACCTTAAGGCTTGACTAAAGTTTGCTGCTGATCACATGGACAAAGATAAGACCTTCTGGAGGAAAGTTCTGTGGTTAGATGAAACAAAAATTGAGCTGTTTGGCCACAATGCCCAGCAATATGTTTGGAGGAGAAAATGTGAGGCCTTTAACCCCAAGAACACCATGCCTACCATCAAGCACGGTGGTGGTAGTATTATGCTGTGGGCCTGTTTTGCTGCCAATGGAACTGGTGCTTTACAGAGAGTCAATGGGACAATGAAGAAGGAGGATTACCTTCAAATTCTTCAAGAAAACCTGAAGTCATCAGCCCGAAGGTTGGGTCTTGGGCGCAGTTGGGTGTTCCAACAGTACAATGACCCCCAAACACACATCAAAAGTGGTAATGGAATGGCTAAATCAGGCTAGAATTAAGGTTTTAGAATGGCCTTCCCAAAGTCCTGACTTAAATCCCATTGAGAACATGTGGATAATGCTGAAGAAACAAGTCCATGTCAGAAAGCCAACAAATTTAACTGAACTGCACCAAATCTGTCAAGAGGAGTGGTCAAAGATTCAACCAGAAACTTGCCAGAAGCTTGTGGATGGCTACCAAAAGCGCCTAATTGAAGTAAAAATGGCCAAAGGACATGTAACCGAATATTAGCATTGCTGTATGTATATTTTTGACCCAGCTGATTTCGTCACATTTTCAGTTTACCCATAATAAAGTCATAAAAGAATCAAACTTCATGAATGTTTTTTGTGACATAGAAGGATCTGTTCCAATTACTATATCAGAGAAAAATCAGAGTTGTTGAAATAACTGGAAACTCAAGACAGCCATGACATTATGTTCTTTACAAGTGTATGTAAACTTTTGACCACCACTGTACGTTCCTACCCTCACCATGGTAACCAGGATCTACGTTCCTACCCTCACCATGGTAACCAGGATCTACTTTCCTACCCTCACCACAGTAACCAGGATCTATGTTCCTACCCTCACCATGGTAACCAGGATATACGCTCCTACCCTCACCATGGTAACCAGGATCTACATTCCTACCCTCACCACAGTAACCAGGATCTATGTTCCTACCCTCACCATGGTAACCAGGATCTACGTTCCTACCCTCACCATGGTAACCAGGATCTACGTTCCTACCCTCACCATGGTAACCAGGATCTACGTTCCTACCCTCACCACAGTAACCAGGACCTATGTTCCCAGCCTCACCATGGTAACCAGGATCTACGTTCCTACCCTCACCATGGTAACCAGGATCTACGTTCCTACCCTCACCATGGTAACCAGGATCTACTTTCCTACCCTCACCACAGTAACCAGGATGTACGTTCCTACCCTCAACACAGTAACCAGGATCTATGTTCCTACCCTCACCATGGTAACCAGGATCTATGTTCCTACCCTCACCATGGTAACCAGGATCTACGTTCGTACCCTCACCATGATAACCAGGATCTATGTTCCTACCCTCACCATGGTAACCAGGATCTATGTTCCTACCCTCACCTGGGTAATCAGGATCTAAGTTCCTACCCTAACCATGGTAACCAGGATCTACGTTCCTACCCTCACCATGGTAACCAGGATCTACGTTCCTACCCTCACCATGGTAACCAGGATCTATGTTCCTACCCCCACCATGGTAACCAGGATCTACGTTCCTACCCTCACCATGGTAACCAGGATCTACATTCCTACCCTCACCATGGTAACCAGGATCTACATTCTTACCCTCACCATGGTAACCAGGATCTACGTTCCTACCCTCACCATGGTAACCAGGATCTACGTTCCTACCCTCACCATGGTAACCAGCTGTGGGTGGTGACCGAAAGAATGAGATCGCAGATACAAGTGGCCTAAATGAGTTTCCTACGGGGGATAGCTGGGCTCTCGCTCAGAGATCGGGTGATGAGTTCTGCCATATGGGAGGAGCTCGGTGTCGAGCCGCTCCTCCTCCAGGTCGTGAGGAGCCAGATGGGGTGGTTCGGGCATCTGGTCAGGATGCCCCCAGAGCACCTCGCTGGTGAGGTGTTTCGGGCACGTCCCACCAGGAGGAGACCAAGAGGCAGACCCCAGACCTGCTGGAGAGACTATGTCTCACAGCTGGACAGGGAACACCTCAGGATTCATCTGAGTGAGATGGAGGATGCAGCCGGGGAGAGAGAAGCCTGGGCTTCCCGTCTGAGGTTGTTACCCCAGCGACCCGACCCCGGATGAGCGGAAGACGACGGAACAGATCATTAATTGTTTTTTGTTTCTCTCATTTTGTCAGTAAACAAGTCGAAGCGAGTGAAGATGATCGTGACTGAAATCAACATGGATTATGCTTTGATTTACCTCAAGTCCACCTTTGATGGAAACTCAAACGTAGTGACTTGGCTTCTGGGTAAAAAGGATTTCTACTCAGGTTTTTTTTAAGCCGTGATGTGAAGATAATGACTGTTACTATTTTAAATATGAATTCCCAGCCCGCAGCCCGAGACCCTCACCTAAAGCAAAGAAGAGATTTATAACAATGTCTTTAAGAGTTCAAATCAAACCTGAAAACATCATCTTTCTTCGAAAAACAAGTACGTTCTTTTTGTTGTTTATCCAAATAAACGTAAACTCGATCTACGTTCCTACCCTCACCATGGTAACCAGGATCTACATTCTTACCCTCACCATGGTAACCAGGATCTACGTTCCTAGCCTCACCATGGTAACCAGGATCTACGTTCCTACCCTCACCATGGTAACCAGGATCTACATTCTTACCCTCACCATGGTAAACAGGATCTACGTTCCTACCCTCACCATGGTAACCAGGATCTACGTTCCTACCCTCACCATGGTAACCAGGATCTACGTTCCTACCCTCACCATGGTAACCAGGATCTACGTTCCTACCCTCACCATGGTAACCAGGATCTACGTTCCTACCCTCACCATGGTAACCAGGATCTACGTTCCTACCCTCACCATGGTAACCAGGATCTACGTTTCTACCCTCACCATGGTAACCAGGATCTATGTTCCTACCCTCACCATGGTAACCAGGATCTACGTTCCTACCCTCACCATGGTAACCAGGATCTATGTTCCTACCCTCACCATGGTAACCAGGATCTACGTTCCTAGCCTCACCATGGTAACCAGGATCTACGTTCTTACCCTCACCATGGTAACCAGGATCTACGTTCCTACCCTCACCATGGTAACCAGGATCTACGTTTCTACCCTCACCATGGTAACCAGGATCTATGTTCCTACCCTCACCATGGTAACCAGGATCTACGTTCCTACCCTCACCATGGTAACCAGGATCTATGTTCCTACCCTCACCATGGTAACCAGGATCTACGTTCCTACCCTCACCATGGTAACCAGGATCTACGTTCCTACCCTCACCATGGTAACCAGGAGCTACGTTCCTACCCTCACCATGGTAACCAGGATCTATATTCCTACCCTCACCATGGTAACCAGGATCTACGTTCCTACCCTCTACGTTGGGGAAGGATGGCTCAGTGAGTAGGGTGACCGCCCTGTAACCGGAGGGTTGCTGGTTCGATCCCCCGCCATGAGTTCATGCCGAGGTGTCCTTGAGCAAGACACTGAACCCCCAATTGCTCCTGATGGTGGTTTGCACCTTGCATGGCAGCATCCCCATCAGGTGTGAATGTGTGTGTGAATGGGTGAATGTGAGCTACACTGTAAAGCGCTTTGAGTACCGATGCAGGTAGAAAAGCGCTATATCAGTAGAGTACATTTACCATTCACCATGGTAACCAGGATCTACGTTCCTATCCTCACTATGGTAACCAGGATCTACGTTCCTACCCTCACTATGGTAACCAGGATCTATGTTCCTACCCTCACCATGGTAACCAGGATCTACGTTCCTACCCTCACCATGGTAACCAGGATCTACGTTCCTACCCTCACCATGGTAACCAGGATCTACGTTCCTATCTTCACCATGGTAACCAGGATCTACGTTGCCACCCTCACCATGGTAACCAGGATCTACGTTCCTATCCTCACCATGGTAACCAGGATCTACGTTCCTATCCTCACCATGGTAACCAGGATCCACGTTCCTATCCTCACCATAGTAACCAGGATCTATGTTCCTACCCTCACCATGGTAACCAGGAGCTACGTTCCTACCCTCACCATGGTAACCAGGATCTACGTTCCAACCCTCACCATGGTAACCAGGATCTACGTTCCTACCCTCACCATGCTAACCAGGATCTACGTTCCTACCCTCACCATGGTAACCAGGATTTATGTTCCTACCCTCACCATGGTAACCAGATCTATGTTCCAACCCTCACCATGGTAACCAGGATCTACGTTCCTACCCCCACCATTTTAACAAGGATCTACGTTCATACCCTCACCATGGTAACCAGATCTATGTTCCAACCCTCACCATGGAAACCAGGATCT
This sequence comes from Neostethus bicornis, assembly GCA_902685375.1. Taxonomy (NCBI): domain Eukaryota; kingdom Metazoa; phylum Chordata; class Actinopteri; order Atheriniformes; family Phallostethidae; genus Neostethus; species Neostethus bicornis. Next base: position 1,506,719 of record CACRXE010000061.1, on the reverse strand, counting down.
ACGTTCCTACCCTCACCATGGTAACCAGGATCTACGTTCCTATCCTCACCATGGTAACCAGGATCTACGTTGCCACCCTCACCATGGTAACCAGGATCTACGTTCCTATCCTCACCATGGTAACCAGGATCTACGTTCCTATCCTCACCATGGTAACCAGGATCCACGTTCCTATCCTCACCATAGTAACCAGGATCTATGTTCCTACCCTCACCGTGGTAACCAGGATCTACGTTCCTACCCTCACCATGGTAACCAGGATCTACGTTCCTACCCTCACCATGGTAACCAGGATCTACGTTCCTACCCTCACCATGGTAACCAGGATCTACGTTCCTACCCTCACCATGGTAACCAGGATTTATGTTCCTACCCTCACCATGGTAACCAGATCTATGTTCCAACCCTCACCATGGTAACCAGGATCTACGTTCCTACCCCCACCATTTTAACAAGGATCTACGTTCATACCCTCACCATGGTAACCAGATCTATGTTCCAACCCTCACCATGGAAACCAGGATCTACGTTCCTACCCTCACCATGGTAACCAGGATCTACGTTCATACCCTCACCATGGTAACCAGATCTATGTTCCAACCCTCACCATGGTAACCAGGATCTACGTTCCTACCCTCACCATGGTAACCAGGATCTACGTTCTTACAGAGTAGTCTGGGCTTCCCGTCTGAGGCTGTTGCCCCGGCGACCCGGCCCTGGATGAGTGTACGACGACGGAATGAAACGGAATGTAATAAATTCTTCATTTCTTTCTCCTTTACTTCCTGCCAGGGTTTTGCTAGTGACGTCATCTTCATGAGACGGAGGACCAGACTGCTTTAGAGAAACTTTCCATCCATGAGGACACGTTCACTTCATCGTCTCTTCTTTTAAATGTTCTGCAGAACTTTTGAATTTTTTTGTCTAAAAAGCAGCAAATAAAAATTCAAACATTTAAAATTATTCTGTTGGTTTTTTTTGTTGTTTTTTTTAATAAATATGTAACAGTGTAAATCTGAGCAAATGAGAAGATGAGGGGAAAAGACGACACCTGGTGGACAGAAGCTGAAGTGACCTCTGACTGGGACCAGGGGCGTATGAAACGGGAGGCTAAGAGGGGGAACGGAAGAGCGCACACCTCTCCTATTGACCCACAAAAAAAAAAAGTGTTCCTACTACTTTAATTATTGTAAACTTTGGCCAAAATTTGAACCAAAAAGAAGGAAAATGATTTTTTTCTAAACGTTCTGGTTTGAAATCTAAGCACTCGATGTAACATTTTGTTTGTTTTAACATCTAACACGCTTGTTTACGTGTGTGTATTGGCCCCGATGGCTTTCCATATCTGTACACACTGTTTATTTTGTGGGCATCGCGGAGACACACATTTTAATGGGAGCAGTTTTCCTTTGTTTTCGGCACCATCTAGTGACAAACTGTCAGAATTACAGAAAAAACAAACAAAAAATGGGCTTTTACCCATGGGGCCTAAACAGCGGACTTGGGCCGCCCTTCCAGTGGATCACCACCTGCAGGAGGGGGATAGGGGTCGGGTGAAGGTGGAGATGGGTGGCAGCCAACGACAGGGACCCCCTGGCGGTCTCTACTAGTGTGTCAAACTAAAAGTTTCCCATTTTAAGTTGAAGATATCTGATTGGTCTTCAGGCCCTTTAGCTCCGCTCACTGACCCCTTTCAAAATAAAACAACTTTGGGATTTTTTATAGTTTTTATCAATGAATAAAAAAAACATGTAAACAATGTAACGTTTAGCAACGGTTTTACAAAAACAAAAATTCCCTTAGCAACATGCTAACGACACGCTCCGTAACAACAAGGTTAGTAAACAATCCGTCTCCTAGCAACAGACACAATGGAATGTAAGGGAGGTTTTGATTGGTCGCAGTGGAACCGAGTGGGAGGAGCCAGGAAGCGCTCCACATGCATGATGTCGGTCCACGCGCATGGTGTGGGTCGACGTGCGCGGTATTAGTCCTCGTGTATGTTGATCTTGTGCTCGTAGAGAGCGATGAGCAGCATGCAGGTGAATCCGAGCAGCAGGCCGGCGTTCTGCAGCAGGAACATCCTCCAGTGGTTCTTCTCTGGTTCTTCTGCAGAGCTGTGGAGCATCTCCGGCATCTGGAGGGAGACGCAGGGGCGTGAGAATAAAGGTTACGAAGCCCCGCCTCCCCACACGATATGCCCCGCCCCCTCACCATGTCCACCAGCGCCACGTAGAGGAAGAACCCGGCGATGAAGGCGAAAAGCCAGAAGGAAAAGTTTCCCACAAACTGGAAGAAGATGAGCTGCATCGCCATGCCGACGTACGCCATCATGGCCGCCAGAACGTTGTAGAAGATGGCCTGACGAACCGTCATGCCGGAATTCAGCAGCACGGCGAAGTCTCCTGTACGGAGGGCAAAGGTCAACGTAACCAGGTACATTTCTGATTAGTGGGGGCGATAGATAGCGGGCGGCAGGGTTACAACTTGAACCGACCAATCAGGTGAGGGTATGTGGTTCTTAGTGACTGACCAAAGCATTCCTACCCTCACCATGGTAACCAGGATCTACGTTCCTACCCTCACCATGGTAACCAGGATCTACGTTCCTACCCTCACCATGGTAACCAGGATCTACGTTCCTACCCTCACCATGGTAACCAGGATCTACGTTCCTACCCTCACCATGGTAACCAGGATCTACGTTCCTACCCTCACCATGGTAACCAGGATCTACGTTCCTACCCTCACCATGGTAACCAGGATCTACGTTCCTACCCTCACCATGGTAACCAGGATCTACGTTCCGACCCTCACCATGGTAACCAGGATCTACGTTCCTACCCTCACCATGGTAACCAGGATCTACGTTCCGACCCTCACCATGGTAACCAGGATCTACGTTCCGACCCTCACCATGGTAACCAGGATCTACGTTCCTATCCTCACCATGGTAACCAGGATCTACGTTCCTACCCTCACCATGGTAACTAGGATCTACGTTCCTATCCTCACCATGGTAACAAGGATCTACTTTTATACGTGATGCAGCTTCAACCGGGCATACATGAAGCCCCGCCCCCTCCCTGCCAGTGAGCGTGCGGGTCTTACCGAGCTCATGCGGGAGTTCGTGGCAGAAAATAGCGATGGAGGTGCTGAGACCGCTGGAGAGCCCCTCGGTGAAGGCGGCGCCTGCAGGAAGTAAACGGTTACTACTTTTTGTTTACCCTAACCACTTCTTGGTTGGCGAGTCGTCTCACCGATCGCCAGACCGTCGCTCAGGTGGTGCAGACCGTCCCCCATGATGACCATCCAAGCCAGCGTGGCCACGCCCACCTGCTGGAAGTCGGCGTAGGCGTTGGTGTGGCTGTGAGGGTGGTGGTTCTGCGAGTGGTGGTGGTGCAGGATGTGGTGGTAGTCGTGGTGATGGTGGTGGTCCGCCTGGCCCACCGTGTCGTGCAGGTGGGAGTGGCACTTGTTTTCGCAGTCGTCGCCGCTGTAGGCGCCGTCCGGCGGCTGCGGCAGGTCGGGTAGCATCACCTGCTCCTCTTCCACACGTGACCCGTTGGTCTCTGCGGAACACGTCATGATGTGTACGGTGGTACTGAGCATGCTCAGAAAGCTGGATGATGTGTACGGTGGTACTGAGCGTGCTCAGGAAGGTGGATGATGCGTACGGTGGTACTGAGCGTGCTCAGGAAGGTGGATGATGCGTACGGTGGTACTGAGCGTGCTCAGGAAGCTGGATGATGTGTACGGTGGTACTGAGCGTGCTCAGGAAGGTGGATGATGTGTACGGTGGTACTGAGCGTGCTCAGAAAGCTGGATGATGTGTACGGTGGTACTGAGCGTGCTCAGGAAGCTGGATGATGTGTACGGTGGTACTGAGCGTGCTCAGGAAGCTGGATGATGTGTACGGTGGTACTGAGCGTGCTCGGGAAGGTGGATGATGTGTACGGTGGTACTGAGCGTGCTCAGAAAGCTGGATGATGTGTACGGTGGTACTGAGCGTGCTCGGGAAGGTGGATGATGTGTACGGTGGTACTGAGCGTGCTCAGGAAGGTGGATGATGCGTACGGTGGTACTGAGCGTGCTCAGGAAGCTGGATGATGTGTACGGTGGTACTGAGCGTGCTCAGGAAGGTGGATGATGTGTACGGTGGTACTGAGCGTGCTCAGGAAGGTGGATGATGTGTACGGTGGTACTGAGCGTGCTCAGAAAGCTGGATGATGTGTACGGTGGTACTGAGCGTGCTCGGGAAGGTGGATGATGTGTACGGTGGTACTGAGCGTGCTCGGGAAGGTGGATGATGTGTACGGTGGTACCGAGCGTGCTCGGGAAGGTGGATGATGTGTACGGTGGTACCGAGCGTGCTCAGGAAGGTGGATGATGTGTACGGTGGTACTGAGCGTGCTCAGGAAGGTGGATGATGTGTACGGTGGTACTGAGCATGCTCAGAAAGCTGGATGATGTGTACGGTGGTACTGAGCGTGCTCAGGAAGGTGGATGATGCGTACGGTGGTACTGAGCGTGCTCAGAAAGCTGGATGATGTGTACGGTGGTACTGAGCGTGCTCAGGAAGGTGGATGATGTGTACGGTGGTACTGAGCGTGCTCAGAAAGCTGGATGATGTGTACGGTGGTACTGAGCGTGCTCGGGAAGGTGGATGATGTGTACGGTGGTACCGAGCGTGCTCGGGAAGGTGGATGATGTGTACGGTGGTACCGAGCGTGCTCGGGAAGGTGGATGATGCGTACGGTGGTACCGAGCGTGCTCGGGAAGGTGGATGATGTGTACGGTGGTACTGAGCGTGCTCGGGAAGGTGGATGATGTGTACGGTGGTACTGAGCGTGCTCAGGAAGCTGGATGATGTGTACGGTGGTACTGAGCGTGCTCGGGAAGGTGGATGATGTGTACGGTGGTACTGAGCGTGCTCGGAAAGGTGGATGATGTGTACGGTGGTACCGAGCGTGCTCGGGAAGGTGGATGATGTGTACGGTGGTACCGAGCGTGCTCGGGAAGGTGGATGATGTGTACGGTGGTACTGAGCGTGCTCGGGAAGGTGGATGATGTGTACGGTGGTACTGAGCGTGCTCAGGAAGGTGGATGATTTGTACGGTGGTACTGAGCGTGCTCAGAAAGGTGGATGATGTGTACGGTGGTACTGAGCGTGCTCAGAAAGGTGGATGATTTGTACGGTGGTACTGAGCGTGCTCAGGAAGGTGGATGATGCGTACGGTGGTACTGAGCGTGCTCAGGAAGGTGGATGATTTGTACGGTGGTACTGAGCGTGCTCAGAAAGGTGGATGATTTGTACGGTGGTACTGAGCGTGCTCAGGAAGGTGGATGATGCGTACGGTGGTACTGAGCGTGCTCAGGAAGGTGGATGATTTGTACGGTGGTACTGAGCGTGCTCAGAAAGGTGGATGATGTGTACGGTGGTACTGAGCGTGCTCAGAAAGGTGGATGATGCGTACGGTGGTACTGAGCGTGCTCGGGAAGGTGGATGATGCGTACGGTGGTACTGAGCGTGCTCGGGAAGGTGGGGGGTTTCTTACCTGCACCCTTCATCACTATTTCCAGCTGCTTCTCGGAATCTTTTCCTTTCTTCTGGTTGAACTTCTGACTCTGGAAGGAATGCCATGGTTACGGGGTGTCCGTCTCCATGGTGACGGGGTGCTTTCTTACCTTCTTCTGCTTCTCCTTGTACATCTTGGCCAACATGAGGCAGTGCTCGATGAGGAACATCAGGTAGATCCCGCTCAGGGCCGTCAGACCCTTCCACACAGACTCCTGGTAGTCCAGGTCGTGCTCGTGGAACCCGGGTTTGCTCACGTTAAGGTCGACAAGGTGATGATGGTCGTTGTGTTCGCCGTGGTGATGATGCCCGTCGTGGTGATGATGGTCATTGTGTTCGCTGTGATTGCTTTGGTGATGCCCGTGGTGGTGGTGGTGGTCTCCCACGGCCTGCCAGGAGACAGGTTAGAATGGTCATTGGAGGAGCGCTGCCCGCTGCTGGTTACATCTGGATGGTCTGTGTTAACTGGGCGCTACATACGGATTTATTTACAGTAGTTCCAGGATCTATGTTCCTACCCTCACCATGGTAACCAGGATCTATGTTCCTACCCTCACCATGGTAACCAGGATCTACGTTCCTACCCTCACCATGGTAACCAGGATCTATGTTCCTACCCTCACCATGGTAACCAGGATCTATGTTCCTACCCTCACTATGGTAACCAGCTGTGGGTGGTGACCGAAAGAATGAGGTCGCGGGTACAAGTGGCCGAAATGATCTTCCTCTGGAGGGTGGCTGGGCTCTCACTCAGAGATCGGGTGAGAAGTTCTACCATCTGCTCCTCCTCCAGGTCGAGAGGACCCAAATGGGGTGGTTCAGGCATCTGGTCAGGATGCCCCCCGAGCACCTCATTGGTGAAGTGTTTCGGGCACGTTCCACCAGGAGGAGACCAAGAGGCAGACCCCAGACCTGCTGGAGAGACTATGTATCACATCTGGACAGGGAACACCTCAGGATGCTTCCGGGTGAGCTGGAGGATGCAGCCGGGGTGAGAGAAGCCTGGGCTTCCCGTTTGAGGCTGTTGCCCCCACGACCTGGCTCCGGATGAGCGGAAGACGACGGAACAGAACAAAAGATTGCAGTCAGGCTTGAATGATCCAGACTGGCATACGGGCCTGTCTTTATTAAAATAGCATTTTTATATTTTCTGTTCTTTTATTGTGAAAAGTTTAGAACAGGAAGTGGTGGATTGGCGAACATCCCTGCTCGTTAACGTCAAGATGTCTTAACGACTAAACAGAGAGAAAACCGAGGACCGGAGATTGAGACACGTTCCAATTGGATGAAAATAACAACAGATTTAAATGGGTTAAGGGGGTCAGATCAGTTTAAGGGGTTCCACTCACATGTGGGATGAGGTGCAGGAAGACGTCTCCGCTCATGGCGCCCACTGACAACGCCACCAGGAAGCAGAGCAGGAACTTGAAGAAACGCCGGTTGACAAACGGGATGAGGACCACGGAGAGGAGGGGGAGGAGACTGATGATGGAGATGGAGATGAAGCTGCCCACCCACACTGAAACGAGAAGAATGAGGGTACACAGACCCGGACCCTTTAAAAACACGGGTTACAGAATCAAGAGGACGACGGGACGGCTTCACCACAAGCAGGGGGGGTTTATACCACTTTGTCCAGCAGGGGTCTATGGTAGAAAAGTCTGATCTGAACAGTGTCATGGAGGACGGTTAGACTTCCAACTGGAAATCATTTTCAACCTGATAAAACGAACCTGAGAACTGCTTCTAACCTGAACGGTCTGTTTCTTTACCAGCTTATGTTACATGTTAAACATGGTGGGTGGGTTCTAGCTTAACTTCTAGTGTCTTAAACCCAAACTAACAAACCAGTTAGACCAGAGATGGGTAAACTACGGCCCGCGGGCCACATGCGGTCCGTTAAATGTTTTAATCCGGCCGTCAGATTTGAAAAAAAATTAAATAAATAAACCTTGTTAGTGTTTTATTTCCCCTGTAGTTCTAAAGCACCAACACTGCTCCCATTAAAATGTGTGTCTCCGTGATGCCCAAAATAAACAGTGTGTACAGATATGGAAAGCCATAAGGGCCAATACACACACGTAAACAAGATGTTAAAACACTTAAAATGTCACATCAAGCGTTTAGATTTCAAACCGAGCGCCACGGAAACACAAACTGGATCAAAACCAAACCAACCTTGTGTCATGCTGATGCGGCGGGCAGAAGAGTTGCCATGGTTACCGGTGGCATCATGTTCATGGTCGTGATGATGGTGGTCATCTAAAACCAGAAAACAAAGTCAGGTCTGTGGGTCTATGGAAGGAGGGAGAGGTGGTTGCCATAGTTACCCGTCTCATCGTGGTCGTGACGATGGTGAACATGTCGGTACTCTAAAATCAGAGAAGCAGTTTACAGTAGACCCTGGTTAATCTGAACCCCTCCCGCTCCCCCTCCTCACTGCCCAGGATTATCCAATGACAAGGCCTGTTTTTGGATTTTTCTAATGGGGGGGCGCTCGAGCAGGAAGCGTTTGTGTAACCTGGTGTTTGTGTTTACACCGATAATCGAAGCAGGAAGAACAAGAAACAATTCATCCACCACTTCCTGTTCTAAACTTATCAAAATAAAAGAACAGGAAATAAAAGTCAACATTAACTCAGTCTACTGAACTTTATTGTGATTTTGTGCCTCGTGGATGAAGATGTTGGCATTTCTGTGTAGTCAAAAAAAAAACACCCCAAAAACTCTGTTGATGCGTCACACATTCAAACGCTTATAAAATAACGTGCTTTCAAGGCGACGATGGTTCATTCTAGAACAGACATGGGCAAACTACTGCCCGCGGACCACATGCGGCTCGTTAAACGTTTCAATCCGGCCCGCTGAACTTGAAAAAACCAAAAGACATAAACCACGTTAGTTTGATTTCCATGTAATTCTGATGTTTGGTCACCAGATACAACAACACTGCTCCTATTAAAATGTGGTTAGGGTAACCAGATCTTGGTTAGTTCGGGGGGGCACACCCTCAACCCCTGGTTCAGTCCCGCTTTTCCCCATTGTTAAAACTCAACGTGGCCCAGTAGTCAAAAAGTTTGCACACCCCTGTTCTAGGCGGCCATTTTTACAGCTATAGACTGGTTACCTCCCCTTACATAATCCTGGTGGGTCATTATAAAAATGAAAATGCGTGTTGCTTTAAAAATCTAGTGGGTGTGGCTTATACTCAGGTACGCTCTATAGACCAGAAATTATGGTAAATATTCCTTTAAACTCTGATCAGAAAGTAAATTTAAAACCAAATGCTGAGCTAAAGCTGGTCGTTACGTAGTAATACAGAAAACATCCATAGGTGGCAGTGTGGAAGGGGGGCAGAGTGAGGGTTGGGGGTCTTACCTGGATCTTGGTGCCCTCTGTGCTGGATGCAGGCCTGCTGGTCCATCTGGTGGAGGAGGGCGGGGCACAGGAAGCTGAAGTCCTGCCAGCTCACACCAGCCTGCTGTGACATTCCGTGTAGCGTCAGGATCCGGGTGGCGTTGAGACACTGCAGAGACCAGACCGGACCGGATTATACACTCCGACACTTCATGTGGTGTTGAATGTAGAAGTCGCAGGAGGGTAAAGATGGGTTTAAGAATGTAGTAAAAATGAGGCTCCTGGTTACCATGGTGAGGGTAGGAATGTAGATCCTGGTTACCATGGTGAGGGTAGGAACGTAGATCCTGGTTACCATGGTGAGAGTAGGAACGTAGATCCTGGTTACCATGGTGAGGGTAGGAACGTAGATCCTGGTTACCATGGTGAGGGTAGGAACGTAGATCCTGGTTACCATGGTGAGAGTAGGAACGTAGATCCTGGTTACCATGGTGAGGGTAGGAACGTAGATCCTGGTTACCATGGTGAGAGTAGGAACGTAGATCCTGGTTTCCATGGTGAGGGTAGGAACGTAGATCCTGGTTACCATGGTGAGAGTAGGAACGTAGATCCTGGTTACCATGGTGAGGGTAGGAACGTAGATCCTGGTTACCATGGTGAGGGTAGGAACGTAGATCCTGGTTACCATGGTGAGAGTAGGAACGTAGATCCTGGTTACCATGGTGAGGGTAGGAACGTAGATCCTGGTTACCATGGTGAGAGTAGGAACGTAGATCCTGGTTTCCATGGTGAGGGTAGGAACGTAGATCCTGGTTACCATGGTGAGGGTAGGAACGTAGATCCTGGTTACCATGGTGAGGGTAGGAACGTAGATCCTGTTACCATGGTGAGGGTAGGAACGTAGATCCTGGTTACCATGGTGAGGGTAGGAACGTAGATCCTGGTTACCATGGTGAGGGTAGGAACATAGATCCTGGTTACCATGGTGAGGGTAGGAACGTAGATCCTGGTTACCATGGTGAGGGTAGGAACGTAGATCCTGGTTACCATGGTGAGGGTAGGAACATAGAACTGTTACCTCTTTAGAGTCCAGGTTGTTCTGGTCCCCCGGGTCCTGGATGTGAACGGTTGTCTGGTACTTTGGAACCACCCCGGTCGTGGTGACCCCTTCAGGTTGACTGGAGCTTCCATTTTGTGGGTTCTCATCTGGTTTTGAAGTGGATCCGACATCGGGCGGTGCCACCTCTCTCCGGCTCCTCTGGGTGCTGTGATGGTTGTCATGACCATGCCCGTGGTGGTCATAGTGCCCTTCACTTTCATGATGCTGAACGGTGATGGTCCTGATGCGGTGGAGCCCGACGCTCCGCAGGAGGCGCTCCAAACCCGCCAGAGAGATGGTACCGTTCTCACCGTACCTGAAAAGAGAACCATGTGGTTAATAATAATTCTGATCGGTCATCTTATGGTTTGTCGGGTCGGGGTCGCCGGGGGCAACAGCCTCTAAACGGATACCCAGGATTCTCTGAGAAGCTCCTCCATGTGGGAGCTTACCTGTGGAACAGAGCCTCCACGTGGGAGCTTACCTGTGGAACAGAGCTTACCTGTGGAACAGAGCCTCCATGTGGAACAGAGCTTACCTGTGGAACAGAGCTTACCTGTGGAACAGAGCCTCCATGTGGAACAGAGCTTACCTGTGGAACAGAGCCTCCATGTGGGAGCTTACCTGTGGAACGGAGCTTACCTGTGGAACAGAGCCTTCATGTGGGAGCTTACCTGTGGAACAGAGCTTACCTGTGGAACAGAGCCTCCATGTGGGAGCTTACCTGTGGAACAGAGCCTCCATGTGAGAGCTTACCTGTGGAACAGAGCCTCTATGTGGGAGCTTACCTGTGGAACAGAGCCACCATGTGAGAGCTTACCTGTGGAACAGAGCCTCTATGTGGGAGCTTACCTGTGGAACAGAGCCTACCTGTGGAACAGAGCCTCCATGTGGGAGCTTACCTGTGGAACAGAGCTTACCTGTGGAACAGAACCTCCATGTGGGAGCTTACCTGTGGAACAGAGCCTCTATGTGGGAGCTTACCTGTGGAACAGAGCCTCCATGTGGGAGCTTACCTGTGGAACAGAGCCTCCATGTGGGAGCTTACCTGTGGAACAGAGCCTACCTGTGGAACAGAGCCTCCATGTGGGAGCTTACCTGTGGAACAGAGCTTACCTGTGGAACAGAACCTCCATGTGGGAGCTTACCTGTGGAACAGAGCCTCCATGTGGGAGCTTACCTGTGGAACAGAGCCTCTATGTGGGAGCTTACCTGTGGAACAGAGCCTCCATGTGGGAGCTTACCTGTGGAACAGAGCCACCATGTGGGTCCTCAGGCCGTGCTGGGCTCTCTGTGGATCCACCACAGCGGATGAGAGCCCACTCCGTGCCGGCTCTCCCACGCCGTGGGAGCTGCAGTCGGGATCTCCATGGATACCACAGAGGAACATCAGGAGGAAGATGGCGGCGTTCTTCATGTCTGAAAACAAACAGCGTTCATCCATCTGTTAGTGTATGTAAACATCTGTTCATTCATCCATGTGTGCGGTCCCTTCTTGATGACGTCACACTCCTCCCATTAGCTTAGCAGGTTTATAAATATTTATTTTAAATAGAAAACATTTATAAACTAATATATTTCTGTTTAATTAAAGTCATAAAAATATAAATAAACTTATTTGTGAAAATGAAACATGTATGTAAAAGTTAACGTGTTTAAAAACTAACATATGTTGGTATTTGTTAGCATGTTAGCAAACATGTTGTTTATTTAAACAGTGTTTACATTAAATATTATTATTTTAACGGTAAATCTACCGTGATTTTTCCCGCAGCGTGGATCGTGACTTCTGCTGAGTTTCCTCGTCTGATCTTCGGTTTTAACGCGTTTTAAAAAAACCTCCGGTTCGGGCTTAACCGGAGAACCGAGATGTGTTCACGGACTTCCGGAATTATCAAACCTCACAAAAATAAAACAGTTTTATTTAAGATTTTATTTGAAAAAATAAACAAATAAATGGACTGAATCTGTTTTTACATATTTATAAAAATCAAGTTCAAATTTTTACATTTTGATTTGGATTTTTTTTAATTCTTAAATTTAAATAAATATTATTGTTTGGACAAAAAGACAGGATCAGACAAGGAGGATGTGGATACATCAAGAGGGCAAGGCTGATGGGTCCTCTGTGTTCCTATCCTGAGGAGACCTCCGTGTTTGACCTCCTATACCATTTCCATCCTCTCTTTAAGAACGCTTCCTCACTCCAAATTTGGCCCTCTAACCTAATTCTGCACACCTGCTCTGAACTGTGTCTCCCTGATGTCTCCACCTGTGTCTCCTTCACCCCAAGTGTTCATCATCCAGGGTCAGATCATCTGCTCCCCTGTTGTAGCTATGATGGTGTCCCCTCCACGTCGTCTTCCAGGGTGCACATGCCTATCCCTTTTCCTAACACCAGATTATCTACAATGAACTGGTTAAAACTGGTTATGGTTCAGGGTCCCACATCTCCAGCTTCCCCCTCCTCATGATACCATCAGGATGAAGCCCATCTACCTTAGTCAGACCTGGGCATTGCCTCTGCTTGATCTACCATCCTGTTTCCATCAGGACGAAGCACAGCTTCTGATTTCTTCAGATTGAAAGTCATAGAGAAGAACAGGATATACGTTCCTACTCTCACCATGGTAACCAGGATCTACGTTCCTACTCTCACCATGGTAACCAGGATCTACGTTCCTACCCTCACCATGGTAACCAGGATCTACGTTCCTACTCTCACCATGGTAACCAGGATATACGTTCCTACTCTCACCATGGTAACCAGGATCTACATTCCTACCCTCACCATGGTAACCAGGATATACGTTCCTACTCTCACTATGGTAACCAGGATCTACGTTCCTACCCTCACCATGGTAACCAGGATCTACGTTCCTACCCTCACCATGGTAACCAGGATCTACGTTCCTACTCTCACCATGGTAACCAGAATCTACGTTCCTACCCTCACCATGGTAACCAGGATCTACGTTCCTACTCTCACCATGGTAACCAGGATCTACGTTCCTACCCTCACCATGGTAACCAGGATCTACGTTCCTACCCTCACCATGGTAACCAGGATCTACGTTCCTACCCTCACCATGGTAACCAGGATCTACGTTCCTACCCTCACCATGGTAACCAGGATCTACGTTCCTACTCTCACCATGGTAACCAGGATCTACGTTCCTACCCTCACCATGGTAACCAGGATCTACGTTCCTACCCTCACCATGGTAACCAGGATCTACGTTCCTACTCTCACCATGGTAACCAGGATCTACGTTCCTACCCTCACCGTGGTAACCAAGATCTACGTTCCTACCCTCACCGTGGTAACCGGGACCTACGTTCCTACCCTCACCGTGGTAACCAAGATCTACGTTCCTACCCTCACCGTGGTAACCAGGATCTACGTTCCTACCCTCACCGTGGTAACCAGGGTCTACGTTCCTACCCTCACCATGGTAACCAGGATCTACGTTCCTACCCTCACCATGGTAACCAGGATCTACGTTCCTACCCTCACCGTGGTAACCAGGATCTACGTTCCTACCCTCACTGTGGTAACCAGGATCTACGTTCCTACCCTCACCATGGTAACCAGGATCTACGTTCCTACCCTCACCGTGGTAACCAGGATCTACGTTCCTACCCTCACTGTGGTAACCAGGATCTACGTTCCTACCCTCACCATGGTAACCAGGATCTACGTTCCTACCCTCACCATGGTAAACAGGATCTACGTTCCTACCCTCACCGTGGTAACCAGGATATACGTTCCTACCCTCACCAAGGTAACCAGGATCTACGTTCCTACCCTCACCGTGGTAACCAGGATCTACGTTCCTACCCTCACCATGGTAAACAGGATCTACGTTCCTACCCTCACCGTGGTAACCGGGATCTACGTTCCTACCCTCACCATGGTAACCGGGATCTACGTTCCTACCCTCACAATGGTAACCGGGATGTACGTTCCGACCCTCACCATGGTAACTGGGATCTACGTTCCTACTCTCACCATGGTAACCAGGATCTACGTTCCGACCCTCACCATGGTAACCAGGATCTACGTTCCTACACTCACCATGGTAACCAGCACCTATGTTCCTGAGGGAACACCTCAGGATCTTCCTGGATGAGCTGGAGGTTGCAGCCGGGTGCGAGAAGCCTGGGCTTCCCGTTCCCGTTTAAGAAATTGCACCAGCGACTCGGCCATGGATAAGAGGAAGACGGCGGAACGGAAAGAAATAAAATAAGTGATCTTTAAAATCTATAAACACAGAGACGGAACGTGAATAAAGGTGATCACCTTAAAACTGGTTGGAATGAGAACCTGTTAACCTGTGATCTGTTTTGGATGGATTAGAGGGTTCACTAATGCCCAGTAAAACCAGTAAAACCCAGTAAGAGCAGCTCTAGCTGGGTCCTGAGCGTGTGTGTAATGATTAATGGGTAGGTGGTCAGCAGGATGTCTGGATTATCTATGCAGATGGCACCGTTAATCCTCTCTGGTTATTACAGCCTTCATTAACCTGATGGGATACCAAACCCTCCACCCCCATTACCCCATCACACAGTGCCCCCACATCCAGCAGGTCAAAAGAAGCACTACACCTTTAAGAAAGAGGACCTGGTTGTTCTTCAGTCTGTTTTCTGAGCCACATATTCCTACAGGGGACGCGGGGTATGCCGGAGCCTATCCCAGCTGATTTCAGGCGAGAGGCAGGATACACCCCGATTAGGTCACCAGTCTGTTGTGGGGCCACACACACACTCATTCCTGCAGCCAATCAACCTAACATGTATGTTTTTAGAGGAAACCAGAGAAAACCCACACATACACAGGGAGAACATGCAAACTACACACAGAAAGACCAGTGATTCAAGTCTCGATCCCACTCCGGGACTCGAACCCTGACCTACTTGCTGCCGTGCAGCCCAATTTTATTGGAGTTATTAAGACATTCAAAAGATTATTACATAAATTTTTTTATAAAAATAAACAAAAGATTTGAAATTTCAAAGTAAAATGTCTAAAAAAATTATTTAAAAGAAAAAATGAAATATTTGTGATAAAATACTTTCTGTTTTTGTCAAGAAACAATATTAAAAAAACTATTGGTTATGTTTTAAGTTTATTTAAATAAAAAATTACAATATTTTAGTAAAAAAAAAAAACTAAAAAAAATTGTAGTTTTGTTTTTTTCCCAAAGAAAGATTAAAATATTTTAATAATAAACAATAAAACTAATAAATTATTTTTTGTGTTTATTTAAATAAAAAATAAAGTAAAAAAATTTTAAGATTTTTTTTAAGAGTGAAATTTTATTTAAAAACAAACTGTAAATTTTAATAATAATAAAAAAAAAAAACTTCCATTTAAATAAAATATTTTGAAACTAAATCCGCATAAAATCCTGTGCGCATGCACCAGGGGCGTGTCTCCTGTCCGTGACGTCAGCGGGTGGTTCTCTTTGTTGTGTTGCGGTGTGATGGGGGTCCCTTGAACCCCCCAGAGCCCCTCACCATGCTGCTGCTCACCTGCATGCTGCTCCTCATGTTGGGGGTCCGAGCCTCCCACTCACCCCCCCACACCGGAGACTGCAAGGGAAAGGGATGCACAGGTAGGCGCGCATGCGCGGACGAGGGCCGCAGCCCCCCATTCTGTCCTCATGGTTCCTCAGAGACCCTCCGTGTTTCCTCCGAGACCCCCCTAGGAACAGTCTGAGACCCCTATAGAAACAGTCTGAGACCCCCTAGAAACAGTCTGAGACCCCCCTAGAAACAGTCTGACCTCCTTAGTAACAGTCTGGGACCCCCGTGTTTCCTCTGAGACCCTCCTAGAAACAGTCTGAGACCCCCCTAGAAACAGTCTGAGACCCCCCTAGAAACAGTCTGAGACCCCCCCTAGAAACAGTCTGACCTCCTTAGTAACAGTCTGGGACCCCCGGGTTTCCTCTGAGACCCTCCATGTTTCCTCAGTAACCCCCCTAGAAACAGTCTGAGACCCCCTAGAAACAGTCTGAGACCCCCTAGTAACAGCCTTGGACCCCCATGTTTCCTCCGAGACCCCCCTAGGAACAGTCTGAGACCCCCTAGAAACAGTCTGACCTCCTTAGTAACAGCCTGGGACCCTCCATGTTTCCTCTTAGACCCTCCATGTTTCCTCTGGGACCCTCCATGTTTCCTCTTAGACCCTCCATGTTTCCTCTTAGACCCTCCATGTTTCCTGTGAGACCCTCCATGTTTCCTCTTAGACCCTCCATGTTTCCTCTGGGACCCTCCATGTTTCCTCTTAGACCCTCCATGTTTCCTCTGAAACCCTCCATGTTTCCTCTGAGACCCCCCTAGTTTCGTCAGAGACCCTCCATGTTTTTTAAGAAACCCCCCTAGAAACAGTCTGACCTCCTTTGTAACAGTCTGGGACCCCCTTGTTTCCTAGAGACCCTCCATGTTTCCTCTTAGACCCTCCATGTTTCCTCTTAGACCCTCCATGTTTCCTCTGGGACCCTCCATGTTTCCTCTGAGACCCTCCATGTTTCCTCTGAGACCCTCCATGTTTCCTCAGAGACCCTCCATGTTTTTTAAGAAACCCCCCTAGAAACAGTCTGACCTCCTTTGTAACAGTCTGGGACCCCCTTGTTTCCTAGAGACCCTCCATGTTTCCTCTGAGACCCTCCATGTTTCCTCTTAGACCCTCCATGTTTCCTCTTAGGCCGTCCATGTTTCCTCTGAGACCCTCCATGTTTCCTCTGAGACCCTCCATGTTTCCTCTTAGGCCCTCCATGTTTCCTCTGAGACCCTCCATGTTTCCTCTGAGACCCTCCATGTTTCCTCTTAGGCCCTCCATGTTTCCTCTGAGACCCTCCATGTTTCCTCTGAGACCCTCCATGTTTCCTCTGAGACCCTCCATGTTTCCTCTTAGGCCCTCCATGTTTCCTCTGAGACCCTCCATGTTTCCTCTTAGACCCTCCATGTTTCCTCTGAGACCCTCCATGTTTCCTCTTAGGCCCTCCATGTTTCCTCTGAGACCCTCCATGTTTCCTCTGAGACCCTCCATGTTTCCTGTGAGACCCTCCATGTTTCCTGTGAGACCCTCCATGTTTCCTCTTAGGCCCTCCATGTTTCCTCTGAGACCCTCCATGTTTCCTCTTAGACCCTCCATGTTTCCTCTGAGACCCTCCATGTTTCCTCTTAGGCCCTCCATGTTTCCTCTTAGGCCCTCCATGTTTCCTCTGAGACCCTCCATGTTTCCTCTGAGACCCTCCATGTTTCCTCTTAGGCCCTCCATGTTTCCTCTGAGACCCTCCATGTTTCCTCAGACACCCCCATACTTGGCGCTGGTAGTTGTGCCCAGGTGGGTGAATGCTAAGCCGCTTGGCGGAGCATTGGTTACCATGGCAACGTTGCTAGTGTTTGTTGTCGTTAAACACCCCCAGTCCACCGGGTGGCGCTCCTGTATGTGTTGGTAGTGTCGGGGGCTTCCTGTTTTGAGGGGTTACCATGGTTACCGTTCTCTCTACAGATCAGTCGGAGAAGAAGAGCGACCTTAGAGTGTGCGATGATTCCACCTGCCGATACGGTGGCGTTTGTCGTGACGACGGTGCCCAGCTGAAATGTGTCTGCCAGTTCCAGGTGGGTCAGACGGGCGTTAGCGTTAGCATCGATAACGTACCATCCTAATCGTTTTGTTTTTGTTTTCAGTGCCATAAAAACTACGTCCCGGTGTGCGGCTCTAACGGGGACACGTACCAGAACGAGTGCTACCGCAGACAGGCTTCCTGTAGGCAGCAGAGACTCATCTCCAGGGTCTCTGACGGACCCTGTACCCCCGGTAGGTCCATCTCTGACGGACCCTGTACCCCCGGTAGGTCCATCTCTGACGGACCCTGTACCCCCGGTAGGTCCATCTCTGACGGACCCTGTACCCCCGGTAGGTCCATCCTCTGACGGACCCCGTACCCCCGGTAGGTCCATCTCTGACGGACCCCGTATCCCCGGTAGGTCCATCTCAGACGGACCCCGTACCCCCGGTAGGTCCATCTCTGACGGACCCTGTACCCCCGGTAGGTCCATCTCAGACGGACCCTGTACCCCCGGTAGGTCCATCTCTGACGGACCCTGTACCCATGGTAGGTCCATCCTCTGACGGACCCCGTACCCCCGGTAGGTCCATCCTCTGACGGACCCTGTACCCCGGTAGGTCCATCCTCTGACGGACCCCGTACCCCCGGTAGGTCCATCCTCTGACGGACCCTGTACCCCGGTAGGTCCATCCTCCTGGACTTCTCTTCTTTTGTTTGAGAGGTTCCTGGATGTACGGGATCAGTCAGTATGGTTACTGAGGTGTAGGATCAGGAAGGAGACGGTTTCTCTACGTCATCCTTCTACCCCCACCGTAGAACCCCCTGTAAACATCACACACACACACACACACACACACACACACACACACATACAAGGCCCAGACATTAAAGGTAGAAAACTCTTAAAGTCACTTTTCCATGAGAGGGTCCTTTAAATTTTTTTGTTTACATTTTATAAACATATATTTATTTGAAAATAAAAAGTCAGTGAGAGAGAAGCCCGAACCCGACCTGACTTTTGGGTCGTGTCGGACTAAGGCCACACGTGTTCACACGTAGTCGGGTATTTTTGAAAACATATATATTTTTATCCGTTTTGCCGTTCACACGAAAACGGAGGTTTTTTTTCAAAACCAGCGTTTTTTAAAACTGGCCAAAGTGGATTTTGGAAAACTCTGTTTTTGCGTTTGCATTTTCTGGATTTTTTTTTTTTTTTTGCGACTTTGTCACAAATTTTTGAATTTTTTTACGTTTGTTTTAACCATTGTCATTAAAAGTTGCAATTTTTTTTTTTTTTGCAAAAAACTCGGAAAAAAAGGGCCCTCGACTTTTTCCTCAAAAATTTTCATGACTTTGTGACTTATTTTTTTTTAACTTTTTTTTTTTAAAGCAACTTTTTTCTGACTTTTTTTTATAATTTTTTATACTAAAAAGTCGCTACAAAATAAAAAATTGCAAAAAAAGGCAAAAAAAATTGCAAAAAAAGTAAAAAACTCGCAAGTTTTTGACAACTGTTCGCAACTTTTTTGCGACATTTATGAACAAAAACTGTATTGGACAGGGCCTTAAGATCGTACCTCTAATCCACACACAGATCTATCAGTTTAGTTACAAGATCTCACACACACACACGCAGCACTTTACGACCACAACATGAATTAATTATACACTCTGATTAATAGACGAACTTTATTAACCCTGAGGTCTGGACTGTGGAGAAGTGGGCGGAGCAGAGGATATGATCTGTCCAATCAGAGCTGCCGGCTTAGACCGAGGAGCTCGGTGACCACCAGACTCACTGAGACGCTCCATGGACGGGCTTAACCCCTTCATGCCTTGTGTCTATCCAGCCAGCCAGCCAGCCATCCCTCCTACGTTCCTACCCTCACCATGGTAACCAGGATCTACTGTACGTTCCTACCCTCACCATGGTAACCAGGATCTACTGTACGTTCCTACCCTCACCATGGTAACCAGGATCTACTGTACGTTCCTACCCTCACCATGGTAACCAGGATCTACTGTACGTTCCTACCCTCACCATGGTAACCAGGATCTACTGTACGTTCCTACCCTCACCATGGTAACCAGGATCTACTGTACGTTCCTACCCTCACCATGGTAACCAGGATCTACTGTACGTTCCTACCCTCACCATGGTAACCAGGATCTACTGTACGTTCCTACCCTCACCATGGTAACCAGGATCTACGTTCCTACCCTCACCATGGCAACCAGGATCTACGTTCCTACCCTCACCATGGTAACCAGGATCTACGTTCCTACCCTCCCTATGGTAACCAGGATCTACGTTCTTACCCTCACCATGGTAACCAGGATCTACGTTCCTACCCTCACTATGGTAACCAGGATCTACGTTCCTACCCTCACCATGGTAACCAGGATCTACGTTCCTACCCTCACCATGGTAACCAGGATCTATGTTCCTATCCTCACCATGGTAACTAGGATCTACGTTCCTACCCTCACCATGGTAACCAGGATCTACGTTCCTACCCTCACCATGGTAACCAGGATCTACGTTCCTACCCTCAGCATGGTAACCAGGATCTATGTTCCTACCCTCACCATGGTAACCAGGATCTACGTTCCTACCCTCACCATGGTAACCAGGATCTACGTTCCTACCCTCAGCATGGTAACCAGGATCTACGTTCCTACCCTCACCGTGGTAACCAGGATCTACTTTCCTACCCTCACCATGGTAACCAGGATCTACGTTCCTACCCTCACCATGGTAACCAGGATCTACGTTCCTACCCTCACCATGGTAACCAGGATCTACATTCCTACCCTCACCATGGTAACCAGGATCTACGTTCCTACCCTCACCATGGTAACCAGGATCTACGTTCCTACCCTCACCATGGTAACCAGGATCTACGTTCCTACCCTCACCATGGTAACCAGGATCTACGTTCCTACCCTCACCATGGTAACCAGGATCTACGTTCCTACCCTCACCATGGTAACCAGGATCTACGTTCCTACCCTCACCATGGTAACCAGGATCTACATTCCTACCCTCACCATGGTAACCAGGATCTACGTTCCTACACTCACCATGGTAACCAGGATCTACGTTCCTACCCTCACCATGGTAACCAGGATCTATGTTCCTACCCTCACCATGGTAACCAGGATCTCCGTTCCTACCCTCACCATGGTAACCAGGATCTACATTCCTACCCTCACCATGGTAACCAGGATCTACGTTCCTACCCTCACCATGGTAACCAGGATCTACGTTCCTACCCTCACCATGGTAACCAGGATCTACGTTCCTACCCTCACCATGGTAACCAGGATCTACGTTCCTACCCTCAGCATGGTAACCAGGATCTATGTTCCTACCCTCACCATGGTAACCAGGATCTATGTTCCTACCCTCACCATGGTAACCAGGATCTATGTTCCTACCCTCACCATGGTAACCAGGATCTACGTTCCTACCCTCACCATGGTAACCAGGATCTACGTTCCTTCCCTCACCATGGTAACCAGGATCTATGTTCCTACCCTCACCATGGTAACCAGGATCTACGTTCCTACCCTCACCATGGTAACCAGGATCTATGTTCCTACCCTCACCATGGTAACCAGCTGTGAGTGGTGACAGAAAGAATGAGATCGCGGATACATAATGAGCTTCCTACCCCTGGTGCCTGGGCTCTCACTCAGAGATCGGGTAACGGGCTCTGCCATCTGGGAGGAGCTCAGTGTCGAGCCGCTCCTCCTCCAGGTCGAGAGGAGCCAGATGGGGTGGGTCGGGCATCTGGTCAGGATGCCTCCCGAGTGCCTTAAAGTAACAGTAACTATTTTTTTAAATTAGAATGATCTGGTTTAGGTGATGAATGGTCGACCCTCGATGAGCCCCCCTCGGACCCTCGGGCAGATTGGGGGTAAAGACCTGTGGGTCTTTAAGATGCTTAGTGATCAAACAGATGGAGATTACCGGAGATAACCGGCTTTCTGAGGAACCAGGAGAGGATCATCTGGTCCTAAACCAGTACCCTGATATGGAGAGACTCCCCTGGGGAGGGTCTACCACCTCCACCTACCGACCTCCATCGTACTCCTCCTCCTGCTGTCCTGCATCCTGCTGTCCTCCTCATCCTCCTGTCCTCCATCCTCCTGTCCTCCATCCTGCTGTCCTCCTCATCCTCCTGTCCTCCATCCTCCTGTCCTCCATCCTGCTGTCCTCCTCATCCTCCTGTCCTCCATCCTCCTGTCCTTCATCCTGCTGTCCTCCTCATCCTCCTGTCCTCCATCCTCCTGTCCTCCATCCTCCTGTCCTCCATCCTCCTGTCCTCCTCATCCTCCTGTCCTCCATCCTCCTGTCCTCCATCCTCCTGTCCTCCTCATCCTCCTGTCCTCCATCCTGCTGTCCTCCATCCTCCTGTCCTCCATCCTCCTGTCCTTCATCCTGCTGTCCTCCATCCTCCTGTCCTTCATCCTGCTGTCCTCCATCCTCCTGTCCTCCATCCTGCTGTCCTCCTCATCCTCCTGTCCTCCATCCTCCTGTCCTCCATCCTGCTGTCCTCCTCATCCTCCTGTCCTCCATCCTCCTGTCCTTCATCCTGCTGTCCTCCATCCTCCTGTCCTTCATCCTGCTGTCCTCCATCCTCCTGTCCTCCATCCTCCTGTCCTCCATCCTGCTGTCCTCCATCCTCCTGTCCTCCATCCTCCTGTCCTCCATCCTCCTGTCCTTCATCCTCCTGTCCTCCTCATCCTCCTGTCCTCCATCCTCCTGTCCTCCATCCTCCTGTCCTCCTCATCCTCCTGTCCTCCATCCTCCTGTCCTCCATCCTCCTGTCCTCCATCCTCCTGTCCTCCTCATCCTCCTGTCCTCCATCCTCCTGTCCTCCATCCTCCTGTCCTCCATCCTCCTGTCCTTCATCCTGCTGTCCTCCATCCTCCTGTCCTCCATCCTCCTGTCCTCCATCCTGCTGTCCTCCATCCTCCTGTCCTTCATCCTGCTGTCCTCCATCCTGCTGTCCTCCATCCTCCTGTCCTCCATCCTGCTGTCCTCCATCCTCCTGTCCTCCATCCTGCTGTCCTCCTCATCCTCCTGTCCTCCATCCTGCTGTCCTCCTCATCCTCCTGTCCTCCATCCTGCTGTCCTCCATCCTGCTGTCCTCCATCCTCCTGTCCTCCATCCTCCTGTCCTCCATCCTGCTGTCCTCCTCATCCTCCTGTCCTCCATCCTGCTGTCCTCCTCATCCTCCTGTCCTCCATCCTGCTGTCCTCCTCATCCTCCTGTCCTCCATCCTGCTGTCCTCCTCATCCTCCTGTCCTCCATCCTGCTGTCCTCCATCCTCCTGTCCTCCATCCTGCTGTCCTCCATCCTGCTGTCCTCCATCCTGCTGTCCTCCATCCTCCTGTCCTCCATCCTGCTGTCCTCCATCCTGCTGTCCTCCATCCTGCTGTCCTCCATTCTCCTGTCCTCCTCCTCTGACCGTGTCTCCGTCTCTCCACAGATCCCGGTTCCGGTTCTGGAGACGGTGAGGTTTTTTTTCTTCATTTTTTTTCTCGTATTTTCAGGACAATCGTTGTTTTTTTCTGTGATCTCGCATCCTGATTATTGTGGACGCTGCACCCCTCCGTTTGAATCATTATTATTAGGTTTTTTTTAAACTGTTTTTAACCTTTTGATGTTTTTAAAGAAACATTTTGTTATTTTTTTCATTGAGATAAAAACAATGTTTTGTTTTTTTTTGTCAATGACTGTATTTTCTTTAAGATTTTTTCTCCTTTTAGGAAGAATATTTTTAATTTTTTTTTTTTTTCCAGACGATGAAGGGTCCGGATCCGACGGGGCGAAGAAATTCACCAAATGCAGCACCTGTAAATACGGAGCCGAGTGTGACGAAGACTCAGAGGACGTCTGGTGAGCTCAGAGCGGGTGTGAGGGTCAGGGTGAAGCTGGTCAGGGTGAAGCTGGTCAGGGTGAGGCTGGTCAGAGTAAGGCTGGTCAGGGTGAGGCTGGTCAGGGTGAAGCTGGTCAGGGTGAGGCTGGTCAGGGTGAAGCTGGTCAGGGTGAAGCTGGTCAGGGTGAAGCTGGTCAGGGTGAAGCTGGTCAGGGTGAGGCTGGTCAGAGTAAGGCTGGTCAGGGTGAGGCTGGTCAGGGTGAAGCTGGTCAGGGTGAGGCTGGTCAGGGTGAGGCTGGTCAGAGTGAGGCTGGTCAGAGTGAAGCTGGTCAGGGTGAGGCTGGTCAGAGTGAAGCTGGTCAGGGTGAGGCTGGTCAGGGTGAAGCTGGTCAGGGTGAGGCTGGTCAGGGTGAGGCTGGTCAGAGTGAGGCTGGTCAGAGTGAAGCTGGTCAGAGTGAGGCTGGTCAGAGTGAGGCTGGTCAGAGTGAGGCTGGTCAGGGTGAAGCTGGTCAGGGTGAGGCTGGTCAGAGTGAGGCTGGTCAGGGTGAGGCTGGTCAGGGTGAAGCTGGTCAGGGTGAGGCTGGTCAGGGTGAGGCTGGTCAGAGTGAAGCTGGTCAGGGTGAGGCTGGTCAGAGTGAAGCTGGTCAGGGTGAGGCTGGTCAGAGTGAAGCTGGTCAGAGTGAAGCTGGTCAGGGTGAGGCTGGTCAGGGTGAAGCTGGTCAGGGTGAAGCTGGTCAGAGTGAGGCTGGTCAGAGTGAGGCTGGTCAGAGTGAGGCTGGTCAGGGTGAGGCTGGTCAGGGTGAGGCTGGTCAGGGTGAGGCTGGTCAGGGTGAGGCTGGTCAGGGTGAAGCTGGTCAGGGTGAAGCTGGTCAGGGTGAGGCTGGTCAGAGTGAGGCTGGTCAGGGTGAAGCTGGTCAGGGTGAGGCTGGTCAGGGTGAAGCTGGTCAGGGTGAGGCTGGTCAGAGTGAGGCTGGTCAGGGTGAGGCTGGTCAGGGTGAGGCTGGTCAGAGTGAAGCTGGTCAGGGTGAGGCTGGTCAGGGTGAGGCTGGTCAGAGTGAGGCTGGTCAGAGTGAGGCTGGTCAGAGTGAGGCTGGTCAGAGTGAAGCTGGTCAGGGTGAGGCTGGTCAGGGTGAGGCTGGTCAGAGTGAGGCTGGTCAGAGTGAGGCTGGTCAGAGTGAGGCTGGTCAGAGTGAAGCTGGTCAGGGTGAGGCTGGTCAGGGTGAAGCTGGTCAGGGTGAGGCTGGTCAGAGTGAGGCTGGTCAGAGTGAGGCTGGTCAGGGTGAAGCTGGTCAGAGTGAAGCTGGTCAGGGTGAAGCTGGTCAGGGTGAAGCTGGTCAGGGTGAAGCTGGTCAGGGTGAGGCTGGTCAGGGTGAAGCTGGTCAGAGTGAAGCTGGTCAGGGTGAGGCTGGTCAGAGTGAAGCTGGTCAGGGTGAGGCTGGTCAGGGTGAAGCTGGTCAGGGTGAAGCTGGTCAGAGTGAAGCTGGTCAGGGTGAGGCTGGTCAGGGTGAAGCTGGTCAGGGTGAGGCTGGTCAGAGTGAGGCTGGTCAGGGTGAAGCTGGTCAGGGTGAGGCTGGTCAGGGTGAAGCTGGTCAGGGTGAAGCTGGTCAGAGTGAAGCTGGTCAGGGTGAGGCTGGTCAGAGTGAGGCTGGTCAGGGTGAAGCTGGTCAGGGTGAGGCTGGTCAGGGTGAGGCTGGTCAGGGTGAAGCTGGTCAGAGTGAGGCTGGTCAGGGTGAGGCTGGTCAGGGTGAAGCTGGTCAGAGTGAGGCTGGTCAGAGTGAGGCTGGTCAGGGTGAGGCTGGTCAGAGTGAAGCTGGTCAGGGTGAGGCTGGTCAGAGTGAGGCTGGTCAGAGTGAGGCTGGTCAGGGTGAGGCTGGTCAGAGTGAGGCTGGTCAGAGTGAAGCTGGTCAGGGTGAGGCTGGTCAGGGTGAAGCTGGTCAGGGTGAGGCTGGCCAGGGTGAAGCTGGTCAGGGTGAGGCTGGTCAGAGTGAGGCTGGTCAGGGTGAAGCTGGTCAGGGTGAGGCTGGTCAGGGTGAGGCTGGTCAGAGTGAAGCTGGACAGGGTGAAGCTGGCCAGGGTGAAGCTGGTCAGGGTGAGGCTGGTCAGGGTGAAGCTGGTCAGGGTGAGGCTGGTCAGGGTGAAGCTGGTCAGGGTGAAGCTGGTCAGGGTGAAGCTGGTCAGGGTGAGGCTGGTCAGGGTGAGGCTGGTCAGAGTGAAGCTGGTCAGGGTGAGGCTGGTCAGGGTGAGGCTGGTCAGAGTGAGGCTGGTCAGAGTGAGGCTGGTCAGAGTGAGGCTGGTCAGAGTGAAGCTGGTCAGGGTGAGGCTGGTCAGGGTGAAGCTGGTCAGGGTGAGGCTGGTCAGAGTGAGGCTGGTCAGAGTGAGGCTGGTCAGAGTGAGGCTGGTCAGAGTGAAGCTGGTCAGGGTGAGGCTGGTCAGAGTGAGGCTGGTCAGAGTGAAGCTGGTCAGGGTGAGGCTGGTCAGAGTGAAGCTGGTCAGGGTGAGGCTGGTCAGGGTGAAGCTGGTCAGGGTGAAGCTGGTCAGGGTGAGGCTGGTCAGGTGGTTTTGGCTCCGCCCCCGTCTGGTTTCCTCTGCATACATACATCATCAATGTTTGGAAGGATTTCATTGGTTCAGTGAACGTTCTGCTCTGTGATTGGTTCAGAGGACTCCCCACCTGATCGTCCCACATGTGGACTGGATGGTAGTTAGACTTCCTCAAACCACGTCATGGCCGCCTGATGTGGTGCGAGGCAGCACAGAAATTTTGTTTTAAGGGACGAATAGAGTATGTTAAAAAAACAAACAGTGATTTCAAAATAAAACAAGAAATTTGTTCAAAAATTAAACCCCAATTTCAAAATAAAACAGGAAATTGGTTCATAAATCAAACCCTTACTGTAAAGATAATCTTTTATTGAGAATATTTGGGTTTTTTGAGAGAAAATGTGCCCGTTTTTTAATCTTAATTGTTTGCCCTCGTTTAGGTGCATCTGTAACATCGACTGCAGCGGTCATAACGAGAACCCGGTGTGCGGGACCGACGGGAACTCCTACAACAACCCGTGTTTGGTCCGGGAGGCGTCGTGCATGAAGCAGGAGCAGATCGACGTCAGACATCTGGGCAGGTGTTTGGGTGAGTTCTAAAACATCTGGAATCTTCTTCTTCCATCATCTCCCTCCAGGGGTCGCCACAGCAAGTCCTACCCTCACCATGGTAACCAGGATCTACGTTCCTACCCTCACCATGGTAACCAGGATCTACGTTCCTACCCTCACCATGGTAACCAGGATCTACGTTCCTACCCTCATCATGGTAACCAGGATCTACGTTCCTACCCTCACCATGGTAACCAGGATCTATGTTCCTACCCTCACCATGGTAACCAGGATCTATGTTCCTACCCTCACCATGGTAACCAGGATCTACGTTCCTACCCTCACCATGGTAACCAGGATCTATGTTCCTATCCTCACCATGGTAACCAGGATCTATGTTCCTATCCTCACCATGGTAACCAGGATCTATCTTCCTACCCTCACCATGGTAACCAGGATCTACGTTCCTACCCTCACCATGGTAACCAGGATCTATGTTCCTACCCTCACCATGGTAACCAGGATCTACGTTCCTACCCTCACCATGGTAACCAGGATCTATGTTCCTACCCTCACCATGGTAACCAGGATCTATCTTCCTACCCTCACCATGGTAACCAGGATCTATCTTCCTACCCTCACCATGGTAACCAGGATCTATGTTCCTACCCTCACGATGGTAACCAGGATCTACATTTCTACCCTCACCATGGTAACCAGGATCTACATTCCTACCCTCACCATGGTAACCAGGATCTACGTTTCTACCCTCACCATGGTAACCAGGATCTACGCTCTAGGTAGACACATGTCCAAACCATCTCAGTCTGACCTCTCTGACTTTAAAACCTCTAACATGTGCTGTTCCTCTGATCCTGTCCATCCTGGTCACTCCTAGAGAGATCCTCAGCATCTTCATCTCTGATACAAACATCTCTGTTTCCTGTCTTTTCTTCAGTGACACTGTCTCTAGACCAATCAGCATGGCCGCTCTCACCACACCGTCTCTAGACCAATCAGCATGGCTGCTCTCACCACACTGTCTCTAGACCAATCAGCATGGCCGCTCTCACCACACCGTCTCTAGACCAATCAGCATGGCTGCTCTCACCACACCGTCTCTAGACCAATCAGCATGGCTGCTCTCACCACACTGTCTCTAGACCAATCAGCATGGCCGCTCTCACCACACTGTCTCTAGACCAATCAGCATGGCTGCTCTCACCACACTGTCTCTAGACCAATCAGCATGGCTGCTCTCACCACACTGTCTCTAGACCAATCAGCATGGCCGCTCTCACCACACTGTCTCTAGACCAATCAGCATGGCTGGTCTTTCTCTCTCCTCCCTGTGACCTCACTCCTCTCACTCACACACACGTGTGTGTACTCTGTTTTACTCTGACTGATCTTCATTCTTCTTTCTCTCCAGTTTCTAAAACATCTGGAAAAGTTTTAATTGTGTTTTTTTTTTCACAGCTGATAAAGAACGAGTGGGGAAGAAAGACGACAGCAGCCCGTTTAAAGTCAAGATTTTAGGTATGAAACGTTAGCCACGCCCACTTCTAACCCTCTTAACATGGCTGTTAGTGGACGAGGGTCCTTCAGAAAGACAGGGGACGTATAAAGTAGGACCCAATTACGCCAGTTTAAATCAGTTTACAAGCGGTACAAGGCCAGAAGGAGACCCCGGCTGGACATCCAGGGGACTGGAGGGATACACCCTCGTCCCGTCCGATGAAAATCAGACCACGCCCACCATCATATTGTCTCCTCCCATTTTAATTAGGCCACACCCACTTTAACGATCACCTTGTCCAATGAGCCGCACACACTCTCCACGAGTTCGTCCCCACACATGTGTTCTTTATTAACCTTCCTGTTTTTATTGGTCATGTCTTTCTTGGCCCCGCCCTCTGTAAGCCGTACAGCGTCACAGTTGGCCGTAAAGTGTCTGCTAGCTCCGCCCACTAACTTCTTCTTTCCACCAACAGAGACGCAGGGTCTGGACCACGGCGACGGGTTCTACGCCGGGATGCCGATCCCCTGCGCTGAAAGCTACGCCGGCTTCTGCGTCCACGGGAGGTGTGAGATCAAATTCAACATGGCCACCTGCAGGTGTGTGACCCTGCCCACAGGCAGAGAATAAAAAACAATGGATGTGAGGTGACCTGTTGCTATGGTTACCAGGTGCGACGCCGGCTATAAAGGCGCTCAGTGCGACGAGCCGCAGGACTTTAACATCCTCTACGTGGTTCCGAGCGGACAAAAACTGCACTACGTCCTCATCGCCGCCATCATCGGTGCCGTCCAGATCGCTATCATCGTTGCCGTGGTGATGTGTATCACAAGGTGGGTCAAATTACAACATTTAAATTTAAACCAATGAGAAAGAAGAGGATGATTTTTACAGGAAGTATAAAAAAAATGTGATTGTGAAGGTTTTCACCTCAATCAGTTCATCTATAGTCTAACCATGAGTCACAGGGAGAAGACCAAGAGGCAGACGCTGGACCTGCTGGAGAGACTACCGTAATTTCACGGCCACCAGGCGCACCGTACGAAAAGGCGCAGTCTCAGTCACACACCGCCTTACAACAACACACACACAAGCATGCAAATGTGTGTATTAAAAAATAGATCGGTAGTAAAACTAAGTTTGTTTGTGTTTTATTTAAGTAGTAACGATACTAAACAAACACATTACCGGTAATGGTCTTTATTCAAATCCATCAAAGTCCTCATCCTCTGTTTCAGAGCAGGTCCACTTCGCTCCTCGCTGTCAAAGTCACTGTCTGTACTGTGCGGCTCCTCAGAAAGGATACCAGCTTTTGAGAAAGCTCGGATAACAGTACCAGCAGACACGTTAGTCCAAGCATCTACAATCCATTGGCAAACTGTAGCGTAACTCGCCCGGCGCTGCCTTCCACCCTTCGGTCATCCATCGCTCCCACGCCGCTCACACTTCACTCTTTAACGTTCTCATGCCTTTTCTTTCAGGTCCGCCTCGCGGGCACCGCGTTTTCTTTTAGGTCCGCCTTTTCTCACACACAAGGCGCACCGCACGAAAAGGTGCACCGCTCACTTTGAAGAAAATTTGAGACTTTTAATGCGCCTTATAGCCGTGAAATTACGGTATGTCTCACAGCTGGCTGGGAACACCTCAGGATCCTCCTGGGTGATAAGGAGGATGCAGTCAGGGTGAAAGAAGCCCTTAAGAGCTAGCCGTTGAGAGCTAGCCCAGGCATGGGCAAACTACAGCCCGGGAGATGGTTTAATCCGGCCCGTCGAACTTAAAATAAATAACCCTTGTTAATGTTTTATCTCACCTGCATTTTAATTGTGTTTGTTTGAGGTGAAGTGTAGGGGGATTACTACGTTTGAGCTTCACCGTTCCACCAAATCTTAAAGAGAAGTTCAGCTCTCTGAAAATAAATGATTTCCATGCTTCACTCAAAGAAGCCGCGTATCCAAATCTCCAGCTGAAAGCGTAGATGATGTTTTCTTTGTTCGGCTCGACCGCCGCGTCATGAACGTAAACAAAGCTAACCAAAGATCCACAGACCTACACCTCAGATCCATTCTGAGAATCACCACAAAAAATTAACTTCAGACTTTAATGTGCTGCAGACCAACATCACTGCTCCCATTAAAATGTGTGTGTCTCCGTGATGTGAACATTGTCGAGATAAACAGTGCACGCAGAAAAATATAACACGATCCACAGACTGATCTGCTGCAACTGTTTCATCTTTTACTGGTTGTTTTTTTTACTTTTGGCACCAGAGAAACAAACTGAAGGAGCAGGACGAGTACGTCAGAATCTCCTACTGGTTAAAAAAAAACTCAGAAGGAGAGTGATCGTGAATCCTGAAGGATTAAAGTTTTCAGAGCTTTAAGATAAAATGTTTTTTATTTTCAGTGTTTAAAGACTCATTTTTAAAACCAGAGACTTTGTTTGATGTTTTTCTTTATTTTCTGTTTTCTGTATTTTTCCATCTGCTCCTGATTCGGCCCGCAGGTCAAAAAGTTTACCCACCCCTGAGCTAGCCGTTAGGAGCTAGCCGTAGGGAGCTAGCCGTTAGGAGCTAGCTGTTAGGAGCTAGCCTTTAGGAGCTAGCCTTTGGGAGCTAGCCTTTAGGAGCTAGCTGTTAGGAGCTAGCCTTTAGGAGCTAGCCTTTAGGAGCTAGCCGTTAGGAGCTAGCCTTTAGGAGCTAGCCTTTAGGAGCTAGCCGTTAGGAGCTAGCCTTTAGGAGCTAGCCTTTAGGAGCTAGCCTTTGGGAGCTAGCCTTTGGGAGCTAGCCTTTAGGAGCTAGCCTTTAAGAGCTAGCCGTTTGGAGCTAGCCTTTAGGAGCTAGCCGTTTGGAGCTAGCCTTTAGGAGCTAGCCGTTTGGAGCTAGCCTTTAGGAGCTAGCCTTTAGGAGCTAGCCTTTAGGAGCTAGCCTTTGGGAGCTAGCCTTTAGGAGCTAGCCTTTGGGAGCTAGCCGTTAGGAGCTAGCCTTTAGGAGCTAGCCGTTAGGAGCTAGCCTTTAGGAGCTAGCCTTTAGGAGCTAGCCTTTGGGAGCTAGCCTTTAGGAGCTAGCCTTTAGGAGCTAGCCTTTGGGAGCTAGCCTTTAGGAGCTAGCCTTTAGGAGCTAGCTGTTAGGAGCTAGCCTTTAGGAGCTAGCCTTTAGGAGCTAGCCTTTGGGAGCTAGCCTTTAGGAGCTAGCCTTTAGGAGCTAGCCTTTGGGAGCTAGCCTTTAGGAGCTAGCCTTTAGGAGCTAGCTGTTAGGAGCTAGCCTTTAGGAGCTAGCCGTTTGGAGCTAGCCTTTAGGAGCTAGCCTTTAGGAGCTAGCCTTTAGGAGCTAGCCTTTAGGAGCTAGCCTTTAGGAGCTAGCTGTTAGGAGCTAGCCTTTAGGAGCTAGCCTTTAAGAGCTAGCCGTTAGGAGCTAGCCTTTAGGAGCTAGCCGTTAGGAGCTAGCCTTTAGGAGCTAGCCGTTGGGAGCTAGACGTTAGGAGCTAGCCGTTAGGAGCTAGCCTTTGGGAGCTAGCCTTTAGGAGCTAGTCTTTAAGAGCTAGCCTTTAGGAGCTAGCCGTTAGGAGCTAGCCTTTAGGAGCTAGCTGTTAGGAGCTAGCCTTTAGGAGCTAGTCTTTAAGAGCTAGCCTTTAGGAGCTAGTCTTTAGGAGCTAGCCTTTAAGAGCTAGCCTTTAGGAGCTAGCCGTTAGGAGCTAGCCTTTAGGAGCTAGCTGTTAGGAGCTAGCCTTTTGGAGCTAGCCTTTAGGAGCTAGCCTTTAAGAGCTAGCCTTTAGGAGCTAGCCGTTAGGAGCTAGCCTTTAGGAGCTAGCCGTTAGGAGCTAGCCTTTAGGAGCTAGCCGTTGGGAGCTAGCCGTTAGGAGCTAGCCTTTAGGAGCTAGCCTTTAGGAGCTAGCCGTTAGGAGCTAGCCTTTAGGAGCTAGCCTTTAGGAGCTAGCCTTTAGGAGCTAGCCTTTAGGAGCTAGCTGTTAGGAGCTAGCCTTTAGGAGCTAGCTTTTAGGAGCTAGCCTTTAGGAGCTAGCCTTTAGGAGCTAGCCGTTAGGAGCTAGCCTTTAGAAGCTAGCCTTTAGGAGCTAGCCGTTAGGAGCTAGCCTTTAGGAGCTAGCCGTTTGGAGCTAGCCGTTTGGAGCTAGCCTTTAGGAGCTAGCCGTTAGGAGCTAGCCTTTAGGAGCTAGCCTTTAGGAGCTAGCCGTTAGTAGCTAGCCTTTAGGAGCTAGCCTTTAGGAGCTAGCCGTTAGGAGCTAGCCTTTAGGAGCTAGCCGTTAGGAGCTAGCCTTTAGGAGCTAGCCTTTAGGAGCTAGCCTTTAGGAGCTAGCCTCTAGAAGCTAGCCTTTAGGAGCTAGCCGTTAGGAGCTAGCCGTTAGGAGCTAGCCGTTGGGAGCTAGCCTTTAGGAGCTAGCCTTTAGGAGCTAGCCTTTAGGAGCTAGCCGTTAGGAGCTAGCCGTTGGGAGCTAGCCGTTAGGAGCTAGCCGTTGGGAGCTAGCCTTTGGGAGCTAGCCTTTAGGAGCTAGCCGTTTGGAGCTAGCCGTTAGGAGCTAGCCTTTAGGAGCTAGCCTTTAGGAGCTAGCCGTTGGGAGCTAGCCTTTTGGAGCTAGCCTTTTGGAGCTAGCCTTTAGGAGCTAGCCGTTAGGAGCTAGCCTTTAGGAGCTAGCCTTTAGGAGCTAGCCGTTTGGAGCTAGCCGTTAGGAGCTAGCCTTTAGGAGCTAGCTGTTAGGAGCTAGCCTTTTGGAGCTAGCCTTAAGGAGCTAGCCTTTGGGAGCTAGCCTTTAGGAGCTAGCCTTTAGGAGCTAGCTTTTAGGAGCTAGCCTTTAGGAGCTAGCCGTTAGGAGCTAGCCTTTAGGAGCTAGCCGTTGGGAGCTAGCCTTTTGGAGCTAGCCTTTTGGAGCTAGCCTTTAGGAGCTAGCCGTTAGGAGCTAGCCTTTAGGAGCTAGCCTTTAGGAGCTAGCCGTTTGGAGCTAGCCGTTAGGAGCTAGCCTTTAGGAGCTAGCTGTTAGGAGCTAGCCTTTTGGAGCTAGCCTTAAGGAGCTAGCCTTTGGGAGCTAGCCTTTAGGAGCTAGCCTTTAGGAGCTAGCCTTTGGGAGCTAGCCTTTAGGAGCTAGCCGTTAGGAGCTAGCCTTTAGGAGCTAGCCTTTAGGAGCTAGCCTTTAGGAGCTAGCCGTTTGGAGCTAGCCTTTAGGAGCTAGCCTTTAGGAGCTAGCCGTTTGGAGCTAGCCGTTTGGAGCTAGCCGTTTGGAGCTAGCCGTTAGGAGCTAGCCTTTAGGAGCTAGCTGTTAGGAGCTAGCCTTTAGGAGCTAGCCGTTTGGAGCTAGCCGTTAGGAGCTAGCCTTTAGGAGCTAGCCGTTAGGAGCTAGCCTTTAGGAGCTAGCTGTTAGGAGCTAGCCTTTTGGAGCTAGCCTTTAGGAGCTAGCTGTTAGGAGCTAGCCTTTAGGAGCTAGCCGTTTGGAGCTAGCCGTTAGGAGCTAGCCTTTAGGAGCTAGCCGTTAGGAGCTAGCCTTTAGGAGCTAGCCTTTAGGAGCTAGCCTTTGGGAGCTAGCCTTTGGGAGCTAGCCTTTAGGAGCTAGCCTTTGGGAGCTAGCCTTTAGGAGCTAGCCGTTGGGAGCTAGCCGTTAGGAGCTAGCCGTTAGGAGCTAGCCTTTAGGAGCTAGCCGTTAGGAGCTAGCCTTTAGGAGCTAGCCTTTAGGAGCTAGCCTTTAGGAGCTAGCCTTTAGGAGCTAGCCTTTAGGAGCTAGCCGTTAGGAGCTAGCCGTTAGGAGCTAGCCTTTAGGAGCTAGCCTTTAGGAGCTAGCCGTTAGGAGCTAGCCGTTAGGAGCTAGCCTTTTGGAGCAAAATGGCGTCCAAAGTTTGCTCAAAATGAAAACTACAGAATGTGTTCTCCTTTAAAAATGTAGTGGGTGGAGCTTATACTCAGGTACCCTCTATAGACGGTAGTTATGTATTAAAACTCAGCTGTTTTTCTTTCTTTTCTTGTAGAAAATGTCCGAAGAACAACCGTGGCCGTCGTCAGAAACAGAACCACTTCTCTTCAGATACAAACTCCAGGATGGTATAGCCGCCCGCCGGCCTGCCCACCCGCCCGGCGCCGGCTGCTGCTGCTGTTTTCTAATTTATTTTTTACAGCGTGGGATTTTTACTGAATGGATTTCTTTCGGGGCCTTATTTCCCTCCGTCGTGTCGTGGTGTAAACGTTTTTTTCGGACCTCGGGCTGGATGTTTTTAAATGTATCTTAGCATGACTTGTTCAAACCGTGTACCGTGCTGTAGTCGTTTTAAAGGGAAGCCGTCGCTAGGCAACGTGGGAATCTAGATGTATTCCATTTTACTTTGAATGTGAAACAAAAATATTTAGTCACTTTTTTTTTTAAATTTCCGGTACATTCCGACGATAAGGCAGACGAGTCTGTCGCCATGGTAACCGCGTCATCCGGACCAAAACCAGTTTAGATAAAAACCAGCGTTTGTCTCGATTACGTTTTAAAGGGTCCAAAAAAAAAAACAAACCTCAGATTTAAGATGAAATAAGATGATTTTTTTTTTTATTTGTTTATTGTCATAAAAAATTAAATGAAAATGTTTTCATTAAAATTCATGTTAAATTTCCTCAAATAATAATAAACAATATTAAATTCGAAAAGTGTCTTTATTTTATTTTGAAAAGCTTTAATTTTATGTTTTTAAATAGTTTGAATTAAATTTTTATTAAAATAACGATGACGTGAAAATTTTAAATATTTGTTTTTTTTAGAATTTTGCACATTTTTGGAAAATTTAGGCATTTTTTATTTAGAATTTCTGAGAATTTTATAAAATTCTTTTTTTTTAGTATTTTTGACAAACTTTGATCACATTTTTTAGAATTTTTCTAAATTTTTTTTAGCTTTTTTGTTAAAAACTTTAATTCAATTTTTCACAAAATTTTGAGAATTTTTGCAATTTTTTTAGCTTTTTTTTTTTTTAAATAAAAACATTATCAATTTTTTTTTTTTTTTAATTTTCAGAAATTTTGCAACATTTTTCACAAGTTTTTATCTATTTTTTTAGAATTTTCCCAAAATTTTTTTAGCTTTTTTGTAAAAATTTTGGAAAATTATGCAACTTTTATTCAATTTTTTCACAAATTTTTGTGAATTTTTGCAAATTTTTTAACTTAAAAAAAAAAAAAAGAAAAAGAACATGATTAATCAATTTTTTAATTTATTTATTTTTATTTTCCCCAAAAAATTGACAATTTTATGCCAATTTTTCGAGAATTTTTGTAAACTTAAAAAAAAAAAAAAAAAAAGAAAAAAAAAGAAAAATTTTGACAAATTGCAAAATTCTGTAAAAAAAAAAAAAATTCAATTTCCACTTCGGGAACTTTCCCCCCTACTCCTCCGCACAGCCTATACCCCCTTGGATACGCCCCTGAAGACGCGTCCAAGTTATCGCGAGACTTAGAGATTCGTCATGCCCCGCCCCCTCTTTAGAAACTTCTTTATTTACCTCTGGTCGCATTTCTAACAACCAAAAATCACCAAAAATCAATCTGAGCCTCTAAACTTTCATTTTTAATCATATCATTTTTAATTACAGTCATTGATTTCTTCTTAAAAATTCACATTTTATCGTTTAATTTACACAGAAGTTCATAATCGCGCAGAATTTTGTCTAAGTTAGCATAAATTTAACCGGAAGGCTGCCACCTGCTGCCCTGGAAGGCTGCCACCTGCTGCCCTGGAAGGCTGCCGCCTGCTGCCCTGGAAGGCTGCCACCTGCTGCCCCGGACACTACTGCCTGCTGCCCTGGAAGGCTGCCACCTGCTGCCCCGGACACTACTGCCTGCTGCCCTGGAAGGCTGCCGCCTGCTGCCCCGGACGCTACTGCCTGCTGCCCTGGAAGGCTGCCACCTGCTGCCCCGGACACTACTGCCTGCTGCCCTGGAAGGCTGCCACCTGCTGCCCCGGACACTACTGCCTGCTGCCCTGGAAGGCTGCCACCTGCTGCCCCGGACACTACTGCCTGCTGCCCTGGAAGGCTGCCACCTGCTGCCCTGGAAGGCTGCCGCCTGCTGCCCCGGACACTACTGCCTGCTGCCCTGGAAGGCTGCCGCCTGCTGCCCCGGACACTACTGCCTGCTGCCCTGGAAGGCTGCCGCCTGCTGCCCCGGACCGCTGGACTCATTCTGCTGTTGATGTCCGACCAGAAGCTCCGTGAAGTTTGACTCCTCTTAAAAAATATATATATAAACGAAAATTAACAAAAAAACATGTCAATCGTTTGTTCTGTAAAAATGTTCATTTGTGCTGTTTTTATTTTTCTTTAATTTAAAGAAATAAAATTGGGCGGTGACGTCATCCACCCCCCCTTCCACCTAAAAATGTTAGAAAATTATAAAAACGTTAGGAATCATTTGTGCTGTAAATCTTTTCATTTGCGCCATTTTAGTTAGAATTTATTTTATTTAAATTGTAGGAAAACGATTTGGACGATGACGTCATCAAAGATGGCGACGTCCGGAAGTAAATAAAGGTCTGGATGACGTCATCGTCCAAATCGTTTTTCTTAAAATTTAAAAAAACTAAAATGGAACAAACAAAAATTTTTACAGCACAAACGATTGACACCGTTTTTTAGAGTTTTCTCACATTTTTAGGCGGAAGGAGGGGCTGGATGACGTCATCGCCCAAATTTTATTTCTTTAAATTAAAGAATAGTAAAACAGCACAAACAAAAATTTTTAAAGCACAAACAATTGACGCCATTTTTAAGAGTTTTTAATCAACGTGAGGGTCTGGATGACCTTAGATTGACCTCTAAAAGAATCCTAAATATATACAAAAATAAAACAACACAAACGATTGACATATTTTTGTTTATTTTTGCTTATATTTTTTAATGAGGGGCCAACTTCACGGAGCTCCGACCAGCTGCTGGCTCTCGGAGCCACATCCATCATGTCTGGAGGAGTTGGTTCAGTCCTGAGGGAGCTGAGGAGAAGGAGACGATCTGGAGGAGCTGAGGAGAAGGAGACGATCTGGAGGAGCTGAGGAGAAGGAGACGATCTGGAGGAGCTGAGGAGAAGGAGACGATCTGGAGGAGCTGAGGAGAAGGAGACGATCTGGAGGAGGTGAGGAGAAGGAGACGATCTGGAGGAGCTGAGGAGAAGGAGACGATCTGGAGGAGCTGAGGAGAAGGAGACCATCTGGAGGAGGTGAGGAGAAGGAGACGATCTGGAGGAGGTGAGGAGAAGGAGACGATCTGGAGGAGCTGAGGAGAAGGAGACCATCTGGAGGAGGTGAGGAGAAGGAGACGGTCTGGAGGAGCTGAGGAGAAGGAGACGATCTGGAGGAGGTGAGGAGAAGGAGACGGTCTGGAGGAGCTGAGGAGAAGGAGACGATCTAGAGGAGGTGAGGAGAAGGAGACGGTCTGGAGGAGGTGAGGAGAAGGAGACGATCTGGAGGAGCTGAGGAGAAGGAGACGATCTGGAGGAGCTGAGGAGAAGGAGACGATCTGGAGGAGGTGAGGAGAAGGAGACGGTCTAGAGGAGACATCCGGCCCTTTGAACGTCCCTGTCCGGCCCGCGTGAGGCCAATCATAAACACCATAAATTAAATTTTTATTTTTTAACTTTTATTTTGAAATTTCATTTTGAAAAGCGTCACGTCGCTACGTATGCACGTCGTAGGTGCTTCCTGTGTTTTTACGGTTTCCATGGAAACGTCCGGTTGCTCGCTTGAGGAACTGGAGGCGCTCACTCGGACCCAGTGAAATACAGGCCTGGGTTTCTGGACCCATTTCGGATTCCATCTTTTGGGTTGCCAGGTTGGACATAGTGCGACTGGACTGGGACTCCGGTGGATTTGGGGTAGGGGCATCCAGATGTTTTAAGCCCCACCTCTACTGATTTATTTCCGGGTTTCTTAACCTCTTGTTTCACTTCCTGCCTCATGAGTGGATGGAGAGGGTGTGATGTAACAAGAGAGGGGTAAACGTCATCAATGGGCGTGGTTTTTAACGGGTTTACGATCATTTTACGTATTTTTTTACGATAATCCAGCTCCTCCCACCTGGCCCCGCTGCACCGTCACCAGTCCCTGGTTTCCCTACATGGTTCGAGCAGGGAGGTGGGGGTATGATGGATGGGGGAGAGCTGCCATCTGGGGGTACGGGGGTGTAATTATAGCCCCTGTAGACGCGCTCAGCTGCCGACCGGCTTTAAATACTTTGCTGTAAAGCTTCTGTGTGACTTTTTATCCGATAAAGTTTCACTAACGATAAAAATAACTCGTGTTTTTTTTTTATCGTAATAATCGGAAAATATTTGATCATTAAAATCAAATATTTTAATGAAAAAAATTGAGAAAATTAAACAGTATTTTTCCTCTTTTTTAGCTTGTGGTTCTGGTCTGAATGCTAGCCGGACTCCCCCTTCGAGTCTCCATGGGGAGACAGAGGAGAGGAGGGGGGTAACCGGTCCAGCTGCTGGGGTATTTCCGTCCCCTCCTGCTTCATCGTCCCAAAATGTCAGAGTGTCTCCTTACAGCTGCTATTCCTGGTTCGGGGCGTCGCCTCCTGAACCCCAGCATAGCCGTCCTGGTCCTCATCCCAGCAGGTCTTCAGCAGCCATGGAGAAGCAGGAGATGGAGGGGGGTGGTCCGGTCAGCGCTCTAACCGTCCTCTCTCTGCTGGAACGCGTGGCGGCCATCATCGATGGCGTCCAGTCGTGCCAGCAGCGTATGGAGGAGCGCCAGCTGGACTTGGAGAACAACATCAAAAGCATCCAGGGGGACGTCCTCAAACTGGCCAAGGACCACTCCGACACCAGCGGCACGGTCGACAAGCTCCTCCAAAAAACACGCAAAGTCAGCGCCAACGTCAAGGAGGTCCGTGCCCGCGTGGAGAAACAGAACGTCCGCGTGAAGAAAGTGGAAAGCAGCCAGGACGAGCTGCTGACCCGGAACAAGTTCAGAGTGGTCATCTACCAGGTAGGTCTGGGGTCACCGTCCACCAGGTAGGGGTGGTCAGGGTTACAGGGGGTCAGTCACCAGGAGGAGGGGGCGTAGGTTCAGGGAGGTGGGGTCAGGTGGGGTTACGTACCAGGTAGGGGTGTGAGGGGAGGGGAGGGGCGACCAATAGGAGTGTCATTCACTGTGATGTCATACGTTTCCATGACGATAACGTCACGTTCGATTCATAACAAACAATTTATTTAAACTTTTTTTTTATTATAAAAGGTTTAAACCTTGTTCACAGCAACAAGGTCAGGGTTTGAGTCCTGGAGTGGGGATGAGGCATGGAACACTGGTCTGTCTGTGTGGAGTGTGTATGTTCTACATGTGTATGTGTGGGTTTAACATGGTTTCATCCGAAAACATACATGTTAGGTTGACTGGCTGTGTGTGTGTGTGTGTGGATAGTTTTGTGTGTGTGTGTAGGTGTGTGTGTGTGTGTGTGTGTATATGTGTGTGTATATGTGTTTGTGTGTGTGTATGTGTGTGTGTATGTGTGAATAGTTTTGTGTGTGTGTGTGTGTGTATGTGTGTATAGTGGTCGTCCGTACTGTCTCAGGTGGTAACCATGGTAACCATGACGTCATTCAACCAGGAAGTAAAATGTAGATCAGTGTGTGTATCAGTGTGTGTATCAGTGTGTATGTATCAGTGTGTGGATCAGTGCGTGTATCAGTGTGTGTATCAGTGTGTGTATCAGTGTGTGTATCAGTGTGTAGATCAGTGTGTGTATGTATCAGTGTGTGTATGTATCAGTGTGTGTATGTATCAGTGTGTGTATCAGTGTGTAGATCAGTGTGTGTATGTATCAGTGTGTGGATCAGTGCGTGTATCAGTGTGTATGTATCAGTGTGTGGATCAGTGTGTGTATCAGTGTGTAGATCAGTGTGTGTATGTATCAGTGTGTGTATCAGTGTGTAGATCAGTGTGTGTATGTATCAGTGTGTGTAGATCAGTGTGTGAGGTGAGTGAACTGTAACCGGAGGGTTGCTGGTTCGATTCCCCGTCTGGAGTTCATGTCGAGGTGTCCCTGACCAAGACACTGTACCACCCGATGTCTCCTGATGGTGGGTTACAGATAGCATGGTAGCTTCTACCATCGGGTATGAATGTGTGTGTGTGTATATGTGTGTTTGTGTGTGTGTATGCGTGTGTGTGTGTGTGTGTGTGTATGTGTGAGTTTGTAAGTGTGTGTGTGTGTGTTAGGCTACAATGTAAAGCACACTCACACACACTCTTGCTCACACACATACACACACACTGTCTCTGTCTCCCTCTCTCTCTCACTCTCTCTCTCTACGTCTCTCTCTCTCACACACACTTTCTCTCTCTCTCACTCTTACTCTCTCTCTCTCTACGTCACTCTCTCTCACACACACACACACACACACACACTCTCACACCCTCTCCGTCTGTGTTTCAGGGAGAAACAGAGATCCCCTCCGTGGCCGTCACTAAGACCCCTAAAGGGGTCGGTCTGGAGGGTTTAGAGATCGAACCGGACGCGTACGACGTGCCCCCGGACCTCTCCTCGGATGAGGAGTACCTGAGCGTGGAGGAGGCCGACCCCTCCAGGGCAGCCCGCTTTAAGAAGACCATGGCAAAGAGCACGGAGACCCTGAAGGCGGCCTTCTCCAAGGAGAACATGAGCAAGACCAAAGGCTCGCTGGGAACCCGCTTCCACAATCTGGGGGAGAAGGTGATGCCCCCGGAACGCCGGGAGAAGATGCACCAGGCCGGAGAGCGGCTCAAGCAAAACATCGCCAAGAAAGCCCCGAACATCAAGCTGAAGAAGGAGAGGGCAGTGGTGGAAGGGCAGGAAGGCGGGGCCAAGGCGGAGGGCGTGGCTTACACCGAGGTTGCCTTGGAAACCAAACGAGAGGGGCCGGTGGAGGAAGTGGGGGCCACCAGGATAACAGAGGAAGACGTGGGGAAGTGAAACTGCGAGGGTGGGCGTGGTTAGTCCGGTCACCAGGGGGAGGGGCTGTTTGACCCTGTAAAGAAATGTTTTTTAATAAAAATAATGTGTTAAAAATGTTTGAAGGAGTCGATTTAATCTGAAAATGTGGGAAGAAAGACGGTAGATCCTGGTTACCATGGTGAAGGTAGGAACGTAGATCCTGGTTACCATGGTGAAGGTAGGAACGTAGATCCTGGTTACCACTGTGAGGGTAGGAACGTAGATCCTGGTTACCATGGTGAGGGTAGGAACGTAGATCCTGGTTACCATGGTGAAGGTAGGAACGTAGATCCTGGTTACCACTGTGAGGGTAGGAACGTAGATCCTGGTTACCATGGTGAGGGTAGGAATGTAGATCCTGGTTACCATGGTGAGGGTAGGAACGTAGATCCTGGTTACCATGGTGAAGGTAGGAACGTAGATCCTGGTTACCATGGTGAAGGTAGGAACGTAGATCCTGGTTACCACTGTGAGGGTAGGAACGTAGATCCTGGTTACCATGGTGAGGGTAGGAACGTAGATCCTGGTTACCATGGTGAAGGTAGGAACGTAGATCCTGGTTACCACTGTGAGGGTAGGAACGTAGATCCTGGTTACCATGGTGAGGGTAGGAATGTAGATCCTGGTTACCATGGTGAGGGTAGGAACGTAGATCCTGGTTACCATGGTGAAGGTAGGAACGTAGATCCTGGTTACCACTGTGAGGGTAGGAACGTAGATCCTGGTTACCATGGTGAGGGTAGGAACGTAGATCCTGGTTACCATGGTGAAGGTAGGAACGTAGATCCTGGTTACCATGGTGAGGGTAGGAACGTAGATCCTGGTTACCATGGTGAGGGTAGGAACATAGATCCTGGTTACCACTGTGAGGGTAGGAACGTAGATCCTGGTTACCATGGTGAGGGTAGGAACGTAGATCCTGGTTACCATGGTGAAGGTAGGAACGTAGATCCTGGTTACCATGGTGAGGGTAGGAACGTAGATCCTGGTTACCATGGTGAGGGTAGGAACGTAGATCCTGGTTACCATGGTGAAGGTAGGAACGTAGATCCTGGTTACCACTGTGAGGGTAGGAACGTAGATCCTGGTTACCATGGTGAGGGTAGGAACGTAGATCCTGGTTACCATGGTGAAGGTAGGAACGTAGATCCTGGTTACCACTGTGAGGGTAGGAACGTAGATCCTGGTTACCATGGTGTAGGTAGGAACGTAGATCCTGGTTACCATGGTGAGGGTAGGAACGTAGATCCTGGTTACCATGGTGAGGGTAGGAACGTAGATCCTGGTTACCATGGTGAAGGTAGGAACGTAGATCCTGGTTACCATGGTGAGGGTAGGAACGTAGATCCTGGTTACCATGGTGAGGGTAGGAACGTAGATCCTGGTTACCATGGTGAGGGTAGGAACGTAGATCCTGGTTACCATGGTGAGGGTAGGAACGTAGATCCTGGTTACCACTGTGAGGGTAGGAACGTAGATCCTGGTTACCATGGTGAGGGTAGGAACGTAGATCCTGGTTACCACTGTGAGGGTAGGAACGTAGATCCTGGTTACCATGGTGAGGGTAGGAACGTAGATCCTGGTTACCATGGTGAGGGTAGGAACGTAGATCCTGGTTACCATGGTGAAGGTAGGAACGTAGATCCTGGTTACCACTGTGAGGGTAGGAACGTAGATCCTGGTTACCATGGTGAGGGTAGGAACGTAGATCCTGGTTACCATGGTGAAGGTAGGAACGTAGATCCTGGTTACCACTGTGAGGGTAGGAACGTAGATCCTGGTTACCACTGTGAGGGTAGGAACGTAGATCCTGGTTACCATGGTGAGGGTAGGAACGTAGATCCTGGTTACCATGGTGAGAGTAGGAACGTAGATCCTGGTTACCATGGTGAGGGTAGGAACGTAGATCCTGGTTACCATGGTGAGGGTAGGAACGTAGATCCTTTACCATGGTGAGGGTAGGAACGTAGATCCTTTACCATGGTGAGGGTAGGAACGTAGATCCTGGTTACCATGGTGAGGGTAGGAACGTAGATCCTTTACCATGGTGAGGGTAGGAACGTAGATCCTTTACCATGGTGAGGGTAGGAATGTAGATCCTGGTTACCATGGTGAGGGTAGGAATGTAGATCCTGGTTACCATGGTGAGGGTAGGAACGTAGATCCTTTACCATGGTGAGGGTAGGAATGTAGATCCTGGTTACCATGGTGAGGGTAGGAATGTAGATCCTGGTTACCATGGTGAGGGTAGGAACGTAGATCCTGGTTACCATGGTGAGGGTAGGAACCTAGATCTTGGTTACCATCATGAGGGTAGGAACCTAGATCCTGGTTACCATGGTGAGGGTAGGAATGTAGATCCTGGTTACCATGGTGAGGGTACGAACGTAAATCCTTTACCGTGGTGAGGGTAGGAATGTAGATCCTGGTTACCATGGTGAGGGTAGGAACGTAGATCCTGGTGACCATGGTGAGGGTAGGTACATAGATCCTGGTTACCATGGTGAGGGTAGGAACATAGATCCTGGTTACCATGGTGAGGGTAGGAACGTAGATCTTGGTTACCATGGTGAGGGTAGGAACGTAGATCCTGGTTACCATGGTGAGGGTAGGAACGTAGATCCTGGTTACCATGGTGAGGGTAGGAACGTAGATCCTGGTTACCATGGTGAGGGTAGGAACGTAGATCCTGGTTACCATGGTGAGGGTAGGAACGTAGATCCTGGTTACCATGGTGAGGGTAGGAACGTAGATCGACTTGTAAATTGAGAGCTTTGCTTTTCGGCTCAGCTCTTTCTTCACCAGGACGGATCGATGCAGCGTCTGACTCCCTAGAGCTAGCTTATCCAGATGGGGATCTGATCCTCTGACGTCCTAGTACTTCTTGTAAGGGAGGATGGATCAGTGGCCAGAGTCCTCTGATTGGAGGGTTACAGGTTTGAGTTCATTAGGTATCCCTGAGCAACACACTGAACCCCTAACCATCCTCTGATGGAGGTCTGATGGAGGTCTGATGGGGGTCTGATGGGGGTCTGATGAAGGTATGAAGGGGGTTTGATGGAGGTATGAAGGGGGTTTGATGGAGGTCTGATGGAGGTCTGGTGGAGGTCTGATGGGGGTCTGATGGAGGTCTGATGGGGGTCTGATGGAGGTCTGAAGGGGGTCTGATGGAGGTCTGATGGAGGTCTGGTGGAGGTCTGATGGGGGTCTGATGGAGGTCTGATGGAGGTCTGGTGGAGGTCTGATGGGGGTCTGATGGAGGTCTGATGGAGGTCTGGTGGAGGTCTGATGGGGGTCTGATGGAGGTCTGAAGGGGGTCTGATGGAGGTCTGATGGAGGTCTGGTGGAGGTCTGATGGGGGTCTGATGGAGGTCTGATGGAGGTCTGGTGGAGGTCTGATGGGGGTCTGATGGAGGTCTGAAGGGGGTCTGATGGAGGTCTGATGGAGGTCTGGTGGAGGTCTGATGGGGTTCTGATGGAGGTCTGATGGAGGTCTGGTGGAGGTCTGATGGGGGTCTGATGGAGGTCTGATGGAGGTCTGGTGGAGGTCTGATGGGGGTCTGATGTAGGTCTGATGGAGGTCTGGTGGAGGTCTCATGGGGGTCTGGTGGAGGTCTGAAGGGGGTCTGATGGAGGTCTGATGGAGGTCTGGTGGAGGTCTGATGGGGGTCTGATGGAGGTCTGATGGAGGTCTGGTGGAGGTCTGATGGGGGTCTGATGGAGGTCTGATGGAGGTCTGGTGGAGGTCTGATGGGGGTCTGATGGAGGTCTGATGGAGGTCTGGTGGAGGTCTGATGGGGGTCTGATGTAGGTCTGATGGAGGTCTGGTCGAGGTCTGATGGGGGTCTTGTGGAGGTCTGAAGGGGGTCT
Source organism: Neostethus bicornis (assembly GCA_902685375.1). NCBI lineage: Eukaryota > Metazoa > Chordata > Actinopteri > Atheriniformes > Phallostethidae > Neostethus > Neostethus bicornis. Next base: position 1,461,793 of record CACRXE010000061.1, on the reverse strand, counting down.
GATGGAGGTCTGATGGAGGTCTGATGGGGGTCTGATGTAGGTCTGATGGAGGTCTGGTGGAGGTCTGATGGAGGTCTGATGGAGGTCTGGTGGAGGTCTGATGGAGGTCTGGTGGAGGTCTGATGGGGTCTGCAGCTGGCATGGTGGGTATGAACATATAAACGAGTCACACTGTAAAACACTGGGTACCGATGCAGTGATGTCACTAGGGAAACGAGGCCCGTACGAGATGCTGATTGGTTCGAAGGAAGAAAAATATGAAACCTTTATGTTTACATAAAAAAAAAAAAAGCAGGAAGTTTTATTTTATTTTTTGTAAGTAAAAGCATAGAAATTTGTTTTAGTCTTTAAGTTTTTAGACTTTATTAGACAGAAACAATAATAAATCAGCCCGACACACAGAAAAAAATACTAATCATGGATCAATTATTTACATAAATAATCTCTTCCAGCAGGGGGAGTTTTTTTTTTTAATGGTTTGAATTAATTATAACAGGAGGACGTCAGAGATTAAAGTTTATTAAAAAACAAATCAACAGAAAAGACTACATTTCCCAAAATGCCATTGGGGTGTGTTCCTGCTCCGCGCATGCGCATCACAGCGCCACCGAGGAAAGCCAACTTCCTGTTTCCTTAGCAACAGAAGAACTGTTTGTTTACTCTTAGAGAAGATAACGGAAAGATTTTAGTTTTTTAAAACAAAAAAGATCCGCTTTATTTTCCAAAAAATCACTAGTTAAGTTTTATTTCTATTTTCTAAATATTAATATACGTTCATATTTTCCTGATTTCTCGGTATCTGTGTGATATCTCTCTCCGGTGAACATGTCGGAGGATGTCGGTAGAAGAACCGAGGAGGAGGAACGAGGTCCCGGAGCAGCTCACCAGGTTTTTCTACTGATGGAAAACCTGATGGAAAAACTGAAACTACTGGATTATGAAGAAGAACTGCTGTTAAAACATAACATGAAGAGTCTGAGCAGGTAGGACGGTTACCATGGTTACCACCATGATGACCATCCTGGTTACCATGGTGAGGGTAGGAACCTAGATCCTGGTTACCATGGTGAGGGTAGGAACGTAGATCCTGGTTACCATGGTGAGGGTAGGAACGTAGATCCTGGTTACCATGGTGAGGGTAGGAACGTAGATCCTGGTTACCATGGTGAGGGTGGGAACGTAGATCCTGGTTACCATGGTGAGGGTAGGAACGTAGATCCTGGTTACTATGGTGAGGGTAGGAACGTAGATCCTGGTTACCATGGTGAGGATAGGAACGTAGATCCTGGTTACCATGGTGAGGGTAGGAACGTAGATCCTGGTTACCATGGTGAGGGTAGGAACGTAGATCCTGGTTACCATGGTGAGGGTAGGAACGTAGATCCTGGTTACCATGGTGAGGGTAGGAACGTAGATCCTGGTTACCATGGTGAGGATAGGAACGTAGATCCTGGTTACCATGGTGAGGGTAGGAACGTAGATCCTGGTTACCATGGTGAGGGTAGGAACGTAGATCCTGGTTACTATGGTGAGGGTAGGAACGTAGATCCTGGTTACCATGGTGAGGATAGGAATGTAGATCCTGGTTACCATGGTGAGGGTAGGAACGTAGATCCTGGTTACCATAGTGAGGGTATAAACGTAGATCCTGGTTACCATGGTGAGGGTAGGAACGTAGATCCTGGTTACTATGGTGAGGGTAGGAACGTAGATCCTGGTTACCATGGTGAGGATAGGAACGTAGATCCTGGTTACCATGGTGAGGGTAGGAACGTAGATCCTGGTTACCATAGTGAGGGTATAAACGTAGATCCTGGTTACCATGGTGAGGGTAGGAACGTAGATCCTGGTTACCATGGTGAGGGTAGGAACGTAGATCCTGGTTACCATGGTGAGGGTAGGAACGTAGATCCTGGTTACCATGGTGAGGGTAGGAACGTAGATCCTGGTTACCATGGTTACCATGGTCAGTCCCACGTCTTCCCTTCACAGGCACTACTTCGTCTCCAGTCCGTACACGGCCTCGAACCCTGGCGAGCAGTTCTACATGTTCAGCATCCTGGCTTCCTGGCTCATCAACCTGGCAGGACGCCCGTTCACGGAGCCGCAGGAGTACGATGAACCCAACGCCACCATCTCCAACATCCTGGCTCAGCTCAGAACCTTCGTAAGTGTCCCTAGGAGAGGGGTCAGGACCACCTGCTCTCTCAACCCGGGCAAATTCATCTTTAAAAACATCCTGATTTTACGACCAATCGTTTCGCGGACCCTCTTGCACGTGCTCACATCGGCCTCGACCTACAGCAACCCTACTTGAACAGTGTCTCCGCCTCCTCTGCGTTGCCTAGGCGACACCACCGTACGACCTTCTGACATCCCTCATTCTGACCCTTACAGGGCGTCAAGGTGGACTTCCCGCCCTCCAAACTCAAGTCGGGCTCCGGAGAGTTTGTTTGTTTGGTTCTGGATCGTTTGGCTGAGGAGGCGCTGAAGAAGAGAAAATTCACCTACAGGAAGTAAGATGGTTTAATGTGGGGGTAACAGTCTGACCTCCTGACCCACTCTCTGTCCTCTCAGGCCGAACTACCCGTCAGAGACCACCGAGGAAGAGTCGGTGATGGAGGACAATGCAGAGCTGATGCTCACCAGAGTGGAGGAGGAAGAAGAGGAGGTGGTGGTGAGTACCAGGTGGACCCTGATGATGCTTCTCGAAGCCCCGCCCACCGCTCACAAAAGTTTTCAGCTGCGCTCAATTTTACAATTTGAGAATTTTGCATTTATTTTTTTATTTATTTTTTTTAGAGTTTTTGAAAAATTTAGAGAATTTGCACAAAATTTTATTTTGACAATTTGTCATTTTTTATAGAACTTAGTACATTTTTTCTTTTTTTTTTTGTTTACAATTTATTTATATAAAATTTTCAAAAGATTTTGACAATTTATGTATTTTTTTTGAGACATTTTGTCTATTTTTTTCTTTTCAGAATTTAGTAAATTTTTGCAAATTTTTTTACATTTTCTCAAAATTTATAGAATTTACACAATTTTTTTAGACATTTTGCATTTTTTTTTTTTCAGAATTTAGTAAATTTTTACAGATTTTTTATTTTTGCAAAATGTAGAGAATTAATGCATATTTTTGGAACATTTTGTAATTTTTTGTAAAATTTAGTCAAATTTTCAGATTTTTTTTTAGAATTTTTGCAAAATCTGCAAAAACTTACGCAAATTTTTTTAGACATTTTGTAATTTTTTTTTAGAATTTAGTCAATTTTTGCAGATTTTATGTTTGAGAATTTTGCAAAATTGAAAGAATTTACACAATTTTTTTTTTAGAATTTCAGCTCATTTTTTTTAGAATTTTCCAAAATGGCGTCTCGATAATAAAAAATAAAATTCTCTTCTCTTGTTTTTTTGACGGTCTTTGACGGTCAGCAGGATGACGGAGACGAAGAAGAGGAAAACGTCATGGACCTGGAGGCTCTGAAGCTCAGAACCAGTCATATGGTGAGACCCCGCCCACTCTCTCTAGCTCCTCCCCCTGCCGGCGCTACAGTGACACGTTTTTCCAACAGGAGGCGGAGTCCAGCTCCAAACCGGACGACATCCTGGAGTCCACGGTGGAGGCGGCCGAGTGGAACCTGGAGGTAGAACGGGTTCTACCGCAGCTCAAAGTGACCGTACGGACAGACGAGAAGGTAAGTCACCACGGTAACCGCCTCCATACAGACCTCCTCATTCGGTTCTGTGTCCCACAGGACTGGAGGATCCACCTGGACCAGATGCACCAGCACCGGCACGGGATCCAGAGCTCCCTGATAGAGGCCAAGGTGAGTTTCAAAATAAAAGACCAGTAAAATCCAGAGAGAGAGAGAGAGACAGGAAGTGCTTTTATTTTAACCAGGATCTACGTTCCTACCCTCACCATGGTAACCAGGATCTACGTTCCTACCCTCACCATGGTAACCAGGATCTACGTTCCTACCCTCACCATGGTAACCAGGATCTACGTTCCTACCCTCACCATGGTAACCAGGATCTACGTTCCTACCCTCACCATGGTAACCAGGATCTACGTTCCTACCCTCATCATGGTAACCAGGATCTACGTTCCTACCATCACCATGGTAACCAGGATCTACGTTCCTACGCTCACCATGGTAACCAGGATCTACATTCCTACCCTCACCATGGTAACCAGGATCTACCTTCCTACCCTCACCATGGTAACCAGGATCTACATTCCTACCCTCACCATGGTAACCAGGATCTACGTTCCTACCCTCACCATGGTAACCAGGATCTACGTTCCTACCCTCACCATGGTAACCAGGATCTACGTTCCTACGCTCACCATGGTAACCAGGATCTACGTTCCTACCCTCACCATGGTAACCAGGATCTACGTTCCTACCATCACCATGGTAACCAGGATCTACGTTCCTACGCTCACCATGGTAACCAGGATCTACATTCCTACCCTCACCATGGTAACCAGGATCTACCTTCCTACCCTCACCATGGTAACCAGGATCTACGTTCCTACCCTCACCATGGTAACCAGGATCTACGTTCCTACCATCACCATGGTAACCAGGATCTACGTTCCTACGCTCACCATGGTAACCAGGATCTACATTCCTACCCTCACCGTGGTAACCAGGATCTACCTTCCTACCCTCACCATGGTAACCAGGATCTACATTCCTACCCTCACCATGGTAACCAGGATCTACGTTCCTACCCTCACCATGGTAACCAGGATCTACGTTCCTACCCTCACCATGGTAACCAGGATCTACGTTCCTACGCTCACCATGGTAACCAGGATCTACGTTCCTACCCTCACCATGGTAACCAGGATCTACGTTCCTACCCTCACCATGGTAACCAGGATCTACGTTCCTACCCTCACCATGGTAACCAGGATCTACGTTCCTACCATCACCATGGTAACCAGGATCTACGTTCCTACCCTCACCATGGTAACCAGGATCTACGTTCCTACCCTCACCATGGTAACCAGGATCTACGTTCCTACCATCACCATGGTAACCAGGATCTACGTTCCTACGCTCACCATGGTAACCAGGATCTACATTCCTACCCTCACCGTGGTAACCAGGATCTACCTTCCTACCCTCACCATGGTAACCAGGATCTACATTCCTACCCTCACCATGGTAACCAGGATCTACATTCCTACCCTCATTAGGAACGTAGATCCTGGTTACCATGGTGAGGGTAGGAATGTAAATCCTGGTTACCATGGTACCAGGACCTGCCCCGGTGACCTGGCCCCGGATGAGCAGAAGACGATGGAACAGAACACAGCTGTAGAACATGGTGTAAATTTTCTCCTGTGAATCTGGCGCCCCCTGTGTGTGAACGACAGGAAGTGTCAGAATAAAAGCACAGGAAGTGACCGTCTCTGTCCGGTGTCCCGTCCACAGAGCTTCCTGGACAAGCTTCAGGACGACATCAGTAAAACTCTGGAAAAAGTCGGCAGCAGAGAAAAGTACATCAACAACCAGCTGGAGGTCCTGATCCAGGATTACCGGGCCGCGCAGGCTCAGCTCAGTGAGGTACCAGTCTGATTACAGCAGCAACGATTCAACCCCTGACCTACTGACTGACCCGATGCTTCCTCCTGCAGGCTAAAGAGCGCCACCAGCAGGCCAGCGGCGGCGTGATGGACCGGACCAGGACCCTGGCAGAGGTTGGTGGTTTTTTCAGGACGGTTTCTTTAAAATCTTCAGAAATAAAGTTTGAACTATTTTCTTCTTTAAAATGTCCAAATTTTTCAAATTTAATTCAAATTTTAATTCATTTTTACGACAGATTCAGAAAATATTTGTGATTTTTGTGAAATTTGACAAGTTAAAGAATTTTTTGTAAATTTTTGTGTCGTTTTTTTTTTTTTTTTTGCTAATTTTCGAAAATTTAATACAAAAAAATTGCGATTATTTTGTGATCATTTGCAATATTTTTGTAAATTTTTGTAAAAACTGCAAAAATCACAAAAGTTTGTAAGAATTTGGAAATTTTTGTCAAATTTTCAGGTTTTTCTTGCATTTTTACAATTTTTAGTAAATTTACACAAATATTCTTTGACAATTTTGCAAATTTAATTTTTCGCTAATTTTTGCTAATTTTTTTCAAAATTAGGAAAAATATTGTGAATTTTTTTTAGAAATTTTTTTTTCAAAAATTTTCTTTAGAATTCTTTTTTAAAGATTTTTTTTTAATTTAAAAAAAAAAAAAATTGAGAATTTTTCTTTTTTAGAATTTTTTTTTACAATTTTTTAAAATTTTTCTTCAGAATTTTGTTTTAGAATTTTTTACAGTATTTTTTTTTTTTAGAATTTTTTTAAAGAATTCTTTTTAAGAATTTTTTTAGAATTTTTTTTTTTTAGAATTTTTTTTTACAATTTTTTAAAATTTTTCTTCAGAATTTTGTTTTAGAATTTTTTACAGTATTTTTTTTTTTAGAATTTTTTTAAAGAATTCTTTTTAAGAATTTTTTTAGAATTTTTTTTTTTTAGAATTTTTTTCAAGAATTTTTTTTTAACATTTTTTTTTAGAATTTTTTTAGAATTTCTTTAAACGTTATAAACCGTCTTCTCGTCGGTGGGTTTGATGACCTCAGTGTCACTCCTTACCTGGGTTACATTCTCACCCTCTGGTCTAACGAACACAGACTCTCTGCTCTCGTTAGTTCAGATTCACAGGTTTATTATCTGAGTGTCTGATAGCGACCAATCAGAGAGGGTCTTCAGACTGGTGTTATTGGGGTTACCTCCTCCTTTAGGGTCTGGGTACACTCAGGTTAGTTTATACCCATCCCTCCGTCCTACCCGCTCTGCCCGCTCATGCTGTGGGTTCCTCTCTGTGCTGTTCTGACTGGCCGGGGTGGCGCGGGTCCCGTGAATTCCGTGGGTGCCCGTGTCTCCTGGATCCAGATGGACCCCTGTGGGTTAGACCTCTGAATTCCTGCTGGATGAAGGAGGGATTACAGGAACGTTGGTTACTATGGTTACGGGGGTTCCCTACACAGGTGTAACGGTGATGCTCTGTGTGTGTGTGTGTGTGTGTGTGTGTGTGTGTGTGTGCAGATCAGTGAGGAGCTGGAGAAGGTGAAGCAGGAGATGGAGGACAAAGGAAGCAGCATGTCAGACGGAGGTGGGTGTGTGTGTGTGTGTGTGTGTGACCCGTCGTTAACCCGGCAGGAGGAGTCATAAACAACCTCATTGTTTTCACCAGGTGGCGCTGTTTCAGTGTGTGTTTTTTTTTTTTTGTGTGAGACGTTGAAATAAAACCAAACGTCATTTGAGGCTAAAGTTTCTGTTAAAATTCAGCAATTTTTAGTTTGATTTCGGATCATTTTCTAAATTATTCTTCAAATTTTGCGTAATTTCGTAAAATTAGCTAAATTTAAACGTCTTGAAAAAAATCTCATAATTTTAAGCAAAAATTCTCAGAATTTGTAAAAATATTCCTGAAAAAATTCTGAGTTTATTTTGGAAAATTTTTGAAAAAATTCACTTGAACAAATTTCCTTTTTTTTCTTAAAATAACATTATTTTTGTATGTTTTTAATTTGCCAAAAATTTTCAAAAATATTCCAAAAATTCTAAACTTTGCAAAAATTTCCCAAGATTTTAAAATTTTATACAAACAAAAAGCTTTTTTTTGCAAAATTTGACAAAGTTTTTAATAAAACAAAAAAGAACAAAATATTCCTGCTTTTATAAAAATTTTTTGCTAAATTTTTCCAAACAATTAGTAAAATAAAAAACGACTTTTCTTTTATTGACTTTTTTATTTGATTTTTTTTCTTTGATTTTGTGACTTTTTTTATTATTTAATTTTTTTTTTATTTATTTCACTTTTCAGGCAAATTTTTCATAATTTTGCAATTTTTTAGAATTTTAGCTCATTTTGAAAAAGTTTTTTCAAATTTTGAGAATTTTTGTGTTTTGAGGTCCATCATGGAGAGGGTCTCCGTGTTCTACCGGTCCATCATGGAGAGGGTCTGCATGTTCTACCGGTCCATCATGTAGAGGGTCTCCATGTTCTACCGGTCCATCATGGAGAGGGTCTCCATGTTCTACCGGTCCATCATGGAGAGGGTCTCCGTGTTCTACTGGTCCATCATGGAGAGGGTCTCCGTGTTCTACCGGTCCATCATGGAGAGGGTCTCCGTGTTCTACCGGTCCATCATGGAGAGGGTCTCCATGTTCTACCGGTCCATCATGGAGAGGGTCTCCGTGTTCTACCGGTCCATCATGTAGAGGGTCTCCATGTTCTACCGGTCCATCATGGAGAGGGTCTCCATGTTCTACCGGTCCATCATGGAGAGGGTCTCCGTGTTCTACCGGTCCATCATGGAGAGGGTCTCCGTGTTCTACCGGTCCATCACGGAGAGGGTCTCCGTGTTCTACCGGTCCATCATGGAGAGGGTCTCTATGTTCTACCGGTCCATCATGGAGAGGGTCTGCATGTTCTACCGGTCCATCATGGAGAGGGTCTGCATGTTCTACCGGTCCATCATGGAGAGGGTCTCCGTGTTCTACCGGTCCATCATGGAGAGGGTCTGCATGTTCTACCGGTCCATCATGGAGAGGGTCTGCATGTTCTACCGGTCCATCATGGAGAGGGTCTGCATGTTCTACCGGTCCATCATGGAGAGGGTCTCCATGTTCTACCGGTCCATCACGGAGAGGGTCTCCGTGTTCTACCGGTCCATCATGGAGAGGGTCTCCGTGTTCTACCGGTCCATCATGGAGAGGGTCTCCATGTTCTACCGGTCCATCATGGAGAGGGTCTCCGTGTTCTACCGGTCCATCATGGAGAGGGTCTCCGTGTTCTACCGGTCCATCATGGAGAGGGTCTCCGTGTTCTACCGGTCCATCATGGAGAGGGTCTCCGTGTTCTACCGGTCCATCATGGAGAGGGTCTCCGTGTTCTACCGGTCCATCATGGAGAGGGTCTCCGTGTTCTACCGGTCCATCATGGAGAGGGTCTCCATGTTCTACCGGTCCATCATGGAGAGGGTCTCCGTGTTCTACCGGTCCATCATGGAGAGGGTCTCCGTGTTCTACCGGTCCATCATGGAGAGGGTCTCCGTGTTCTACCGGTCCATCATGGAGAGGGTCTCCATGTTCTACCGGTCCATCATGTAGAGGGTCTCCATGTTCTACCGGTCCATCATGGAGAGGGTCTCCATGTTCTACCGGTCCATCATGGAGAGAGTCTCCGTGTTCTACCGGTCCATCATGGAGAGGGTCTCCATGTTCTACCGGTCCATCATGGAGAGAGTCTCCGTGTTCTACCGGTCCATCATGGAGAGGGTCTCCGTGTTCTACCGGTCCATCATGGAGAGGGTCTCCGTGTTCTACCGGTCCATCATGGAGAGGGTCTCCGTGTTCTACCGGTCCATCACGGAGAGGGTCTCCGTGTTCTACCGGTCCATCATGGAGAGGGTCTCCATGTTCTACCGGTCCATCATGGAGAGGGTCTCCGTGTTCTACCGGTCCATCATGGAGAGAGTCTCCGTGTTCTACCGGTCCATCATGGAGAGGGTCTCCATGTTCTACCGGTCCATCATGGAGAGGGTCTCCATGTTCTACCGGTCCATCATGGAGAGGGTCTCCATGTTCTACCGGTCCATCATGGAGAGGGTCTCCATGTTCTACCGGTCCATCACATCATGGAGAGGGTCTCCATCGATTAATCGGTTAAAAATGACAACTTATTAAATATGAGTTTTTTGCTGTTTTATTGAATGTAATTATGTAAAACACACTCATAACCATTTAAAGTGTGTGTATGTGTGTGTGTGTATGTGTATGTGTGTGTGTGTGTATGTGTGTGTGTGTATGTGTGTGTGTGTGTGTGTATGTGTGTGTGTGTATGTGTATGTGTGTGTGTATGTGTGTGTGTGTGTGTGTGTGTGTGTGTGTATGTGTGTGTGTGTATGTGTATGTGTGTGTGTATGTGTGTGTGTGTGTGTGTGTGTGTGTATGTGTGTGTGTGTATGTGTGTGTGTGTGTGTGTGTGTATGTGTGTGTGTGTATGTGTGTGTGTGTATGTGTGTGTGTATGTGTGTGTGTGTGCGTTTCAGCCCCCGTGGTTCGGATCCGTCAGTCTCTGACCAAACTAAAGCAGGAGATCCTTCAGATGGACGTCAGAGTGGGCGTGGTCGAGCACACGCTGCTACAAGCTAAGCTAAAGGAGAAAAACAACATGACGCGCGACATGCACGCTACGTTACTGCCGGAGACCGCCGCGGGAGTCTTTATGTGAGATCACCATGGCAACGATCCGCCAAACACTAAAAAAAAAAAAAAAAGAGGTTGTAAAATATTTAGTTTTTCTCAATTTTTTTGTTAGTGTTTTTTAAATTTTCAAATTAAAAGTTTTAATTTCACAATAAAAATTGATTCAATGAGTTTTTTTTACTTTTACGAACTATTTGTCATGAAGGTGGGAACGTAGATCCTGGTTACCACGGTGAGGGTAGGAACGTAGATCCTGGTTACCACGGTGAGGGTAGGAACGTAGATCCTGGTTACCATGGTGAGGGTACGAACGTAGATCCTGGTTACCATGGTGAGGGTAGGAACGTAGATCCTGGTTACCATGGTGAGGGTACGAACGTAGATCCTGGTTACCATGGTGAGGGTAGGAACGTAGATCCTGGTTACCATGGTGAGGGTAGGAATGTAGATCCTGGTTACCACGGTGAGGGTAGGAACGTAGATCCTGGTTACCATGGTGAGGGTAGGAACGTAGATCCTGGTTACCATGGTGAGGGTAGGAACGTAGATCCTGGTTACCATGGTGAGGGTAGGAATGTAGATTCTGGTTACCATGGTGAGGGTAGGAATGTAGATCCTGGTTACCATGGTGAGGGTAGGAACGTTGATCCTGGTTACCATGGTGAGGGTAGGAACGTAGATCCTGGTTACCACGGTGAGGGTAGGAATGTAGATCCTGGTTACCATGGTGAGGGTAGGAATGTAGATTCTGGTTACCATGGTGAGGGTAGGAACGTTGATCCTGGTTACCATGGTGAGGGTAGGAACATAGATCCTGGTTACCATGGTGAGGGTAGGAACATAGATCCTGGTTACCATGGTGAGGGTAGGAACATAGATCCTCGTTACCATGGTGAGGGTAGGAACGTAGATCCTGGTTACCATGGTGAGGGTGGGAACGTAGATCCTGGTTACCATGGTGAGGGTAGGAACATAGATCCTGGTTACCATGGTGAGGGTAGGAACATAGATCCTCGTTACCATGGTGAGGGTAGGAACATAGATCCTGGTTACCACGGTGAGGGTAGGAATGTAGATCCTGGTTACCACGGTGAGGGTAGGAACATAGATCCTGGTTACCATGGTGAGGGTAGGAACATAGATCCTGGTTACCATGGTGAGGGTAGGAACGTAGATCCTCGTTACCATGGTGAGGGTAGGAATGTAGATCCTGGTTACCATGGTGAGGGTAGGAATGTAGATCCTGGTTACCATGGTGAGGATAGGAACATACTGTAGATCCTGGTTACCATGGTGAGGGTAGGAACGTAGATCCTCGTTACCATGGTGAGGGTAGGAACGTAGATCCTGGTTACCACGGTGAGGGTAGGAACATACTGTAGATCCTGGTTACCATGGTGAGGGTAGGAACATAGATCCTGGTTACCATGGTGAGGGTAGGAACATACTGTAGATCCTGGTTACTATGGTGAGGGTAGGAACGTAGATCCTCGTTACCATGGTGAGGGTAGGAACGTAGATCCTCGTTACCATGGTGAGGGTAGGAACATAGATCCTGGTTACCATGGTGAGGGTAGGAACATAGATCCTGGTTACCATGGTGAGGGTAGGAACGTAGATCCTGGTTACCATGGTGAGGGTAGGAACGTAGATCCTGGTTACCATGGTGAGGGTAGGAACGTAGATCCTGGTTACCAAAGTGAGGGTAGGAACATAGATCCTGGTTACCATGGTGAGTGTAGGAACATAGATCCTGGTTACCATGGTGAGGGTAGGAACGTAGATCCTGGTTACCATGGTGAGGGTAGGAACGTAGATCCTGGTTACCATGGTGAGGGTAGGAACGTAGATCCTGGTTACCATGGTGAGGGTAGGAACATAGATCCTGGTTACCATGGTGAGGGTAGGAACATAGATCCTGGTTACCATGGTGAGGGTAGGAACATAGATCCTGGTTACCATGGTGAGGGTAGGAACGTAGATCCTGGTTACCATGGTGAGGGTGGGAACGTAGATCTTGGTTACCATGGTGATGGTAGGAACGTAGATCCTGGTTACCATGGTGAGGGTAGGAACGTAGATCCTGGTTATCATGTTGAGGGTAGGAACATAGATCCTGGTTACCATGGTGAGGGTAGGAACGTAGATTCTGGTTACCATAGTGAGGGTAAGAACGTAGATCCTGGTTACCATGGTGAGGGTAGGAACGTAGATCCTGGTTACCATGGTGATGGTAGGAACGTAGATCCTGGTTACCATGGTGAGGGTAGGAACGTAGATCCTGGTTACCATGTTGAGGGTAGGAACTTAGATCCTGGTTACCATGGTGATGGTAGGAACGTAGATCCTGGTTACCATGGTGAGGGTAGGAACATAGATCCTGGTTACCATGGTTACGCATTTTTTTCTTATAACTTTTACATACTTTAATTTAAATAAAACAGAAACAACTTTTAATAGAAACATTTTATTTGTAATTAAAAAAAACACTGAAATTTAACCTTAAAACAAATTTCAGGCTGAAATCATCTGATTTTTTATTAATTTTATTTAAATTCACCTCAAATTTAAAATATTTTTATATTAAAAAAAATTCAGCCATAATTTGTTTTAAGGGTGTTATTTATTTTTTTTTAAACAAAAGTGAGAAAAAGTTAGTTTGTGTTAAAATAAAAAAGTGCGAAAAAACCAAGTGTAACATTTTTTCTTTGGAAAAAAAGTGCAATTAATAAAAATATGAATAAAATATGTTTAAACATCATAAAAAGTTAAAATAAAAAAGCTTACATTTGTTTTTATTTTAATCTGAAGTAGCAGGCTGCAGCCACCAGGTGGCAGCAGGAAGTTTCACCTCCAAAATAGACAGAAAAAAGTTTCAAATTAAAACAAATTGATTTAGAATCAATACTTTTTTCAATAAAAAATTATTTTTTGGCACATTTTAAACATTTTAAACATTTAAATTTCTTAAAATTTTAAGATGAAATGATTTCTTTAAAATACTTTATAAATTTTTCACAAATGGCTTATTTTAGTTTTTAGATTAAAATGAAATAAATTTTTGGAAAAATAAACATAAAAAAACAAAAAACGTAAATAATGTTAATTATTTTTCCCTTTAAGGTTAAAAATGTTACTTTTTAAAAAATTTTTACAAAAAAACTTTAGAGAACTTTTCAAGGCTAAATTTTTTTTTTTACGTTACAGTAAATGTTTTCTTTCAAAAAAAATTTGACACTAAAACGAAACAAATTCCACACCTCGACGAAAGACTCCACCCCCAAATTAACCAATGATGAACCGGGACGAACTCTGTAACCAATAAGGAAGAGGCGTGTCACTTCCTGTCACATGTGGTTCAGAAGACCAATGAATGACGCGAACGCAAACATTACGTCATCTTTCGCTCATCCGGGGCTGGGTTGCCGGGGGCAACAGCCTCAGACGGGAAGCCCAGGCTTCTCTCACCCCGGCTGCATCCTCCATCTCACCCAGGAGGATCCTGAGGTGCCCGAAACACTTCAGCAGGCAGGGGGGCATCGTAACTAGATACTTGAACCACCCCATCTGGATTTCTCAAACCGGAGGAGCAACGGCTCTACTCCGAGCTCCTGCTGGATGGCAGAGCTCCTCACCCGATCTCTGAGTGAGAGCCCAGCCATCCTGTGGAAGAAGATCATTTTGGCCGCTTGTATCCGCGATCTCATTCTTTCGTTAGGGTAGGAGCGTAGATCCTGGTTACCATGGTGAGGGTTAGGAACGTAGATCCTGGTTACCATGGTGAGGGTAGGAACGTAGATCCTGGTTACCATGGTGAGGGTAGGAACGTAGATCCTGGTTACCATGGTGAGGGTAGGAACGTAGATCCTGGTTACCATGGTGAGGGTAGGAACGTAGATCCTGGTTACCATGGTGAGGGTAGGAACGTAGATCCTGGTTACCATGGTGAGGGTAGGAACGTAGATCCTGGTTACCATGGTGAGGGTAGGAACATAGATCCTGGTTACCATGGTGAGGGTAGGAACGTAGATCCTGGTTACCATGGTGAGGGTAGGAACGTAGATCCTGGTTACCATGGTGAGGGTAGGAACGTAGATCCTGGTTACCATGGTGAGGGTAGGATCGTAGATCTTGGTTATCATGGTGAGGGTAGGAACGTAGATCCTGGTTACCATGGTGAGGGTAGGAACGTAGATCCTGGTTACCATGGTGAGGGTAGGAACATAGATCCTGGTTACCACGGTGGGGGTCAGATCGTAGATTGCGCCACATTTTGTTGGATATTTTAATTGGAGTTTCATTGACCTCCTCTATCAGTGAGGAATGTGGAGTCTTCATGGACGTGTGGAGATGTTTCGTGCTGGTGTGAAGACCCCACTCAACATGGCACCACCTAGGAGAGGTTCTGTTTTAGAACCCTCTCTTGACCTGTTTGGAGCCACTGATCGTACGTAACACAGACATAAAGCAGATAAAGTCACACTCAAAGTTTTCTGGGAATAATCTGATTAAAGGTGTCTTTGTGAGGAAGTGAAGAAGGTGTGGCCTGGGATTCACTCGTTTCTGGACGTGATGTCCTGAAAAACAGAAGATGTGACAACGGTCAGATTAACCTTTACCCACTAGTGTGTGTGTGTGTGTGTGTGTACGTGTGCCTGCCATAAACTGAAACCCCTTCCTGTTTCTGACGCCACAGAAGCCCCGCCCCTTCCCGGGAAAGAAGACCCACCCCTCATCAAGGAAGACACCTGATCCGACATGTGTCAAAGTTAGACCAATCAGTGAGCGGCCTGTCTGAAATCCCGCCTCTTCCAGGAAGAAAACCCCACATAGTAAACGTTCAAATCGATGTAATTGTGTCGTTCACACACAGGGTGGCGCCAGATTCACAGAAAAAAATTTACATAATGTTCTACAGCTCCGTTCGTAGATCGTGGTTACCATGGTGAGGGTAGGAACGTAGATCCTGGTTACCATGGTGAGGGTAGGAACATAGATCCTGGTTACCATGGTGAGGGTAGGAACATAGATCCTGGTTACCATGGTGAGGGTAGGAACATAGATCCTGGTTACCATGGTGAGGGTAGGAACGTAGATCCTGGTTACCATGGTGAGGGTAGGAACGTAGATCCTGGTTACCATGGTGAGGGTAGGAACGTAGATCCTGGTTACCATGGCGAGGGTAGGAACGTAGATCCTGGTTACCATGGTGAGGGTAGGAACGTAGATCCTGGTTACCATGGTGAGAGTAGGAACGTAGATCCTGGTTACCATGGTGAGGGTAGGAATGTAGATCCTGGTTACCATGGTGATGGTAGGAACGTAGATCCTGGTTACCATGGTGATGGTAGGAACGTAGATCCTGGTTACCATGGTGATGGTAGGAACGTAGATCCTGGTTACCATGGTGATGGTAGGAACGTAGATCCTGGTTACCATGGTGATGGTAGGAACGTAGATCCTGGTTACCATGGTGAGGGTAGGAACGTAGATCCTGGTTACCATGGTGAGGGTAGGAACGTAGATCATGGTTACCATGGTGAGGGTAGGAACGTAGATCCTGGTTACCATGGCGAGGGTAGGAACGTAGATCCTGGTTACCATGGTGAGGGTAGGAACGTAGATCCTGGTTACCATGGTGAGAGTAGGAACGTAGATCCTGGTTACCATGGTGAGGGTAGGAACGTAGATCCTGGTTACCATGGTGAGGGTAGGAACGTAGATCCTGGTTACCATGGTGAGAGTAGGAACGTAGATCCTGGTTACCATGGTGAGGGTAGGAACATAGGTCCTGGTTACCATGTTGAGGGTAGGAACTTAGATCCTGGTTACCATGGTGATGGTAGGAACGTAGATCCTGGTTACCATGGTTACGCATTTTTTTCTTATAACTTTTACATACTTTAATTTAAATAAAACAGAAACAACTTTTAATAGAAACATTTTATTTGTAATAAAAAAAACACTGAAATTTAACCTTAAAACAAATTTCAGGCTGAAATCATCTGATTTTTTATTAATTTTATTTAAATTCACCTCAAATTTAAAATATTTTTATATTAAAAAAAATTCAGCCATAATTTGTTTTAAGGGTGTTATTTATTTTTTTTTAAACAAAAGTGAGAAAAAGTTAGTTTGTGTTAAAATAAAAAAAGTGCGAAAAAACAAAGTGTAACATTTTTTCTTTGGAAAAAAAGTGCAATTAATAAAAATATGAATAAAATATGTTTAAACATCATAAAAAGTTAAAATAAAAAAGCTTACATTTGTTTTTATTTTAATCTGAAGTAGCAGGCTGCAGCCACCAGGTGGCAGCAGGAAGTTTCACCTCCAAAATAGACAGAAAAAAGTTTCAAATTAAAACAAATTGATTTAGAATCAATACTTTTTTCAATAAAAAATTATTTTTTGGCACATTTTAAACATTTTAAACATTTAAATTTCTTAAAATTTTAAGATGAAATGATTTCTTTAAAATACTTTATAAATTTTTCACAAATGGCTTATTTTAGTTTTTAGATTAAAATGAAATAAATTTTTGGAAAAATAAACATAAAAAAACAAAAAACGTAAATAATGTTAATTATTTTTCCCTTTAAGGTTAAAAATGTTACTTTTTAAAAAATTTTTACAAAAAAACTTTAGAGAACTTTTCAAGGCTAAATTTTTTTTTTTTACGTTACAGTAAATGTTTTCTTTCAAAAAAAATTTGACACTAAAACGAAACAAATTCCACACCTCGACGAAAGACTCCACCCCCAAATTAACCAATGATGAACCGGGACGAACTCTGTAACCAATAAGGAAGAGGCGTGTCACTTCCTGTCACATGTGGTTCAGAAGACCAATGAATGACGCGAACGCAAACATTACGTCATCTTTCGCTCATCCGGGGCTGGGTTGCCGGGGGCAACAGCCTCAGACGGGAAGCCCAGGCTTCTCTCACCCCGGCTGCATCCTCCATCTCACCCAGGAGGATCCTGAGGTGCCCGAAACACTTCAGCAGGCAGGGGGGCATCGTAACTAGATACTTGAACCACCCCATCTGGATTTCTCAAACCGGAGGAGCAACGGCTCTACTCCGAGCTCCTGCTGGATGGCAGAGCTCCTCACCCGATCTCTGAGTGAGAGCCCAGCCATCCTGTGGAAGAAGATCATTTTGGCCGCTTGTATCCGCGATCTCATTCTTTCGTTAGGGTAGGAGCGTAGATCCTGGTTACCATGGTGAGGGTAAATCCTGGTTACCATTGTGAGGGTAGGAACGTAGATCCTGGTTACCATGGTGAGGGTAGGAACGTAGATCCTGGTTACCATGGTGAGGGTTAGGAACGTAGATCCTGGTTACCATGGTGAGGGTAGGAACGTAGATCCTGGTTACCATGGTAAGGGTAGGAACGTAGATCCTGGTTACCATGGTGAGGGTAGGAACGTAGATCCTGGTTACCATGGTGAGGGTAGGAACGTAGATCCTGGTTACCATGGTGAGGGTAGGAACGTAGATCCTGGTTACCATGGTGAGGGTAGGAACATAGATCCTGCTTACCATGGTGAGGGTAGGAACGTAGATCCTGGTTACCATGGTGAGGGTAGGAACGTAGATCCTGGTTACCATGGTGAGGGTAGGATCGTAGATCTTGGTTATCATGGTGAGGGTAGGAACGTAGATCCTGGTTACCATGGTGAGGGTAGGAACGTAGATCCTGGTTACCATGGTGAGGGTAGGAACATAGATCCTGGTTACCATGGTGAGGGTAGGAACATAGATCCTGGTTACCATGGTGAGGGTAGAATCGTAGATCTTGGTTATCATGGTGAGGGTAGGAATGTAGATCCTGGTTACCATGGTGAGGGTAGGAACGTAGATCCTGGTTATCATGGTGAGGGTAGGAACGTAGATCCTGGTTACCATGGTGAGGGTAGGAACGTAGATCCTGGTTACCATGGTGAGGGTAGGAACATAGATCCTGGTTACCATGGTGGGGGTCAGATCGTAGATTGCGCCACATTTTGTTGGATATTTTAATTGGAGTTTCATTGACCTCCTCCATCAGTGAGGAATGTGGAGTCTTCATGGACGTGTGGAGATGTTTCGTGCTGGTGTGAAGACCCCACTCAACATGGCACCACCTAGGAGAGGTTCTGTTTTAGAACCCTCTCGACCTGTTTGGAGCCACTGATCGTACGTAACACAGACATAAAGCAGATAAAGTCACACTCAAAGTTTTCTGGGAATAATCTGATTAAAGGTGTCTTTGTGAGGAAGTGAAGAAGGTGTGGCCTGGGATTCACTCGTTTCTGGACGTGATGTCCTGAAAAACAGAAGATGTGACAACGGTCAGATTAACCTTTACCCACTAGTGTGTGTGTGTGTGTGTGTGTACGTGTGCCTGCCATAAACTGAAACCCCTTCCTGTTTCTGACGCCACAGAAGCCCCGCCCCTTCCCGGGAAAGAAGACCCACCCCTCATCAAGGAAGACACCTGATCCGACATGTGTCAAAGTTAGACCAATCAGTGAGCGGCCTGTCTGAAATCCCGCCTCTTCCAGGAAGAAAACCCCACATAGTAAACGTTCAAATCGATGTAATTGTGTCGTTCACACACAGGGTGGCGCCAGATTCACAGAAAAAAATTTACATAATGTTCTACAGCTCCGTTCGTAGATCGTGGTTACCATGGTGAGGGTAGGAACGTAGATCCTGGTTACCATGGTGAGGGTAGGAACATAGATCCTGGTTACCATGGTGAGGGTAGGAACATAGATCCTGGTTACCATGGTGAGGGTAGGAACATAGATCCTGGTTACCATGGTGAGGGTAGGAACGTAGATCCTGGTTACCATGGTGAGGGTAGGAACGTAGATCCTGGTTACCATGGTGAGGGTAGGAACGTAGATCCTGGTTACCATAGTGAGGGTAGGAACGTAGATCCTGGTTACCATGGTGAGGGTAGGAATGTAGATCCTGGTTACCATGGTGAGGGTAGGAACGTAGATCCTGGTTACCTTGGTGAGGGTAGGAACGTAGATCCTGGTTACCATGGTGAGGGTAGGAACGTAGATCCTGGTTACCATAGTGAGGGTAGGAACGTAGATCCTGGTTACCTTGGTGAGGGTAGGAACGTAGATCCTGGTTACCATGGTGAGGGTAGGAATGTAGATCCTGGTTACCATGGTGAGGGTTTCAGAGGAAGGTTACACCCTTAACAGGTTGCCAGTGTGTAGCAGGGTCACACACTCTTATTCTTAGTAGCAATTTCACAGCAGCCAATCAGGGTGAGCGGTGGGAGGAAACCAATAAAAACCTACACATTCACAGGGAGAACATGCAAACAACACACAGAAAGACCAGTGTTTAAAACCTCACCCCCACTCCGGGACTCGAATCCTGACCTACTCGCTGTGGGCCACCATACTAATTACAAATATGAACGCTTGGCAAAGTATGGGCGGCGTGCCCGGGCCTTTAAGGTCACATTTCTTGTGGTGCCAACTCGTAATCAGACGATTGGACGAGTTACCGTCGTTGCCATGGAAACATGACACCGTAGAAGCAGCCCTATTGGCCGATCCTCCTGATTGGTTGGTTGGTTCTGACGTCATTACATTGAACATAAACCTAAACCTATGTCTGTAACCATGGCAACCCAGTGTGTATGGAATAGTATAGAGCCTTCTGGACTCTCTCACCTCCGTCTTTGCCCGCCTCCACTCGCCCATCGGTCCCGATCGGGTGAGAACTGTAAACAGAAAACATGTCAGGATCGAGTTTAACTTTAACCAGAACCGGGTCGTACCCATCAATCCAGCGCTGGTTCCCCACACGGTGGCCGTTACCATGGAGCTCCACCACAACGACCTGCGATGAAAACAACCCGTTAAGCTCCGCCTACTTCCTTCCTGTGTGAGCGGTGGGAGGAGCTTCTTACCATGACACCAGAGCACCAGCGAGGAAGAGGACGAAGACGAGGAAGAAGAAGGCCCTCGTGGTCAAGCCTGAAAAAAAAACACTTCCTGTTTACAAAACAAAAGCTTCTAAAAACTCCCAGCATGCTGCGGGGTTTCACCTGCTGGCTCCGGCTTTGATTCGCTGTCGTAGAACGGAAGAGGAGGCGGGACTTCAGACAGGCCACTCACTGATTGGTCTAACTTCGATTGACAGGATCCGGAACAACCGTCTCCCTGAATGAGGAGCAGGTCTTCTTTCCCGGAAGGAGCCGGGGCTTCTATCCCAGGAAGGGGCGGGGTTTCTGTCCCAGGAAGGGGCGGGGTTTCTGTCCCAGGAAGTGGCGGGGTTTCTTTCCCGGGAGGTGGCAGGGTTTCTTTCCCGGGAAGGGGCGTGGCTTCTGTGGGGTCTGAAAAGGTGAAACTCTTCTCCAGTTCCGTGCTGTTCAGGTCCGGACTCCCC
>CACRXE010000061.1:1198605-1436105 GCA_902685375.1 Neostethus bicornis | reverse complement strand
CCACCTCCACCTTGCTGGCGTCTGAGTCGGAGTAGAGCTCTGGTTCCATCCATCTGGTCCATCAAGACTCACTCTCATTTCATCAGACCATAAAACCTTTGAGAAATCAGTCTTGAGATATTTCTTGGTCGAGTCTTGACGTTTTATCTTGTGTCTCTTGTTTTGTGGCGGTCGGTTTTCAACCTTCCCTTCCCTTGACCATGTTCCTGAGTATTGCACACCTCGTGCTTTTTGACACTCCAGTTACGTTGGCGCTCCGAAATATGGCAGAACAGATAGCAAACGGCATCTTGGTGGTTTCATGCTTGATTTTCCTCAAATCTGACCAGCTGTCAGGGTCCGGACAAGCAGCCAGGGTCCTGACCTGCAGTCAGGGTCCGGACAAGCAGGCGAAAATTTGACCTCATCACCCGTGTTCCTAAATCACTTCTCTGGCTCCCATTGGTCGAGAATTCATTACAAACTCCGCCTCCTCACTGTGCTCTTCTATCACACCAACTGGGTCATGGTAACATCGTGTAGAAGGTGACGGGGGTTATTCAGGATACCCCGCATTAGAGCCCTCATCCTCCAAAACAGCTCAGTCCAGGTTTCTCCCCTCCACACATGCACCGCCCAGCCTGCTCTGTCCTTCCTTATGTAGGGACCGGCCTGCCCTGCCCTGCCCTGACCTCTAGTGTCCAATCAAGATGAACACCCAGATATGTGTGGGCGTTACCAACCTCGATGCCCTCTCCGTCGATCAGAACAGGTTGATGAATGGGCTTCCTGCCAGGTTCCGGATCAGACTGACCACAATGGGGTACGGAGCCTCCCAGGGGGTTGGAATGAGCTCCCAGAACTCCTCGGGGCCACAAAGTGTGGAAACTTTTAAAAAAACGGCTTGAAGACTTTCATTTTTTTTCAGGCTTTTATTTTTATACTTTATGGTTTTCTGTTTTTCTGAATGTAGATTTTGTTTTAATGAAGCACTTTGGAATTTTCCGTTCTGTCATCTTCCGCTTGTTCTGGGGTCGGGTCGTGAGGGCAACAGCCTCTGACGGGAAGCCCAGGCTTCTCTCACCTCGGCTGCATTCTCCATCTCACCCAGAAGGATCCTGAGTCGTTTCCCGGCCAGCTGTGAGACATAGTCTCTCCAGCAGGTCCGGGGTCTGCCCCTTGGTCTCCTCCCGGTGGGACGTGTCCGAAACACCCTGCCCGCGAGGCGCTCGGGAGGCATCCTGACCAGATTCCCGAACCACCCCATCTGGTTCCTCTCAACCTGGAGGAGGAGCGGCTCGACACCTAGCTCCTCCCATATGGCAAAGCTCCTCACCCAATTTTTTTTTTAAACTGCACAGTGGCTCCACAGCAAGAAGGTCGTGGAACAGCGACCCTCCACCTGGCTGACCGGTAAGGCATCGAGGTGTAACCACCTTCAGGGATTAATAAAATATATTCAATAAAGAACCTACATCAGTATGACCGCCGTCACGGAGAGGTGAACCAGAAGAGAACATTTTCTTTGGCCTCGTTTTGGAGTGATGCAAACAGTCGGTGTTGTTGTGATCCCCTCGCCTGCAGCCGGAGGGGGCCCTGGATGGTCCTAATCACCCTGATTGAGGGACACCTGTGGATGATTCCTGATTCCAGACATCTGTGCACCCTGCCATCTATTTAAGGGGAATCACCCCGGACTTCCCTGTCGGGTCACTCTGGTTGCCTGACCATGTTTTGAACTTTATTATTTGTTCTTTTAAACTCTTGAGTTAATCCTGTGCCTCTTGATTTACAGACTTTCCTGAATTAAGTTAATAAATTTTGGTTGATGTCCTACATTTGGGTCCTTCTACATCACAACAGGGTTACTTTAAACGGTATGAGGCGCACATCCATAAGCCAGTAGAAATTTCTACTCCAATATAATTGGTCCATGCATCGTTGATATGGACAGAGGTCAGTGCCCTATTAGAGCATCCAACAAAGACTATGGTTTAGAAGTAGATGGTTTCCTCAAACTACAGCCCACGGGCCACATCTGGCCTGCTAAACGTTTTAATCTGGCCCGCCGAACTAGAAAAAATAAAACAATAAACCCTGTTAGTTTTATTTTTCTGTAGTTCTTATGTTTCGTCACTAGATGTCACCAAAAACACAACACTGCTCCCATTAAAATGTGTGCATCCGTGATGCCCACAAAATAAACAGTGTGTACAGATATGGAAAGCCATCGGGGCCAAATACACACACGTAAACAAGTGTGTTTGATGTTAAAACAAACAAAATGTTACATCAAGCGTTTAGATTTCAAACCTAGCGCCGCTAGATTTAAAATTTAACACTCCTGATGTAACATTTAGTGTTTGTTTAAAATCTAGCGTCATCGGTCTATTCTAGAGGTTACCAAAACATGCCACCCATCTGATCCTGTTCCAACCCCGTGGTTAAATATTAGAACTCAATGTGACCCGTGTACCAAACAGTTCGCCCTCCTCTGGTCTTTGCTCTCAGTAGAAAATCAGACTGAGAATGTTTTATTTTTGTAACAGAACGGGTCCATCTTGTTCCTCTCATTCTGGTCGCTTCTAAAACTTCCAGTCAGAAGCTTGACGTGTCACAGACCGGACATGGACGCTCTGTCACACTGACGGTCCACCATACAACCCTCCTGATCTTCATCAGGTTGATCTTCATCAGCTATGAATCCTCTGCTCATCCTTCTGGGCGTCGGGCTCGTCTCCCTGAACGTTTCTGGTCAGGTCGATCCCGGGCCCTCCTTTCAACTCTTTCAGGTACCATATTTTTAAAACTTTAACATCTGGTAGACGTTATGTTTAAAGAAGAGAAATTTTAACATCTTTAAATCACTTATTTTATCAGAAAAAAGAAAGAAAACATGTCTTTTTATGTAATTGTTAAATAAATTTTTTAAAAAAACTCAGACGTGCAGCTCTACATCAGTCTGAAGCTCAGAATGTGTTCATTGGTCAGAGAACCAGGGAGACCCGGGCGGAAGGGATGGTATGGCCCGACCAGGACGTCCGGGGTGATTGCCCTTAAATAGCTGGCAGGGTGCACAGATGTATGAAATGTGTAATCATCCTCAGATGACCCGTATCAGGTTGACGGGACACATCCAGGGCTCCCTCTGGAGGCAGGAGAGGGGATAATGACAGTACCCACTCCTCAACGACCACCTCCGGGTGGTCAAAGTTCTTGTGGCATGGCTTGACGTGACTTGGCTTGACGTGACATGGCTTGACGTGGCATGGCTTGATGTGGTGTGGCGCGGCCTGACGTGACGTGGCATGGGTTTTTCTAGCGACTCCGGGTGGTCAAAGATCTTGTGGTGTGGCTTGCCTTGGTGTGGCGCAGCTTGACGTGGCGGGGCCCAGCGAAGCCTGATGTGGCGTGGCAGCGTTTTTTCTAGCGACTCCTGGGATCTGTAATCATCCTCAGGTGAACCTGATCGGATGATGAGAAACATCCAGGCTCCCTCTGGCGGCAGGAGAGGGGATCATAACACTGCCCCTTCTGTAACAAACGTGATCAGTTCTTCCTCTGACGCCATCTTGTCTTACTTTTGACTGATCCGTGTTCCTCTGTCTCTGCCTCCCAGTTGAAAGGAGAGTGGTACCGCGTCGGTTACGCCAGTAACAACCCGTGGTTTGTGAAAAACAAAGACTCATTTAATGTGAGAAAATACAAAATCGAAAAAACTCGGAAAAGAAAACTAGATTTCATTTCTTCTGAATTAAAGTGAGTAAAAAAAAACCAAACAAACAGGATCATTTTGTTTATTTACATAAATTTTTGTTTGAAAATAAGTCAGTTTTATTACGTTTCAGATCCGACGGATCGTGTGAGAGAATCACCATCCGTTTCAGGACGGATCTGCCCGGAAAAAACACCCATTATCGTCAGTATAATTCAGTACTTCTCAAGAGAGGGTACCATGGTGAGGGTAGGAACATAGATCCCGGTTACCACGGTGAGGGTAGGAACATAGATCCTGGTTACCATGGTGAGGGTAGGAACATAGATCCTGGTTACCATGGTGAGGGTAGGAACGTAGATCCTGGTTACCATGGTGAGGGTAGCAATGTAGATCCTGGTTACCATGGTGAGGGTAGGAACATAGATCCTGGTTACCACGGTGAGGGTAGGAACATAGATCCTGGTTACCATGGTGAGGGTAGGAACATAGATCCTGGTTACCACGGTGAGGGTAGGAACATAGATCCTGGTTACCATGGTGAGGGTAGGAACATAGATCCTGGTTACCATGGTGAGGGTAGGAACATAGATCCTGGTTACCATGGTGAGGGTAGGAACATAGATCCTGGTTACCATGGTGAGGGTAGGAACATAGATCCTGGTTACCATGGTGAGGGTAGGAACATAGATCCTGGTTACCATGGTGAGGGTAGGAACATAGATCCTGGTTACCATGGTGAGGGTAGTAATGTAGATCCTTGTTACCATGGTGAGGGTAGGAACATAGATCCTGGTTACCATGGTGAGGGTAGGAATGTAGATCCTGGTTACCATGGTGAGGGTAGGAACATAGATCCTGGTTACCATGGTGAGGGTAGGAACATAGATCCTGGTTACCATGGTAAGGGTAGGAACGTAGATCGTGGTTACCATGGTGAGGTTAGGAACGTAGATGCTGGTTACCATGGTGAGGGTGACGGGATCCACGTACTGCTTATAACAATTTCATAGACAGATGATACTAACTATAGTCACGGCGGAGAGTGGGGGGTGAGGGGCCGCAGCAGGAACTAATTGAGAAGCACTGGTATATTTACACACATCATAAAATAATAAACTGATATTTATTGTTATTTCCTCCATTTTTTTCAGTTTCCGACACCTTCAATGACTTAATGGTCGTCGTTGCTTTCAACAATAATTCTGCTGTAATTTTTATACTGATGACGACAGAGAAAGGAGGCCCGAGGTTGGAAACATGGCTTCTGGGTAAAATCATCTGGTATTGTTTTTATGAAGCATCCGTTCTGTTCCGTCATCTTCCACTCATCCAGGGTCGGGTCGCGTGGGCAACCTCAGACGGAAAGCCCAGGCTTCTCTCACCCCGGCAGCATCCTCCATCTCACCCAGGAGGATCCTGAGTGGTTCCCCAGTCAGCTGTGAGACATAGTCTCTCCAGCGGTCCCCGGTGGACGTGCCCGAAACAACTCACCTGCGAGGGGATCGGGGGGCATCCTGACCAGATGCCCGAACCACCCCATAAGGCTTCTCTCGACCTAGAGGAGGAGCAGCTCGACACCGAGCTCCTCCCGGATGGCAGAGTTCCCCACGCAATCTCTGAGTGAGAGGCCAGCCATCCTTGGGAGGAAGATCATTTCGTCCGCTCGAATCCACAATCTCATTCTTTTGGTCACCACCCCCAGCTGGTTACCATGGTGAGGATAGGAACGTCGATCCTGGTTACCACGGTGAGGGTAAGAACGTAGATCCTGGTTACCATGGTGAGGGTAGGAACATAGATCCTGGTTACCATGGTGAGGATAGGAACGTCGATCCTGGTTACCATGGTGAGGATAGGAACGTAGATCCTGGTTACCATGGTGAGGGTAGGAACATAGATCCTGGTTACCATGGTGAGGATAGGAACGTCGATCCTGGTTACCATGGTGAGGGTATGAACGTAGATCCTGGTTACCATGGTGAGGGTATGAACGTAGATCCTGGTTACCACGGTGAGGGTATGAACGTCGATCCTGGTTACCATGGTGAGGGTAGGAACGTAGATCCTGGTTACCATGGTGAGGATAGGAACGTAGATCCTGGTTACCATGGTGAGGATAGGAACGTAGATCCTGGTTACCATGGTGAGGGTAGGAACATAGATCCTGGTTACCATGGTGAGGGTAGGAACGTAGATCGACTTGTAAATCGAGAGCTTTGCTTTTCGGCTCAGCTCTCTCTTTACCACGACGGACTGATGCAGCGTCCTAGTTATTGCTGATGCTGCACCGATCCGCCTGTCGGTCTCCCGCTCCATCCTTCCCCCACTCGTGAACAAGACCCCGAGATACTTAAACTCCTCCACTTGGGGCAGGAGCCTGTCCCTGACCTGCAGGGGGCATTCCACCCTTTTCCGAGCGAGGACCGTGGTCTCAGATTTGGAGGCACTGATTCCCATCCCGGCCGCTTCACACTCGGCAGCAAATTGATCCAGTGAGAGCTGGAGATCACGGTCCGATGAAGCCAACAGGACCACATCATCCGCAAAAAGCAGAGATCTAATCCTGAGGTCACCAAACTGGATCCCTCTAACGCCTCGGCTACTCCTAGATATTCTGTCCATAAAGGTGATGAACAGAATTGGTGACAAAGGGCAGCCTTGGCGGAGTCGGTGACAAATGGGATCGACATACTGCCGGCTATACGGACCAAGCTCTGGCTCCGGTCAGCCTGTACCTAGGGCTCCGAGACTCCGTACTCTCGGAGCACCCCCCACAGGAGTCCCCCAGGGACACGATCGAATGCCTTCCTTCTCCAGATCCACAAAACACATGTAGACTGGTTGGGCAAACTCCCATGAGCCCTCCAGGATCCTGAGGGGTTCGGGTAGTATTCAAGCTCTGATGTGTTTGTTGTAAATTTGAATTCACAGCCCGCAGCGTGAAAGCTCCTCCTGAAGCCAAAAAGAAATTTAAGAAGCTGTCTTTAAAAGCTAAAATCATGCCTGAAAACATTCTTTTTCTTCCTAAAAAAGGTACTTTTTATGTGACATTTTTTCTCCAAATGATTTTAAACGTGTGGTTTATTTCTCGTCTCTTTTGCCCGTCTTTTTTTTTTTTTTTAGGGTTGTGCCGAGATTGATGATCCTCATGAGCCAGCGGTATCGTGACGCAGACGGAGGACCAGAAACGTTCACTTCATCGTCTCTTTTTTCAAATGTTCGGCTTAACTTTTGATTTTTTTCTCTAAAAAGCAGCAAATAAAAAGTGAAACATTTAAAATTGTTTTGTCGGTTTTTTTTTTCCAAACTTTATTCATCGGGCGGCACGGTGGCGCAGTGGGTTTCCTCCGGGTACTCCGGTTTCCTCCCACTCTCCAAAAAAACATGCATGCTAGGTTGATTGGCCGGTGCCAAATTGCCCCTAGGAATGAGTGTGTGTGTGGATGGTTGTATGGGTGTGGCGCCGCGACAGACTGGCGACCTGTTCGGGCGATTTAATCTCAACAGCCTCCCACTGGAGCACCAGGGGTCCGACCGTTCCGCTGGAGTACCAGGGGTCCGACCGTCCCGCTGCAGCACCAGGGGTCCGACCGTCCCTCTAGAGCATCAGGGGTCCGACTGTCCCGCTGGAGCACCAGGGGTCCGACCGTGCCGCTGGAGCACTAGGGGTCCGACCGTCCCGCTGGAGTACCAGGGGTCCGACCGTCCCTCTGGAGTACCAGGGGTCCGACGGTCCCGCTGGAGTACCAGGGGTCCAACCATCCCGCTGGAGTACCAGGGGTCCGACCGTCCCGCTGGAGCACCAGGGGTCCGACCGTCCCGCTGGAGTACCAGGGGTCCGACCGTCCCTCTGGAGTACCAGGGGTCCGACGCTAGGAATGAGTGTGTGTGTGGATGGTTGTATGTGTGTAATAGAAAATTTTGTATTATTTAAGGTTAATATTCACTTTGAAAACATTTTAATGACAATAAGTGTCTTTAATTAACTTGATGCTGAAACAGAACATCTATCTAACATCCATGATGTGAGAACACGTTCCCAGCCTGTTCACACACACTCCAAGCCGCTCAAGGACAAGCAAAGATACATTTTATAAACTTTATCCAAATAAGGCAGCCTCATGTCCTTATCTCTGCAGGTGCAAGATAAGGACATGTTTAGTTTCAGAAACAGACACTTTATTAGTCCCAGAGGGTGTTTGTTTTACAGCTGTCTTTGGGGATTTACTGCACCTCACAACATCTCATTAAAACCAACACAAAAAATGATAAAAATCAGATAAATAATAAAACAAAAACACACAGTTTAGGTCAGACCGGTCCAGTTAAGAAACCCCATACAAACATCCAGTTAAAAAAAACATGTAAACATTGTTGTTTTTGGAAGCCATCTAAGTTTTCATTTTAGTCTTCGTCTTTGGACAAATATTAATTTAAGTTTTAGTCACGAAAACCCAAAAGAGTTTTCGTCTAGTTTTTGTCAGGAAGTTTTTTTCCTTTTTCCGTTTTTTTTTTTTTTCTCAAAATTTTATTTATCAATCTTCCAAACATCAATAATTATTTACTTTGATATGAAATTGGTCGGTATTAATCATGCATACATAAATGACAAAGTAGAGAAAAAAAACAAAACAAAACACAAAACCCTCCCTCTCACCCCAGGCTCTTAGAAAAAAAAAACCCAAATAAACAAAAGGGGGTATCAATGGGGACACCATAAGAAAAAATTTTCCAAAGGGGGGGCAGAGCTTTGACAAAGCCAATATATAGTGACTGGGGGGCCTTACCTCTCTCCCCCAAAACATTTTAAAAAATAAGTGTCATTTTCCTCCATTTTGGAGCCCATTCACTGGCCCTTCTAGGGGATAGCTTGACTTGTCCCGTCCCCTTTTATTTTATTTTATTTATTTATTTATTTATTTGTGGACCAAAAGAGGCGGGAGAGGGGGGTCACACCCCTGCAGAGTATTTATTCTGGTTACCATGGTGACACCCTATAGCACAAAAAATAACGTTTGAATTATGGTCGAATACTTTTACTTTTTACTTAAAAAGTAAAATTTACACCAACTACTTTTGTACTTTTACTTAAGTAAATTTTTTGCCTAATTATCTGTATTTTTACTTAAGTACAAAAAGTGAGTACTTCATCCACCACTGCATGTGGGATAGAACCTGAAATATATTTGTCCAGTAATTATAAATGATAGGACAGGACCAAATCCTGTGACCCTCAGTAGCCGGGGTGTGTCCACATCCGGGGCAGGTTGGGTTATGTCCCTTATATAGTGGAGACGGTGGAGAATCTTGAATTTAATTAGTCCATGACGGATGCAGAAAGATGGGCTGTGTATACGAGTGAGGCAGGATTCCCACTCCTCATCAGATAGATTCTGTCTTTTTCCCATTTGTCTTTGGTTTTACTCCATTTTATAGGTTTCATGTCCAAGAAAAGTTTGTAAAGAACAGAAATTCTACCGTAATTTCCGGCTTATAGAGCGCACCTGATTATAAGCCGCACCCACCACATTTTAAGAGGAAAACCCATTTTGTACATACACAAGCCGCACCTGTATATAAGCCGCATGTGCCCACATTAAAACATGTAACACAAACACAAAATTAACCCAAACCCGACTTCAAGTCCCACGAATTAAACTAAATGTCCTTCATTAAAGTCCTCAGTCCAAAAATCACAGCCGGCAAAATGAACGGAAAATGATACTTAAGGTTTGATGCAGGCCTGCAGAGTCCGGGTCCCGTTGAAAGTAATCCAAGGAAAAAAAAGTGTATATTTCCAAAGGTAAGGGAGGGAAAAATATATATGCAGTATTGTCCGCTGCGTCCACAAACAGGTGGCTGGTCGCCGCCTCGCCTCATCTATCGCAGAGTCAGCCATAACTTTGATCTTTGGCAGAAAGTTCAGGTCAAACTCCTCCGTGCCAACGTGCAAAAAATCCACAGGGTCTGGTCGAGCCTCTGTCTTCTCTCACACACCGCCGCAGGTTTTTCTTTAACCAACTTTTTACCCCCTCTTCACCTTTTTTTTGTCTGTCCCTCACCTTTACCGGTCCCCACTTAAACCCGTCACCCCGCGTTTGTTCCGCCCCTCCTTTTTCATTCACCTGTGCAAAACATATCAGAATAAGTGTCTAAAATAAATACAAATAAATACATTACAAAAATATACAGTTACAAATACATATTATACATGAGTTACATCCATATTATGATGTCGTCTGGTCCAAATGAATTCTCTGCTATCATTTTTTGAAAGAATTTGTGAAAATTTGCGACTTGTTCCTCGTAGTCGGGAGGGAGTTGTCCGTCTCCTGACGGACAGACCTTTTCGTTTCACCACGACGGTCCTCCTTTGAAATCCGGAATTTTCTTTTCGGTGGCGATTGTTTTTGCTTTCAGTGGAAACACCTCGGCCATCTGCTCTCTGTGTGTTCACCCAGTCTTCTAGAAGGTTTTCCAGTTCGGGCCACCTGCTTTAATTACCTCGGAAAGATTTTTTTTGTCTTTTTACATTTCTCCAGTTCTTCCCGCTGCTGTTTCCAGCGTCTCACCATCGATTGGTTTATGCCAAGTTTACGTGCAGCATCTCTGTTTCCTTCTTTATCAGAATCAGAATCAGAATATACTTTATTGATCCCACACATGGGAAATTTGTGTGTCACAGCAACAACTTCCTATCTGCTAAGTGAGTCGTTGTAGAGTCCGATCACGTACGGAAAGAAAGACCTCCGGTAACGAGATGTTCTCGAGCGGAGCTGTCTGAGCCTCTTGGAGAAGGAGCTCCGCTGTTCGTCCAGCAGGAGTGGGTAGAGAGGATGGTCATGATTGTCCATGATGGATAAAAGTTTGTTCAGTGACCTCCTCTCCACCACTGCCTCAAGTGAGTCCTGTTTGCTGCCAATGACAGAGCCAGCCAGTCTGATTAGTTTATTCAGTCTGTTGGTCTCACTGGCTGCGATGCTGCTCCCCCAGCAGATGACAGAGAAGAACAAGGAGCTGGCCACCACAGACTGGTAGAAGGTCTCCACCACAGACTGGTAGAAGGTCTCCACCACAGACTGGTAGAAGGTCTCTAGGATCTTGCCGCACACATTGAAGGACCTCAGCTTCCTTAGGAAGTAAAGTCGGCTGCAGGTCTTCTTGTACACAGCAGTACTGTTGCTCCTCCAGTTCAGTCTACTGTCGATGGTCACTCCCAGGTATTTGTACTCCTCCACCACCTCCACATCTCTACCCAGAATGCAGAGCGGCTGCAAAGCAGTCCTCCTCCTCTTCCGGAAGTCAATCACCATCTCCCTGGTCTTGTCTACATTGAGCAGTAGGTGATTCTCTCCCGCCCACACCACAAATCCGTCCATCACCCTCCTGTACTCCTCGTCCTGCCCACCACTTATACACCCTACAACTGCTGAGTCATCAGAGAATTTCTGTAGGTGGCATGATTCCGAGTTGTGCTGGAAGTCTGAAGTGTACAATGTGAAGAGGAATGGAGAGAGCACCGTGCCCTGTGGGGCTCCCACACCACTCAGAACCACATCAGACAGGACACCGCCCAGCCGGACGAACTGTGACCTGTCCGTCAGGTAATCAGTGATCCAGGAGATGATGGACGTATCAGCACCCATCAGCCGCAGCTTATCGGACTGCTTGGTTGCTTTTAGCTTGAAAGCTGCGTCACATGCCTTTCTTTTTGCATTTTCCATGATGAGGGTATGTTCACGCTAATTTAATTTATGCACAAGACAAGAAGTTGCAGTCTTCCTCGACGCATATATTCCACCGGTCTAAATCTTACCTTTTCTACTCGAGCGCCGCTGGTGGCCGTTAGAAAAATTACATAAATTGGCCGCATCACTGAATAAGCCGCAGGGTTGAAAGTTTGGGAAAAAAGTAGCGGCTTATAGTCCGGAATTTACGGTAATCATAAAATTGTGTCTATTTTATTTTTGGGAGGTAAATAAGGAAATGAAGAAAACAATGACTTTGTAAATCTGCGTATTTGTAAATATCTAAACATGTGTGAAACAGATATGTTGTAATTATTAACTAAATGATTAAATGTACAGAAAACATCACCAGAGTAAAAACTTCAGACCCTTGTCATGCCAACTTTTAAACACTGACGGTAAAAAGAATGGGTTCAAGGAGATAAGAAGAAACCTGCTGGCTTGTTGGAGGGTAAAGTGTTTCCTGAATTGAACCCATATCTGAATAGACGCTCTCATGATTGGGCTAAGTTTTTTTTTGTGATCGGTTTTGAGGCACTGGAGAAGTCAGAAATGGCAGTGGGTTATAAATCAATTCCATTTGAGTCCAAACTTCCCCTTCATTTTTTTCTCCAGTATAACATAGTAGAAAAAGTTTTTAAAAAGTCTTCTGGACAGTTTAATTCTTCAACGAGACGTTTCGACTTCCATCCGGAAATCATTTTCAATCTGAATGAAATGGACTGAAAACTGGAACTATAACCTGAGTCTTCTTCTTCTTCTTTCGGCATTTCCCTTCAGGGGTCGCCACAGCAAGTCAGTTTCTTCCATCTAACCCTATCTCCTGCATCCTCTTCGGTCAGACCAACTATCTTCATGTCTTCCTTCACTGTATCCATGAACCTCCTCTTTGGTCTTCCTCTAGTCCTCTTTCCTGGTGGTTCCAAACCCAGCATCCTTCTGCCGATGTACTCGGTCTCTTTTCTCTGTACATGTTCAAACCATCTCAGTCTGACCTCTCTGACTTTAAAACCTCTAACATGTGCTGTTCCTCTGATCCTGTCCATCCTGGTCACTCCCAGAGAGATCCTCAGCATCTTCATCTCTGCTACCTCCATCTCTGCTTCCTGTCTTTTCCTCAGTGGCACTGTCTCTAGACCAAACAGCATGGCGGGTCTCACCACACTGTCTCTAGACCAATCAGCATGGCCGCTCTCACCACACTGTCTCTAGACCAATCAGCATGGCTGCTCTCACCACACTGTCTCTAGACCAATCAGCATGGCCGCTCTCACCACACTGTCTCTAGACCAATCAGCATGGCCGCTCTCACCACACTGTCTCTAGACCAATCAGCATGGCCGCTCTCACCACACTGTCTCTAGACCAATCAGCATGGCCGCTCTCACCACACTGTCTCTGGACCAATCAGCATGGCCGCTCTCACCACACTGTCTCTATACCAATCAGCATGGCCGCTCTCACCACACTGTCTCTAGACCAATCAGCATGGCCGCTCTCACCACGGTTTTGTGCACTTTTTCTTTCATTTTAGCTGAAACTCTTCTATCACACATCACACCTGATACTTTCCTCCACCCGTTCCAGCCTGCTTGAACACGCTTCTTAACCCTTTTCCACACTCTCCATTGCTCTGGACTGTTGATCCTAAGTACTTAAAATCTTCCACCTTCTTTATCTCTTCTCCCTGTAACCTCACTTTTCCATTTGGATCCCTCTCATTCACACACATGTACTCTGTTTTACTCTGACTAATCTTCAAACCTCCACCTCTCCAGCTTTTCCTCCACCTCTTCTCTCCTCTCACTACAGATCACAATGTCATCTGCAAACATCATTGTCCATGGAGATTTCTGTCTGACCTCGTCTGTCAGCCTGTCCATCACTATAGCAAACAGCAAAGGACTCAGAGCAGATCCTTGGTGCAGTCCCACCCCCACACTGAACTCCTCTGTCTCACCTACAGCACACCTCACCACTGTCTTACAGCCCTCATACATGTCCTGGACCACTCTAACATACTTCTCTGTCACACCAGACTTCCTCATACAATACCATAGTTCTTCTCTAGGTACCCTGTCATACGCTTTCTCTAGATCTACGAAGACACAGTGCAGCTCCCTCTGACCTTCTCTGTACTTCTATATCAGCATCCTCAAGGCAAATACTGCATCTGTAGCTCTTTTTAAAACCATACTGCTGCTCACAAATTCTTACTTCAGACCTTAGCCTACCTTCGACAACTTTTTCCCATAATTTCATCGTATGACTGATCAGTTTTATTCCTCTGTAGTTACCACAACTCTGCACATCTCCCTTGTTCTCATCCATTCATCAGGCATCTTCTCACTTTCTAATATCCTGTTAAACAGCCCAGTCAGAAACTCTACTGCCACCTCACCTAAGCACTTCGATACATCTACAGGGATATCATCAGGACCCAGAGCCTTTCCACTCTTCATCCTCTTCAGTGCCCTCTTTATTTCTACCTTACTGATCCTAGCCACTTTCCGCTCCACTATGGTAACGTCTTCTACTCTTTGTTCTCTTTTATTTTCTTCATTCATCAACTCTTCAAAGTACTCTTTCCATCTTCCCATCACATTACTGGTATCTGTCAAAAGACATCCATTCCTGTCTTTAATCACCCTAACTTGCTGCACATCCTTCCCATCTTTGTCTCTCTGTCTTGCCAACCTGTATAGGTCCATCTCGCCCTCCTTGCTGTTCAGCCAAGCGTATAGGTCATCAGTGGCTGCTTGTTTTGCCTTTGCCACCTCTACTTTAACCTTACGCTGTATCTCACTGTATGCTTTCCTACTCTCTTCAGTCCTCTCAGTGTCCCACTTCTTCTTAGCCAGCCTCTTTCTTTTGATACAATCCTGCACCTCCTCATTCCACCACCAAATATCTCTATCTATCCTCCTTCCAGATGACACACCAAGTACTCTCTTGCCTGTCTCCCTGATCACATTAGCTGTAGTTGTCCAGTTCTCTGGAAGCTTCTCCTGCCCACCAAGAGCCTGTCTCAACTCCTTTATAAAGTTCAAGCAGCACTCTTCCTTTTTCAGCTTCCACCATTTAGTCTTCTGCACTCCCTTCATCTTCTTAAACTTCCTCACTGCTATGGTCATCTTACACACCACCATCCTGTGCTGTTTGGCTACACTGTCTCCTGCTACAACTTTGCAGTCACTGATCTCTTTCAGATTACACCGCCTACACATAATGTAATCTACCTGTGTACTCCTTCCTTCACTCTTGTAAGTCACCCTGTGTTCCAGTCTTTTCTTGAAGACAGTATTCACTACAGCCAATTCCATTCTTTTTACAAAGTCAATCACCATCTGTCCTTCTGCATTCCTGTTCTGAAGACAAAACCTGCCCATCACCTCCTCATCATCTCTGTTTCCTGCACCAACGTGGACATTAAAGTCTGCTCCAATAATAACTCTCTCACTTCTAGGGATGCTCTGTATCACCTCATCAATGTCTGACCAGAACTTCTCTTTCTCCTCGACCTCACATCCTACCTGTGGCGCATACCCACAAACAACGTTAAACACCACCCCTTCAATTTCTAGCTTGAGGCTCATTACCCTATCTGAACTTCTTTTTACCTCCAGAACATCCCCAACAAACTCTTCCTTCACAATGACTCCTACACCGTTCCTCTTTCTATCTACACTGTGATAGAACAACTTGAACCCCGCTCCCAGACTTCTAGCCTTGCTGCCTTTCCATCTAGTCTCCTGGACACACAAGATGTCTACTTTTCTTCTCTGCATCATGTCAACTAACTCTCTACCTTTACCCGTCATAGTACCAACATTCAAAGTTCCCACCCTAAGTCCTAGACTCTTCATGTTTCTCTTCTCTCTCTTCCTATGTACGCGTCTTCCTCCTCTTCTTCTTTGACCACCAGTAGTCCAATTTCCACCAGCACCCTGTTGGTCAACAGTACTGATGGCGGTCGTTGTTGACCCGGGCCACGACCAATCCGGTATGATATTCGTTAAACAACTGACTTGCATATTAATATTTGGCGTAATTTTACGTCGGATGCCCTTCCTGACACAACCCCTGTGATGATCTAGGCTAATGCCCATGGCACAACCATTTGGATGGTTAGCGTTTAGATGTTTCACTGAGGATTACAACATCTAAACGTGCAATGAAATGGAGATGGTAAATGGACTCCACTTATATGCGTAGTCACTCAAAGCGCTCTACAGTGAAGCTCACGTTTACCCATTCACACACACATTCATACCATGAACTCAATTCAAACAAATTCGTTTGAAATGACTCCAGAATACTTCGCACATTTGAAACCTTCAATTCGAATCTCTGAAAAAAAAAAATTCAAAGATTGAAATTGTTGTTCGAATGTTCGAACTATCGAATTCATCTTTCTAACAAAGTGACTAACACTAACACATACAGGAGCACTCAAAAACTCCAGTATGTTCAGAACAGCGCTGCCAGGGTCCTGATGAGGGTGCACCCCCATCCTTCACAGCCTTCACTGGCTTCCCGTTCACCTCCGTATTGAATATATGGTCCTCCTTCACACCCATCACTGTCTGCACGGCGAGGCCCCCACTTACCTCTCAGAACTACTCACACTCAATACCTCAACCAGGACCCGGTCAGGCCAACAGCATCGTCTGAACCCACCCAGGACACGGCTAAAAACAATGGGTGACAGGGC
Source organism: Neostethus bicornis (assembly GCA_902685375.1). Classification (NCBI taxonomy): domain Eukaryota; kingdom Metazoa; phylum Chordata; class Actinopteri; order Atheriniformes; family Phallostethidae; genus Neostethus; species Neostethus bicornis. The sequence continues at coordinate 1,419,946 of CACRXE010000061.1, read as the reverse complement.
CTTCAAGGCTGCTGCTCCCCGCCTGTGGAATGCCCTCCCAGACTACCTCAGGGCCCCACAAACGGAGGATGCCTTTAAAAAAGGACTAAAAACCCACCTTTTTAAAAAAGCTTATCATTTTTAGATTTTGTTTGCATTGTATGTTTGTTTTTATTGTGCTGTACTGTTTTAATTGTTTTAAGTTTTAATGTTTTAACCTTGTAGCACTCTGAGGCTTGATTTCAGGTGTAGAGTGCATTATAAATAAAATGTATTATTATTAACACTAGTACACAAATACACTATACAAATATACAATATCTACAATTTATACAAATATAGAAATTTAGATATATACATACAAATATAAAAATTTAAACAAAAATGCAACTACACCTCTGATTCCGAGGGAAACATTCATTCCCTCAACCCTCAAACTTTTCGTTCATACATTTTTCTCATCAGTTCAGTGTTGGTTTTTTAGAGTAAAACATGAAAAACCGAAGCCTAAAGCGGAGAAGCAAGGTGCTCAAAAGCAAAGTGGTTTGCTTCAGGCTAATAGAAATCAGACTGAACCATAACATGCCAAACTCAACTTTCCAGATACTTGGTCTGCAGCTTGACAGCTGACCACAGCTTGGTTAGCCACTGCAAGTTTAAAAACTCACAGCATACCAAAGAATATAATTGGAGCAATTTAAATGGCTAAAATTTGAGAAACAGCTTTTCAATACTAGGAAGCAGATTACTTTCTTTCACATTAATCTATCAATCCAACTACTGCCTTTTTATTTTAATCTGATGTGCGAGAAGTTTTCCGGCTTTTTCTCCGTGTTCATAAAATGTTTGTCTTGATTTAAAGAACAAGCGTTCAGTGTGTTCCGTTCCGTCATCTTCCGCTTGTTCCGGGGTCGGGTCGCCGGGGCAACAGCCTCAAGCGGGCAGCCCAGGCCTCTCTCACTCTAGAAAGGGTGACACCATGAGATTAAAAGAAAAGGTAAACTCTGGTCCTCATGTGAATTACATTTAGAGAATATCCAAGAGAACGTCAAAGAGAACGTCAAAGGTTTCACATATTCAACAAATGGGTTCCAAGTTTAACAACATTTCAGTTGTTTTGATTTGACCTTGTATCGGAGGTTTTGGGGATAAACCTCCGATACTGATACCGGCCATACTGATTGGTCTAGAGACAGTGTGGTGAGAGCGGCCATGCTGATTGGTCTAGAGACAGTGTGGTGAGAGCGGCCATGCTGATTGGTCTAGAGACAGTGTGGTGAGAGCGGCCATGCTGATTGGTCTAGAGACAGTGTGGTGAGAGCGGCCATGCTGATTGGTCTAGAGACAGTGTGGTGAGAGCGGCCATGTTGATTGGTCTAGAGACAGTGGCACTGAAGAAAAGACAGGAAACAGAGATGTTTGTATCAGAGATGAAGATGCTGAGGATCTCTCTGGGAGTGACCAGGATGGACAGGATCAGAGGAACAGCACATGTTAGAGGTTTTAAAGTCAGAGAGGTCAGACTGAGATGGTTTGGACATGTGCAGAGGAGAGAGAGAAAGTACATCAGAAGAAGGATGCTGGGTTTGGAACCACCTGGAAAGAGGACTAGAGGAAGACCAAAGAGGAGGTTCATGGATACAGTGAAGGAAGACATGAAGATAGTTGGTGTGACTGAAGAGGATGCAGGACATAGGGTTAGATGGAAGACACTGAGTTGATGTGGCGCCCCCTGGAGGGAGATGATGAAAGAAGAAGAGGTAGAAGAAGAACTGAGAAACCAATCATCAGCTCAAAACAGGTTCAGGGCAACCAGATCACCCTAATCCCGACCAACCAGAATCCCAAGATCAAGATGGTACCAGACCCTGGAGACGCGTAGAGACCATCCCTACCTTCTCCACGCCCCCGGGATCAGTTCAGATCCAAATATATTCTCATCATTCCCTTAGTACAGACCTGGGCAAATTACGGCCTGCGTGAGGCCAATCATAAACACCATAAATTAAACTTTTTTTAAATTTTATTTTGAAATTTTATTTTATTTTGAAAAGCGTTACGTCGCTACGTATGCAGAGTTTTCAAGGCGATTTCAAAACTCTTGAGAGTGAAATGCACATGGTTTGTTCTCCCTTCAACTGCAGTGTGGATGATGCACCAAGTGAAGTGATCTGCAGTCTGACACACAGATCACTTCAAGTCAGTCTCACTGCTGGACTTTTACTCCGCCCTCAAAGAGGAGAACTTTCCACACCTGAGGAGGCATGCTCAGAGGATCCTAGTCCTCTTTGGATCTACCTATCAATGTGAACAGACATTCTCAGTTATGAAGTTCAACAAATCCAAACACAGATCCTCTATGACTGATGACCACCTCTCAGCTGTCCTTCACATAGCCACTTCAGACATTCCACCAGATTTCAATGTTCAAGAACAGACTGGATTATTCTCACTGAAGAGGTAACATGAGGTGGAAAGCATTACAAGTTAAAAAATAAATTGCACTGGTTCAATAATTGTTTTTCTTCTTTAACCAATAGACTACAGTTTGACATAACCTAATATACATGTTTACAGAGTGCTTTATTCTTCTGAATATCAGTACCAGCTATGTATTTTACAATGAAAGAAAGTTGGTGACCCTCTGACACAATTCAGGCTTCTCATGCGGCCCCTGATAAAAATTAATTGCTCATCCCTGCCTTAGTAAGTGATGTGACTGATCAGATCGGACCAGAGGATCACTGAGCTTGAGTTATGTTTGGAAGATGCAGACATGATCTCTTAGCTGATGTGGTCCAGGTCAGGGGGATAGTTGTTTTTTTTTTTTTTGTGATATTTATGCCCTGTAAGATCCCATGTTCATTTCATTCAGGTCATAAACAGAGCTCGGGTCATTCAATCTGCACTCAGACAGATTTGCAGCTAAAATTAATGAGTGTGAGACGATTAATGACCGTTTGATTGTTTTCAGTCTCTTTAAAAAACTCCACAATAAAATCAGAAAAGTGGATTTTTATAAAGATTCAGATTGTTTTATTTTTGTCACACAGATCGGACATTTTGTTTTTTTTATTACAGTCACTCTGTTAAAACTAAGAGGTGACGTGGCCTTCTAAAACATGAATATTAATGAGCAAAGTTCCAGTCAGAAGGTTGACGTGTCTTACAGAGAGAGGACGCAGACACACACACACACACACACACACACACACACACACACACACACACACACACACACACACACACACACACACTCAGTTATTTAAGGTTCATCACACTGAAGGTCCAACACACAAACCTCCAGATCTTCATCAGGTTGATCTTCAGCAGCTATGAATTCTCTGCTCATCCTGCTGGGCGTTGTGCTCATCTCTCTGAACGTCTCTGCTGAACCCGCACCTGCAAGCAACTTCAACATAATGAAGGTGGAATACTTTTAAAATTCCAGCATCTGGTAGAAGTTAGAAACTTTAACCTGAATCTCAGTCATTTCTGTCCAGCTAGAGACATGTTGATGTATGTGTACTTCACAGCTGTGAAACATTAAAACAAACTTCACATCAAAATACATTTTTGTAACCTTTTTTTGTCATTAAATGTACTTATATTGAGAAGTTGTTGTTAGTTTGAGTTGTTGTAAACGTATAGCTTAGCTTACACGCTGTTTTCTTGTGTATTCCCAGCTCTTACGATTAAATTGAAAGTTTACCGCCATTAAACCTGAAATTAATTAGTAGATCCTCATCCTTCATCCTGTAGGGCATGCTACTAAAGTGTTTAGTTCTTCCTCTGACGTCACGTTGTGTTATTTTTTATTGATCCGTGTGTTTTCTCTGTCTTTGTATCACAGATGAAAGGAGAATGGTACCATGTTGGCTTGGCCAGTAATAGCCCATCGATTTTGAACATCAAAGACACATTGAAAATGAGTCGATACGATATTCGAACATATCGGGATGAAAGACTAGACATCTCTTATCTGGAAGCGGGGTGAGTTAAAAAAGACAAACATGAACGGTTTATTTGTTTACATAAATTTACGTTTGAATATCTTCATCACTTTACAGAACTTATGGAGGTTGTTATACAGTTACCTTCAGTTACAAGATAGAGCCTGAACCCGGAAAATTCACAGATAATAGTCAGTATAATTACACACGTCATTAAACAACAAACAGACATTTATTTTTCTTTTCTGATCTCATTTTGTCAGATTTCGGCACCCAGGATGTACTGATCGTTGTTGAACTGAACAAACATTTTGTTTTGGTTTACACATCGTTGACCCGGGATGGAGAGAATCGCATCATTACTTGGCTTCTGTGTAAAATCCTTTGTAATATTGATGTATTTTTTAAGCAGTGACGTGTAATTAATTACTCTTTCAAATTAAAATTGACTTCACAGCGGGCAGCACGACACCCACGCCTGAAGCAAAAAGGAAATTTAAGGAGTTGTCTGAACAATCTGGGATCAACCCTGAAAACATCATCTATCTTCCAATCACAGGTCCTTATTCAACACGTACTGTCATCTTCCGCCTATCTGGGGCTGGGTCGCTGGGGCAACAGCCTCAGACGGGAAGCCCAGGCTTCTCTCTCCCTGGCTGCATCCTCCAGCTCACCCGGAAGGATCCCGAGTCATTCCCTGTCCAGCTGTGAGACATAGTCTCTTCAGTAGGTCCTGGGTCTGCTTCCTGGGCTCCTCTCGGTGGGACGTGTCCGAAACACCTCACCAGCGCGGCGCTCGAAGGTAACCTGACCAGATGCCCGAACCACCCCATCTGACTCGTGTTGACCAGGAGGAGGAGCGGGTCGACACGGAGCTCCTTCCTAATGGCAGAGGTACTCACCCGATCTCTGAGTGAGAGCGCAGCCACATTGCGGAAGAACCTCATTTCTGCCGTTTGTATCCGCGATATCATTCTTTTGGTCATCCCCTACTTCTGGTGACCATGGAGCAAAGGGTAGGAACGTAGATCCTGGTTACCATGGTGAGGGTAGGAACGTAGATCCTGGTTACCATGGTGAGGGTAGGAACGTAGATCCTGGTTACCATGGTGAGGGTAGGAACATAGACCCTGGTTACCATGGTGAGGGTAGGAACGTAGATCCTGGTTACCATGGTGAGGGTAGGAACGTAGATCCTGGTTACCATGGTGAAAGTAGGAACGTAGATCCTGGTTACCATGGTGAGGGTAGGAACGTAGATCCTAGTTACCATGGTGAGGGTAGGAACGTAGACCCTGGTTACCATGGTGAGAGTAGGAACGTAGATCCTGGTTACCATGGTGAAAGTAGGAACGTAGATCCTGGTTACCATGGTGAGGGTAGGAACGTAGACCCTGGTTACCATGGTGAGGGTAGGAACGTAGATCCTGGTTACCATGGTGAGGGAAGGAACATAGATCCTGGTTACCATGGTGATGGTAGGCGCGTAGATCCTGGTTACCATAGTGAGGGTAGGAATGTAGATCCTGGTTACCATGGTGAGGGTAGGAATGTAGATCCTGGTTACCATGGTGAGGGTAGGTATGTAGATCCTGGTTACCATGGTAAGGGTAGGAACGTAGATCCTTGTTACCATGGTGAGGGGGAGGAACGTAGATCCTTGTTACCATGGTGAGGGTAGGAACGTAGATCCTGGTTACCATGGTGAGGGTAGGAACGTAGATCCTGGTTACCATGGTGAGGGTAGGAACGTAGATTCTGGTTACCATGGTGAGGGTAGGAACGTAGATCCTGGTTACCATGGTGAGGGTAGGAACGTAGATCCTGGTTACCATAGTGAGGGTAGGAACGTAGATTCTGGTTACCATAGTGAGGGTAGGAACGTAGATCCACGTTCCGATGCAGCGTCCTAGTTAGCTGACGCTGAGCTGATCCGCCTGTCGATCTCCCGCTCCAACCTTCCCCCACTCATGAACAAGACCTCGAGATACTTAATCTCCTCCACTTGGGACAGGACCCTGTCCCTGACCTACAGGAGGCATTCCACCCTCTTCCGGGCGAGGACCACGGTCTCGGATTTCGAGGCTCTGATTTAACCATATCTCCAAATAAAGTTAAACATGTGATTTATTCTTCGTGTCTTTTTCCTTTTAGATTTTTGCGTAATACCCAAGACATATATCCCGGATACCCTCATAGAATACTGAGCTTCACCAGCTAGCTGTTAGATTAGTGACGAAGCCGGAGGACCAGACTGCTTTGGAGAAACTTTCCATCCATGACGACACGTTTTCATCGTCTCTTTCAAATGTTCTGCATAACTTTTGAATTTTCTTCTCTGAAAAGCATCAAATAAAAAGTCAAACATTTAAAATTGTTTGTTGTTTATTTTCATTGTGATCACCAGCTGTGGGTGGTAACCGAAAGGATGAGATCGCGGATACAAGCGACCGAAATAAGCCTCCTCGATGTCAAGTCGCTCCTCCTCCAGGTTGAGAGGAGCCAGAATCCTACCCTCACCATGGTAACCAGGATCTACGTTCCTACCCTCACCATGGTAACCAGGATCTACATTCCTACCCTCACCATGGTAACCAGGATCTACGTTCCTACCCTCACCATGGTAAGCAGGATCTATGTTCCTACCCTCACCATGGTAACCAGGATCTACGTTCCTACCCTCACCATGGTAACCAGGATCTACATTCCTACCCTCACCATGGTAACCAGTATCTACGTTCCTACCCTCACCATGGTAAGCAGGATCTATGTTCCTACCCTCACCATGGTAACCAGGATCTACGTTCCTACACTCACCATGGTAACCAGGATCTACGTTCCTACCCTCACCATGGTAACCAGGATCTATGTTCCTACACTCACCATGGTAACCAGGATCTACGTTCCTACCCTCACCATGGTAACCAGGATCTATGTTCCTACCCTCACCATGGTAACCAGGATCTACATTCCTACACTCACCATGGTAACCAGGATCTACGTTCCTACCCTCACCATGGTAACCAGGATCTACGTTCCTACCCTCACCATGGTAACCAGGATCTACGTTCCTATCCTCACCGTGGTAACCAGGATCTACGTTCCTATCCTCACCGTGGTAACCAGTATCTACGTGCCTGATGGGGTGGTTCGGGCTTCTGGTCAGGATGCGCTACACTGGGAGATGTTTCGGGCACGCCCCATCGGGAGGAGACCAAGAGACAGACCCCGGACCCGCTGGAGCGACAGTCTTACTAATTACCAGGGAACGACTCGGAATCCTTCCAGGTGAACTGGAGGATGCAGCCGGGATTAGAGAAGCCTGAGCTTCCCGTCAGAGGCTTTTGGCCTTGTGACCCGGCCCCGGATGAGCGGAAGACAATGGAACGGAACATTGACTCATTAACCTAGATCAGGTGTGTAGACTCAAGTACACATGGAAAACTTTTAGGACACCGGCCCTTGAGGACCGGATTTGGACAACTCTGGTGTAGGACTATACATAATAAAATCTTCCAAATTTAGTAAAACTAGACCTGTTTATTATCTTTTGTATGTTCAGTAAGGGTCGGAAAACAGAGCAACTCTTCCTCCGGCCAATCAGATATCTGCCATGTTCACGTGGATGGTGCCAAGAAACGATGTGCAGGTGGGAAGAGGAGGACTCAAGGAGGAGGACCCAAAGAGGAGGACCCAGGAAGGAGGACCCAGATGCAGAAAGAAAACATGATTTATCTGAATTTGGCCGTCCATTAATCCTTTGAAAAGAAAAACAAAGTTTCAGTGGCATGGTAAGAATGTCAGAATGTGTTCAAGGTCAGGTAACCATGGAGACCGAGAGGGGGAAAGGTCTTGGCACAGGCAGAGGAAGTAGATACCATCAAATGCCATTTTTTATTTTTGAATAGAGTGTGCCGCCATTTTGGACAAACAGGAGACTGGCAGAGGGTGTGTCCAAATGGCGGTGAGACGGGGCGGACACACAAGCTCTGGGCAGGAACATTGTAAGGTGGACTGATGTGGAGGACGAGGAGGAAGGCGAGACGTCAGAGGAGCTTCTTGTTCCACCCACTCTGGAGATTCCATCAGAGCCTGGAGGGGGAGGTGACATCACGACACACACTCAGCTCTGTTACCCACATACACACACATCTGATTAAACTTCCACTGTTATTAATCATAAAGGGAAGCACCATTGTTTTTGTGGTAGTTAGTGGGGCGACTCACCCTTAAGAACCATCCCCACTATCGTTGATACATCTGTTTCTACGGGTCACCAGGAGAAAGAAACTTTGTACACCAATTTCTGTCCTCCAAGCTGTGCCCGGTGAATCTACTGATGTGTAAACTTGGCCTTAGAATTCACCTAGGGGTTACCATGGTGAGGGTAGGAACGTGGATCCTGGTTACCATGGTGAGGGTAGGACCGTAGATCCTGGTTACCATGGTGAGGGTCGGACCGTAGATCCTGGTTACCATGGTGAGGGTAGGACCGTAGATCCTGGTTACCATGGTGAGGGTAGGACCGTAGATCCTGGTTACCATGGTGAGGGTAGGAACATAGATCCTGGTTACCATGGTGAGGATAGGAACGTAGATCGTGGTTAACATGGTGAGGGTAGGACCGTAGATCCTGGTTACCATGGTGAGGGTAGGACCGTAGATCCTGGTTACCATGGTGAGGGTAGGACCGTAGATCCTGGTTACCATGGTGAGGGTAGGAACATAGATCCTGGTTACCATGGTGATGATAGGAACGTAGATCCTGGTTACCATGGTGAGGGTAGGACCGTAGATCCTGGTTACCATGGTGAGGGTAGGAACGTAGATCCTGGTTACCATGGTGAGGGTAGGAACGTAGATCCTGGTTACCATGGTGAGGGTAGGAACGTAGATCCTGGTTACCATGGTGAGGGTAGGAACGTAGATCCTGGTTACCATGGTGAGGGTAGGAACATAGATCCTGGTTACCATGGTGAGGATAGGAACGTAGATCCTGGTTACCATGGTGAGGGTAGGACCGTAGATCCTGGTTACCATGGTGAGGGTAGGAACATAGATCCTGGTTACCATGGTGAGGGTAGGAACGTAGATCCTGGTTACCATGGTGAGGGTAGGAACGTAGATCCTGGTTACCATGGTGAGGGTAGGAACATAGATCCTGGTTACCATGGTGAGGGTAGGAACATAGATCGACTTGTAAATCGAGAGCTTTGGTTTTCGGCTGAGCTTTTTTTTACCACAACGGACCGATGCAGCATCCAAGTTATTGCTGACGCCTCACGAGATCCGCCCGTCGATCTCTCGCTCTATCCTTCCCCCTCGGGAACAAGACCTCGAGATACTTAAACTCCTCCACTTGGGGCAGGACCCTGTTCCTGAACCGCAGAGGGCCTTCCACCTTTTCCGGATGATTCCCACCCGGCTTAGCAGAATGGCCTTACACCTCACAGTACAATGGGAATGTGGGAGTGACCCTGTCACTAAACGTTGGCTTCCTGACTGCAGCTGGAGGGTGCATCAGGAGGCTGATGTGAGGGGTGAAGGCTGCACGTCCTGGTTCTAACCTTGATCATAAGACATGTTTTTGAAGAGGACCAGACAGACTGGGACGAACATGTTTTAGAACATGTTTATGTCTGGTTTGGTTTGTCCATGGGTCACTACCGCCCTCCCAAAATAATTTTTAAGGGGGCGTAGCTTCTCATCTCCCCCTGCCTGATCATAATTAATCCATGTAATTGAAAAATTTGTTTGGGAATCATTTCAGGATTCTGATTGGCCGATCACTTTTTTTAACCGTACTATATTAATCCCTCAATGGGGAAATTACTGTGCTGCATTACACCGCAGGAGGCAGCCATGACGGTGCCAATACAGAAAGACTAACCCTGGATTCAATCTTGCTTTCTTAAACCCAAACCCCCCACCTCTCGCTCCACACACACCAGTCTAAACTGAGTTCATCCACCTGGCTTCAAGGCCATGTTTCACAGGAACACACTCCCCTCACCGTCCCTCCTTCACCCACCGTTATCTGATGGTTTCTCACAGCTCTTCTCTGACCTCAAAGACTCCAGGAGATGATTCACACAGTTCTGTTCTCCTTCAGATGAACTTAGTTAGAACAACTTGGGAGATTTTCAGTATAAAATCAGATGATTTGAGGATGTTTTATTTTTGTAACACAGGTCGGACATCTTGTTTTTTTTCATTCCGGTCTCTCTGTTGAAACAAAGAGGTGACCTTCTGAAAGTTACAAAGTTGTGTCCAGTTTATTATTGAGCGATAAACTGGACACAAAACAATCAGATGTAATAAGTAACAAGACGTAAAAATAAGATATAAAAACCACTTAAAACCACACGATAAAAACTTATGAAAGGTTATTTTTCAGGGTTTCGATCACAGTTTGAGCAAATTATTTCTAATGGATTTCCTACCCTCACCATGGTAACCAGGATCTACGTTCCTACCCTCACCATGGTAACCAGGATCTATGTTCCTACCCTCACCATGGTAACCAGGATCTACGTTCCTACCCTCACCATGGTAACCAGGATCTACGTTCCTACCCTCACCATGGTAACCAGGATCTACGTTCCTACCCTCACCATGGTAACCAGGGCTCTCACTCAGAGATCGGGTGAGGAGTTCTGCCATCCGGAAGGAGCTCAGTGTCGAGCCGCTCCTCCTCCAGGTCGTGAGGAGCCAGATGGGGTGGTTCGGGCATCTAATCAGGATGCCCCCCGAACGCCTCGCTGGTGAGGTGTTTCAGCACGTCCCACCAGGAGGAGACCAAGAGGCAGACCCCGGACCTGCTGGAGAGACTATGTCTCACAGCTGGCTGGGGAACGACTCAGGATCATTCCAGGTGAGCTGGAGGATGCAGCCAGAAAGAGAGAAGCCTGGGCTCCCCGTTTGAGGCTGTTGCACCTGTGACCCGGCCCCGGTTGAGCGGAAGACGACGGAACGGAATTTAGTTAAGGAGGTTAAACTAGTTAATGTTGGAGAGGTCTCAGTGTGTATACTCCTGTATGCCGGGAAAATCTCACAAGTTCTTCTAACTAGGTCCATCTGAAGGAGAACAGAACTGTGTGAATGATCTTCTGGAGTCTTTGAGGTCAGAGAAGAGCTGTCAGAAACCACCAGATAACGGTGGATGAAGGAGGGACGGTGAGGGGAGTCTGTTCCTGTGAAACATGGCCTTGAAGCCAGGTGGATGAACTCAGTTTAGATTGGTGTGTGTGGAGCGAGAGGACAGGGTTTAGGTTTAAGAAACCATGAATGAACTCTAGGATAGAGGTAAGATCTTAAGCCCTAACCTAAGCCCGACCCAACTGTGTCAGCCCTAAATTGTCAGACGATTTAAGTGTGTTCCAGAAGAACAATGTCTATGATTTCTATTTGATTTCAATGTCAGATGAAGAAAAAATGGCAGATTTGTTTGATATATTTATCTTTAAACTCAGCAAAAAAAAAAGGAGACTTTATTTTTAGGTGGGAGACAGTGGATCAGCGCTAGAGCGCTCGCCCACGGACCAGAAGGTTGTGGGTTTGATTCCCATTGAGACCACCGTCTTGGGTCCTTGGAGAAGACACCTAACCCCCGCTTCTCCCATCATTGGCGTCGTCGAAGGGCAGCCTGTAAGGAGTGCAGCACACAAATTTCCCTGGTGAGGGATAAATAGAGTCATTTATTTATTTATCAATGGACTTATAACTGTGGAATCTGTCTGCTTGTTTTTGTTAATGTGTGTGTCTTAAAAACCTGTGTGGGCTGGGAAACTTAAAGGTACATGACACCAAATAAAATCAATCATTAAAAAATATATATAATTTAATTTATTAAGGTTTAAAAACTTAAAAAAAAAAGAAACTCCAAATTTCTACAAAAAACATCCTGTTATACCCTCAGGCACCACAAGAGGTCAGGAAAACCCCATTTGAAAACCACTGGTCAGAAATGTGACGTTTATTTATATTTTATTAACTTTAATTATTAACGTTTTAATTTAATTATTTAATTGAAAATATTATATAAATATAAGATTAATAATTGTACAAAATTAGAAAACAAAACAAAAAACGTACCAACTGCAAACTCATCAGTGACCACGAGAGGTCGTTGTTACGCTGTTTAGAAAAAAGATTTTTTTTTCTTTTAGGTCTTTCAATTAAATATTTTCGTGTTATTTTGGAAGATTTTTTAAATTAATTCAAAATATACTATTTTTTTTAAAAAAAAGCAGAGCTCTTTTTTAAAAAAACAAAACAAAAAAAAAAAAACAATAAGATGTATCATCACTAAAAACTACAAACAGTGGACGCTTGTGTTTGACGTCATCGCGCCAGAAGGAGGTAAAGAAATCCTCCATGATGAGAGAAATGATTGCATTGATTATTTTTAAAATAATTTTACACTCATTCACACTTAAAAACTCACAGTTTAGAACAGTTTGTAACTTTAACAGGTAAAAAAAAAAAACAAAAAAAAAACAGATGCAGGACCATGGTCCTTGCCCAAAAAAGGGTGGAATGCCCCCTGCGGGTCAGGGACAGGGTCCTGCCCCAAGTGGAGTAGTTTAAGTATCTCGGGGGCTTGTTCACGAGTGGGGGAGGGATGGAGCGGGAGATCGAGATCGACAGGCGGATCGGTGCAGCATCAGGAATAACTAGGATGCATCAATCCGTCATGGTGAAGAGAGAGCTGAGCCGAAAAGCAAAGCTCTCGATTTACAAGTCAATCTACGTTCCTACTCTCACCATGGTAACCAGGATCTACGTTCCTACCCTCACCACGGTAACCAGGATCTACGTTCCTACCCTCACCATGGTAACCAGGATCTACGTTCCTACCCTCACCATGGTAACCAGGATCTACGTTCCAACCCTCACCATGGTAACCAGGATCTACGTTCCAACCCTCACCATGGTAACCAGGATCTACGTTCCTACCCTCAACATGGTAACCAGGATCTATGTTCCTACTCTCACCATGGTAACCAGGATCTATGTTCCTATCCTCACTATGGTAACCAGGATCTACGTTCCTACCCTCAACATGGTAACCAGGATCTATGTTCCTACTCTCACCATGGTAACCAGGATCTACGTTCCAACCCTCACCATGGTAACCAGGATCTACGTTCCTACCCTCAACATGGTAACCAGGATCTATGTTCCTACTCTCACCATGGTAACCAGGATCTATGTTCCTACCCTCACTATGGTAACCAGGATCTACGTTCCTACCCTCACCATGGTAACCAGGATCTACGTTCCTACCCTCACCATGGTAACCAGGGCTCTCACTCAGAGATCGGGTGAGGAGTTCTGCCATCCGGAAGGAGCTCAGTGTCGAGCCGCTCCTCCTCCAGGTCGTGAGGAGCCAGATGGGGTGGTTCGGGCATCTAATCAGGATGCCCCCCGAACGCCTCGCTGGTGAGGTGTTTCAGCACGTCCCACCAGGAGGAGACCAAGGGGCAGACCCCGGACCTGCTGGAGAGACTATGTCTCACAGCTGGCTGGGGAACGACTCAGGATCATTCCAGGTGAGCTGGAGGATGCAGCCAGAAAGAGAGAAGCCTGGGCTCCCCGTTTGAGGCTGTTGCACCTGTGACCCGGCCCCGGTTGAGCGGAAGACGACGGAACGGAATTTAGTTAAGGAGGTTAAACTAGTTAATGTTGGAGAGGTCTCAGTGTGTATACTCCTGTATGCCGGGAAAATCTCACAAGTTCTTCTAACTAGGTCCATCTGAAGGAGAACAGAACTGTGTGAATGATCTTCTGGAGTCTTTGAGGTCAGAGAAGAGCTGTCAGAAACCACCAGATAACGGTGGATGAAGGAGGGACGGTGAGGGGAGTCTGTTCCTGTGAAACATGGCCTTGAAGCCAGGTGGATGAACTCAGTTTAGATTGGTGTGTGTGGAGCGAGAGGAGGGGGTTTAGGTTTAAGAAACCATGAATGAACTCTAGGATACAGGTAAGATCTTAAGCCCTAACCTAAGCCCGACCCGACTGTGTCAGCCCTAAATTGTCAGACGATTTAAGTGTGTTCCAGAAGAACAATGTCTATGATTTCTATTTGATTTCAATGTCAGATGAAGAAAAAATGGCAGATTTGTTTGATATATTTATCTTTAAACTCAGCAAAAAAAAAAGGAGACTTTATTTTTAGGTGGGAGACGGTGGATCAGCGCTAGAGCGCTCGCCCACGGACCAGAAGGTTGTGGGTTTGATTCCCATTGAGACCACCGTCTTGGGTCCTTGGAGAAGACACCTAACCCCCGCTTCTCCCACCATTGGCGTCGTCGAAGGGCAGCCTGTAAGGAGTGCAGCACACAAATTTCCCTGGTGAGGGATAAATAGAGTCATTTATTTATTTATCAATGGACTTCTAACTGTGGAATCTGTCTGCTTGTTTTTGTTAATGTGTGTGTCTTAAAAACCTGTGTGGGCTGGGAAACTTAAAGGTACATGACACCAAATAAAATCAATCATTGAAAAATATATATATTTTAATTTATTAAGGTTTAAAAACTTAAAAAAAAAAGAAACTCCAAATTTCTACAAAAAACATCCTGTTATACCCTCAGGCACCACAAGAGGTCAGGAAAACCCCATTTGAAAACCACTGGTCAGAAATGTGACGTTTATTTATATTTTATTAACTTTAATTATTAACGTTTTAATTTAATTATTTAATTGAAAATATTATATAAATATAAGATTAATAATTGTACAAAATTAGAAAACAAAACAAAAAACGTAGCAACTGCAAACTCATCAGTGACCACAAGAGGTCGTTGTTACGCTGTTTAGAAAAAATATTTTTTTTTCTTTCAGGTCTTTCAATTAAATATTTTCGTGTTATTTTGGAAGATTTTTTAAATTAATTCAAAATATATTATTTTTTTTAAAAAAAAGCAGAGCTCTTTTTTAAAAAAACAAAACAAAAAAAAAAACCCAATAAGATGTATCATCACTAAAAACTACAAACAGTGGACGCTTGTGTTTGACGTCATCGCGCCAGAAGGAGGTAAAGAAATCCTCCATGATGAGAGAAATGATTGCATTGATTATTTTTAAAATAATTTTACACTCATTCACACTTAAAAACTCACAGTTTAGAACAGTTTGTAACTTTAACAGGTAAAAAAAAAAAACAAAAAAAAAAACAGATGCAGGACCATGGTCCTTGCCCGGAAAAGGGTGGAATGCCCCCTGCGGATCAGGGACAGGGTCCTGCCCCAAGTGGAGTAGTTTAAGTATCTCGGGGGCTTGTTCACGAGTGGGGGAGGGATGGAGCGGGAGATCGAGATCGACAGGCGGATCGGTGCAGCATCAGGAATAACTAGGATGCATCAGTCCGTCATGGTGAAGAGAGAGCTGAGCCGAAAAGCAAAGCTCTCGATTTACAAGTCGATCTACGTTCCTACCCTTACCATGGTAACCAGGATCTACGTTCCTACCCTCACCATGGTAACCAGGATCTACGTTCCTACCCTCACCATGGTAACCAGGATCTATGTTCCTACCCTCACCATGGTAACCAGGATCTACGTTCCAACCCTCACCATGGTAACCAGGATCTACGTTCCAACCCTCACCATGGTAACCAGGATCTACGTTCCAACCCTCACCATGGTAACCAGGATCTACGTTCCAACCCTCACCATGGTAACCAGGATCTACGTTCCAACCCTCACCATGGTAACCAGGATCTACGTTCCTACCCTCACCATGGTAACCAGGATCTACGTTCCTACCCTCACCATGGTAACCAGGATCTATGTTCCTACTCTCACCATGGTAACCAGGATCTACGTTCCTACCCTCACCATGGTAACCAGGATCTACGTTCCTACCCTCACCACGGTAACCAGGATCTACGTTCCTACCCTCACCATGGTAACCAGGATCTATGTTCCTACTCTCACCATGGTAACCAGGATCTACGTTCCTACCCTCACCATGGTAACCAGGATCTACGTTCCTACCCTCACCATGGTAACCAGGATCTACGTTCCTACCCTCACTATGGTAACCAGCTGTGGGTGGTGACCGAAAGAATGAGATCGCGGGTACAAGCGGCCGAAATGATCTTCCTCCACAGGGTGGCTGGTCTCCCACTCAGAGATCGGGTGAGGAGCTCTGCCATCCGGGAGGAGCTCGGTGTTGAGCCGCTCCTCCTCCAGGTCGAGAGGAACCAGATGGGGTGGTTCTCGCGGGCGAGGTGTTTCGGGCACGTCCCACCGGGAGGAGACCAAGGGGCAGACCCCGGACCCGCTGGAGAGACTATGTCTCATGGCTGGCTGGGGAACGACTTGGGATCTACCAGGTGAGCTAAAGGATGCAGCCGGGGAGAGAGAGGCCTGGGCTGCCCGTTTGAGGCTGTTGCCCCCGCGACCCGACCCTGGAACAAGCGGAAGATGACGGAACGGAACGGAACGG
Source organism: Neostethus bicornis (assembly GCA_902685375.1). Lineage (NCBI taxonomy): Eukaryota > Metazoa > Chordata > Actinopteri > Atheriniformes > Phallostethidae > Neostethus > Neostethus bicornis. Next base: position 1,403,558 of record CACRXE010000061.1, on the reverse strand, counting down.
AAGTAAGGAAACGGTTCTATAATTAGAGAGACTGTTTATCACCAGATCTAAAGACGTATTATTTTTACCACTTTTATTTTGTTTGTGTAAACACCATTTTTATATGAATTACGATAGATTTTAATACATTTCTAAAACAATCTTTAGGTTTTTTTTCACAATAAACATCCATTTAAAGGAAAATCTTCACCAAGATTTGGCTCGAAATTTAACAAAATCTTCCGCTTGTTTCGGGGTCGGGTCGCGGGGGCAACAGCCTCAAGCGGGCAGCCCAGGCCTCTCTCTCCCCGACTGCATCCTCTAGCTCACCTGAAAGGATCCAAGTCGTTCCCTGTCCAGCTGTGAGACATAGTCTCTCCAGCGGGTCCGGGGTCTGCCTCTTGGTCTCCTCCTGGTGGGACGTGCCCAAAACACCTCGCCAGCGAGGCGCTCGGGGGGCATCCTGACCAGATGCCCGAACCACTCCATCTGGCTCCTCTCGACCTGGAGAAGGAGCGGCTGGACACCAAGCTCCTCCCGAATGGCAGGCTCCTCACCCGATCTCTGAGTGAGAGCCCAGCCACCCTGCGGAGGAAGCTCATTTCGGCCGCTTGTACCCGCGATCTCATTCTTTCGGTCACCACCCACAGCTGGTTACCATGGTGAGGGTAGGAACGTAGATCCTGGTTACCACGGTGAGGGTAGGAACGTAGATCCTGGTTACCATGGTGAGGGTAGGAACATAGATCCTGGTTACCACGGTGAGGGTAGGAACGTAGATCCTGGTTACCATGGTGAGGGTAGGAACGTAGATCATGGTTACCATGGTGAGAGTAGGAACATAGATCCTGGTTACCACGGTGAGGGTAGGAACGTAGATCCTGGTTACCACGGTGAGGGTAGGAACGTAGATCCTGGTTACCATGGTGAGGGTAGGAACGTAGATCCTGGTTACCATGGTGAGGGTAGGAACGTAGATCCTGGTTACCATGGTGAGGGTAGGAACGTAGATCCTGGTTACCACGGTGAGGGTAGGAACGTAGATCCTGGTTACCACGGTGAGGGTAGGAACGTAGATCCTGGTTACCATGGTGAGGGTAAGAACGTAGATCCTGGTTACCATGGTGAGGGTAGGAACGTAGATCCTGGTTACCATGGTGAGGGTAGGAACGTAGATCCTGGTTACCATGGTGAGGGTAGGAACGTAGATCCTGGTTACCATGGTGAGGGTAGGAACGTAGATCCTGGTTACCATGGTGAGGGTAGGAACGTAGATCCTGGTTACCATGGTGAGCGTGGGAACGTAGATCCTGGTTACCATGGTGAGGGTAGGAACGTAGATCGACTTGTAAATCGAGAGCTTTGTTTTTCAGCTCAGCTCTCTCTTTACCACAATGGACCGATGCAGCGTCCTAATTATTGCTGATGCCGCACCGATCCGCCTGTCGATCTCCCGCTCCATCCTTCCCCCACTCGTGAACAAGACCCCGAGATACTTAAACTCCTCCACTTGGGGCAGGACCCTGTCCCTGACCCGCAGGGGGCATTCCACCCTTTTCCGGGCGAGGACCATGTAATCTGATTCCCATCCCGGCCGCTTCACATTCGGCAGCAAATCGATCCAGCGAGAGCTGGAGATCACGGTCCGATGAAGCCAACAGGAACACATCATCCGCATAAAGCTTTATTTTGTTCATTAATTAAATTAGTTTGTGACTTTTATTTCTTACCTTTAAAATCTCAGAACACTTTTCATGTTTCTTTTATATTACTTTTATTTTTTAATTAGAATAAAGTCTTTTCCTTGCATCGTATGAGCGCCTCAAAATGGAGAGAACTGTCTGAGCATACAGGTAAAAGCCAGTAAACTAGAATATTTTGAAAAGCTTGATTTATTTCAGTAATTGTAACTTGTACATTATATGTTTTCATTACACACAGACTGATGCATTCAAATGTGTATTTCATTTAAGATGAATCCGTAGAGTCCTTCATTCATCCAGGAGTGATCCATAGTAGAAAAAGTTTTAAAAAAGTCTTCTGGACAGTTTAATTCTTCAACGAGACGTTTCGACTTCCATCCGGAAATAATTTTTCATCTAAGTAGAGAGAAAGGTTGGTTTGAAAGAGGGGTGAAGGAAGCCATCTTTGTGATGAAAGAGAATCCCTCACTGAATCAGAGTGGAGGCGTTAGATACATTCTGCCCGGTATTTACAGCAGCCTTTTGAAGCCATGGACTAAAGATGACACCTCGTGACCCAGTTTCACGCCTCTCGTTAGCAGGAATTTCTATTCACTAGGCTTTTAGCATTTTTATAATAGGGTCGTTTACTGGTCTGTGGCTACAATAGGAGCCATTCACGGCCATCTTAAGTAACACAGGCTCATTGGTCGAGCCCTTCTTACTATTTTTTACCTTTTACTCAGGTTAGTATAAATAGATCCAGTTTTCAGTCCATTTCATTCAGATTGAAAATGATTTCCGGATGGAAGTCGAAACGTCTCGTTGAAGAATTAAACTGTCCAAAAGACTTTTTTTAAAACTTTTTCTACTATTCATTTAAGATGATTTGAAGTGGCAACAAATGAAAATCCAAAGTTCCGTGTGTCACAAAATTAGAATATTATTTAAGGCTAAAACAAAAAAGGATTTCTAGAAATGTTGAAAATGAAAAATATGAGCATGTACAAAACCCAATTATTTTATTTATTTGACCTTTATTTAACCAGGTTTAGGCTCATTGAGATTAACAATCTCTTTTACAAGAGTGACCTGGCCAAGAGGCACCGGCCTCCAGGACCAAAGAAACATTTCAAATTAAAATACTTTAAAAATATCACAATAAAACATTCAATCAAAAAATTTACAACCACATGGACTATTCTCCAAGTCTATCAGTTAAAAGAGTTTAGAGAGACCAGCTCTCGCAGACAGATGGTTCTAATCATTTGAAAGGCTTTCTTCCCCATCTCAGTTTGAACTCTGGGCACTGACAAAAGATAGTGGTCCTGAGATGGTAGCCTGTAGCTGGCATTCTGTTTAAGTGTAAATAAGAAGGAAGGATTTATAAATGAATGAAACACCGTGAAGAAAGAGACGGGAATAAAGCAGACAGTGATGAGTAAGTGATGGAGGTTTGTAATAAACCTGAGAGCACCGTGATAAACTGTGACTGTAGAGACCGTGCAGATGCATGTCTGTATATTATGTCCCCAAAGTCAAGGACTGGGAGAAATGTAGCAGCAACAGAAAGACAAACAAGACTTAAAAAAGAAGCCAAGTCAGACCTTTAACTTCTTTAACAGACTAACAGACAAAACTTGGTTGGAGCTCCTTTTGCCTCAATTACTGCATTAATGCGGCGTGGCATGGAGTCGATGAGTTTCTGACCTGCTCAGGTGTTATGAGAGCCCAGGTTGCTCTGATAGTGGTCTTCAACTCTTCTGCGTTTTTGGGTCTGGCATTCTGCATCTTCCTTTTCACCCCACAGATTTTCTATGGGGCTAAGGTCAGGTTTAGAACAGAAACACCACGGTCTGTAAACCAGGCACGGGTAGATTTTGCGCTGTGTGCAGGCGTCAAGTCCTGTTGGAAGTTGAAATCTCCATCTCCATAGAGCAGGTCAGCAGCAGGAAGCAGGAATTGCTCTAAAACTTGCTGGTAGACTGCTGCGTTGACCCCGGATCTCAGGAAACAGAGTGGCACCCCAAACCATCACTGATGGTGGAAACTTTACACTAGACTTCAGCCAACTGGAGTCTAGTGTAAGGATCTGACTGAAGAGGACTTCAGCTGAACAAGTGATGGAGATCAATGATGAGATGGAGGTTGCTCTCGTGGAAGCAGAGCTAGAAACAGGCAAAGACCCTGTTTGAGCAACAAAAACCTGACTTATTCAAGTCTAAAACGAATATGAGTTAAGGCTAAAAGAGTATTCAGGAAAAGCGATGGAACAACTTTGGAGCTGAAGTTTCTGCTGCTTTATTCAAAGCAGAAGAAGAGTTTGACCGAACCACCGATGTCCGACCCAATGGAAATGTAGAAGTACAAGGCTGCAGCAAAGACGACATATGGATCCCACAAACTGACCAGGAATCCACGAAAAGTCGTATACAAGAGCTTAATTAAGCCATCTCTGCTCTGGTGGCCGAAAAGGTGGTTTTTAATCCATGAAAAACAAAGGGAGGAGGCTGAAAGACCAACACCAATACGACTGCTTCTCTGGATCATTCCGGACCAGTGGCCCGTGAAACGTTAGTAGGCAAGGCAGTTGGCTTCAACTGCCTTGCCTAAATTCACTGGAGTTAAACGAGACTGGACTCCACGAGACGATGGAAGAACAGGGAAGAACTTAAACAAGGTGAGCCAAGCGGGTCAAGAGAGGTGAAGAAGTTCCAGCTGTTAGAGACCTTCCACTCACTGCTTATAATACAGCAGGTGATGTCCTCCGTTTCCTGAAGAACCACTAGAAACAAACCTCCATCGCTCTTGAAATAATGGAGGAATTAAACAAGCTACCAGTGATGAGACGCCATCAAAGAAAACAATGGAACTCATTCAAACGGTTGAAAAGGTTCTTGAAGATCTGGGCACCTTGGAGACACTGGAGCCATAAGAATACAGCTTCACAGTCATTTATCAAGACATCACTTTTCACAGGGTTTTCCATTAACCGCATGAAATTAGCAACACGTCATGTTGGAATCTATCTTTATCCTTTTTATTAGTTCTCTCATTCGTAGACACATGCCGTGCAGCTCTCAGAAAACCACAAACTTTCATGGATTGCTTTCTTTCTAGTTCATAATGTTTTCTTCTGTTTGCTCTTTTTGGACTTGGAGAGAACTCCAGACGGGTTCCTGTATTTTCTCGTTAAATCACACTTTGCTGCTTGAGTTCTAAGAACCAGAAACTAAGATCAAATTACTCCTGCACTCAGGTTTGACTTCCTATGGCTCAGAGACTAGACTTTACTGAATGTCATGAGATACCAGTGTTGGTATATTACGCCTAACAGGGGACCAAAATCCCCTGTGATTTAAAAAAAAAAATTGACCATTGCTCTGGTCATTGCTCCAAAGCATGATCAGAGAGATTGACCGGCCGTAGCCAGCAACCTTGCTCAGAATGTGGGAATGTAGACTTTAAAGCTGACCTGCTTGTGTTAAAGACTCAGTGAAATGTTAGTGAATTATCTAGAACTCTGAAGGACCTCCAGGACCGGCTTAAGTAAACATGGAGTAAACATGGAGAAGCTTCCTCAGACTGTGAGACAGACCTCCGCTGTGAACATGTTTAAATCTAGGCTGAAATCAGTTCTGATTAAACTTGCATTTGACTGAAAATCAATGCATTTTTCTGTCTTGTAAATCAGTTTGAATTGCCTCGTGAATGAATTGTGCAACAAATAAACTTGTTTCACTTTTCCTGCTGCATATATTTTAATTTAAAAAAAAAAAAACAAGAGAGAAAACAAGTTCATTTAAAGCATAAAAATGGGGTTTGTGTTACTTTACTTTACTTTATTGACTGTCGCGAGATATCAGTGTTGGTATATTACGCCTAACAGGGAACCGAAATCCCCTGTGATTTCAAAAATAAAAATCGACCATTGCTCTGGTCATTGCTCTAGAGTCCGACCAGAGAGATTGCTCGGCCATAGCCAGCACCCTCAGATCAAGTGTTGGGAATCCTTACAGTTAGAAAGAGAGAAGGAGGAGCTACTCATGAGAAGAGGAGGAGCTAGCCAGGAAAGAGAAAGAGAGATGACCAATCAAGACAGAGGGAGGAGCTACGATAGAGAGGACCAATCAGGAGAGAGGGAGGGAGGAGCTACGAGAGAGAGAGAGAGAGAGAGAGAAAGAGTGAAAGAGTGACAGAGAGAAAGGACCAATCAAGAGAGGGAGGGAGGAGCTACGAGAGAGAGGACCAATCAAGATAGAGGGAAGGAGGAGCTACGAGAGAGAGGACCAATCAAGAGACTAGGAGAAAGAGGGAGGAGTACTCACTATAAAATCAGTTGCTTTTCAGTGCAGCTCTCATTCTGCCTTCAGTCTCAGAAGAGAAAACCGGGGGTGAGGGGAATATAACTGTATGTGCTGCTGTTTTTCTGACTTGTATACAAACGTCACAGAGGTGAATCTACGTCTTTGTCTTTGAGTAATGATGTCAGTGTGAAAGTTTTTTTATGGTTACAGTTTGGTCCTCCATCTGTTCTGTCATCGGTGTCATGACCAAACAGAGAGCCTGATTGATTACCTCTATCTTGGTTGGTGACTAAACAGAATGTGTTTAACTTTGAACTCATGTTTGCAGAGACCTCAGCTGCTGTCTGATTTCAGATGTTCTGAAATCACCCACTCAGTGAACCATCATGGTGAGAAAGTTATGGTTCCTACGAGCCTTTTAGTTACTCTTCAGTCTCATTTATCAGAGTGTACGACCAGTTGGTCGCTAGAGGAAAGCCTGCCGTCTATTTATCAAAGTGGTACCAACTTAAACACCATCTTTTCCAAATTGTTTATCGCAAACTATCGTTCGAACAACCATTAAACCAACTGAAGTCTTTGAAGCGACCTTTAAATTTAACACAGCTATGATTCTAGTTTGAAAGTCTAAATGAAATTCATTCCCATCCTCAAAAAAATATTTTTTTTTTTTTTTTTTTTTTTTTTTATTTTGAATTACTCTATTCATCCCTCACCGGGGAAATTTGTTTGCTGCACTCCTTACACCGCAGCAGGCTGCCCTTCAACGGCGCCAATGGTGGGAGAAGTGGGGGCTAGGTGTCTTCTCCAAGGACCCTAGACGTGCTCTCCGTGGGACGCGAACCCGCGACCTTCCGGTTCGCGGGCGAACGCGCTAACCACGCGGCCACCGTCTCCAAAATATGTAAAGTATCTGATAAACTTATCTCTTTTCTTTTTGTGGGACTTTGGGAGATCCTATGGATCTGTTCCTGTGTTAACGATCATGTGATTCGGGGCCACATTAAGCATCCCATAATGGTCCCACACTTCTTGTTTCTGACCAAACTGTGAATCTTATATCTGGATTATGAGCTGATGTTTTCATCTGTAAACTGATGGATTATTTCAGTGGACAAGAAGACAGCTGCTCCGTTGTCTTTGCTCAACGGCTCATACCGGAATCTCGTAATTTTTTGACAGGAGAATCTTGTACCATGCTGTTGGCATTCATTATGTCAGACACTCTGTAATGATCTCCTCATACCTTCCTCTACGTTTAAAATCACCGTAAAAGATTTTGATTTTTGAGTTTCTTTGTAAAAATCTCTTTTTGGAGATTCTGTTTTTCTAGATTTCTGTTTTCCATCTTGGTAGTGTGTGAAATAGATTATGATTTTCTGCAGTCATCAAGTATTTGGAGTCTTTTACTTTGAAGTAAATCATATGTTTAATCATACGTTTTAAATTTTGTTTTACCACAAGAGTCCCTCTCTGAATGGACCTTTTAAGACTTCTTTAAAATAAATTGATAAAATAATCATCGGCCTTCTTTTTGATCTGAACTATTTTGTTCAAGATTTCTTTTTAAAAAGTAATCTTGTTTTTGTAGGAAAATGTCACCATTATTTTAAAAGTATTGCCTGTAATTTTTTGACAGTAGAATCTCGTACCATGCTGTTGGCATTCACTATGTCAGAGTTCTGCAGTTCCAGGAGTGCAGGGACAAGAAGACAGCTGTTTCATTGTCTCTCCTCTTTGCTCACGGCTCATACCGGATTCTCCTCCTGTTAATCAGAGATCACCAGGACATTGGTCATGCTCCTTCTGAAGCTTTGAGATGAAGACATATCGTCTCTATTGGAGAACAGGTTTTCACTTTGGGGTGTTGGGTGTTCGTTTGTTCGTAACAGGTTCTTGTGTTGAGTTAACATGAGATTCAAAACACCTTCAACTCTTTATTAAAGATGGTAAACCGCTTCTTCAGCAAGCATTCCCTGCTTTGGAACTCAGTCTCTTTTCCTGCCTTCTAATTATTGTGGTAAATAGACAGTCATTTGTACCTGTTGATTTTTGGTTGATTTTTGATCCAAACTCTGAGGATGGATAAACATAGACCAACATTTTGTTGTTTGTTTCCTCCCTCTTGCTCGTTGTGGTAAACAGCAGGTGTCAGTAGATCATGCAGTGTTTGGTAAGCTGTGATATCTTATGGTGAGATAAGTTATGGTTCCCAGTTGCTCATTTGCTTCATTTTATTCAGAGGACGTCCCAAGAGCCGCTGCACCAGCAGACTGAGGCCTTTCTGAGGTTGCATTGACCGTGGTAACCGGATGTTGCTAGGCAGAATAGGGGGCCTGGCAGGCAAGTTTTGAAGTGTTTTGTCGCAGGTATGAAGAGCGAATATTGCCTCAATCTGCACTGGCTTATTTGAAAGAGTGGCCCAGCAGATTTGGAGAGATTTTAAAACCTGAACCGAATCATAGCCTATTTTCTGTATGGTTTTAGAAGCAAGAAACTCTCTAACATGAAGATCTCTCTGCCTTGGCGATCTTATTGGCGAGGACTAGAGGTATGCAAATCTCGTTTGGTTGTAAAACCCAGTTTCATTCTTAACATGGACGCTTGTTTGAAGTGGCTCTTGTGCAAAGTATGACTGAATTTTTTCCAAGAAGATGGTTTTGTTTCTACAGATTTGAGACGATACAAGTATGATATTTTCTGCACGTTAACTAAAATGCTCAGAGCGTAAAATCTCTCCAAATCTGGCCCAGAAGATCTGGAGAGATTTTAAAACGTGAATCGAATCATAGCCTAGTTTCTGTATGGTTTTGGAAGCAAGGAACTCTCTAACAAATTTAATTGTCGCTGGGTTGTTACGGAGTTCCTCTGCAGTGAAGTCGATTAAGAAAACATGCTAATGGGTGGCAAGTTGAATCAATTCAACCTGATCCTTGGTGGGGTGGCGCTTCATGTCCATTCCCACTATGATATTGTCCTTGAATAAAATCTCGTGGTAGTTTTGTAGAGCCATCAGTGTATCCACATAGTGGATGTGGTCAGGGGGCACAGGTGCCTGAAAGCCCGCCGTCTATAATTAAAGTCGTACCAGCTTGAACGCCATCTTTTCTAAATCGTTTATTGCAAACTTTCATGCGAGAAACCGTTAAATCAAAAGAATGTTTTAAAGCGACCTTTAAATATGACTCTACTTTGATTCTAGTTTGAACGTCACAAACAAATGCCTTGAAGCCGTTTAAGAAACAGGAATGTCTGTTCGATAGTCTTCTTATCTTCTGTCTAAAATTTGTTGAGACCGTTCGTTGTAAAGGACAGAACAAATGAAGGAATACCGGGATGGAAGATCAAAGATTGCTTTTAAAGGATGAAACTATGCACAGAAAATAAGTACTGTCTCTTTAAAAAAAATCAACACTCATACTGTACAAACAACTCAGGTTAGATTTCATGTGGATCTCTGAAAATCTCCAGGCCTGGGTTTTTATAGTTACTCGTTGGTTCCCTCTGAGGATGGATAAAGCTTGGCCTGGTAGACCAGTGTTTTGTGGACAGAAATAATGTCATCATGAAAAAGTTTCCTTGTCTTGTACTGCAGTCTTCCATATTTTCTGTCTTAGGTGTCACGACCATACAGACAGCGGAATTCATTAAATTTTATCGGGTTCTCAAACTCTTCCTTAGTTGGTGACTTTGAACTCATGTCTGTAGAGATCCAGTTGCTGTCTTTGATTTCAGGTGTTCTGCAATCACCCACTTAGTGAAGAACGTTATGGTTCCTACCAGCCTAGTAGTTACTCTTCAGTCTCATTTATCAGAGTGTACGACCAGTTGGTCTCTAGGGGAAAGCCTGCCGTCTATTAATTAAAGTTATACCAACTTAAACGCCATCTTTTCTAAATCGTTTGTCACAAACTTTAATTCGAGAAACTGTTAAACCAAAAGATTGTTTTAAAGTGACCTTCAAATGGAGCTCATCTTTGATTCCAGCTTTAAATTTACAATGAAATTGTTGCCGTCCTCATGAAATTCTGTGAAATAGCTGAAAGCTTATCTCTTATCTTTTTTTAAGGCTTTTGGGAAGCGAAACTGATCTGTTCCTTTGTTTATGATCTTGTAATTTGCGGCCACATGAAGCATCCCACACTCCTTGTTTCCGCCCATATTGTGAAGCTTATATCTGGATTATGAGCTGATGTTTTGATCTGTAAACTCTGATGGATTATTTCAGTGGACAGATAGATGATAAAGTGTTAATCCAGTGTTTTGTCAGCTGTTTCATTGTCTCTCCTCTTTACTCACGGCTCAAACTGGATTCTTCTTCAAACTGTTTATCAGAGCTCATCAGGACGTTGGTCATGCTCAGCTTTGAGACGAGAAACTAGGCTTGTTTTTGGTGAAAGTTTCACAGAACAAGATGAACTAGAAACAAAAAATAATCCTGTTAATTCTTCTTCCTGTGATTAAACTTTTACTAAAAGGAAAAGTTCATAATTTCATAATAAAATTCATGAGTGGAAAAAAAAATCTGTATAATTTCTCAAAGTTTCAGAAGGTTTTTCTTTCATTGTTTTTTATTCTTTCAATTTAAAAATCATCAAGTAAAAGTCAAATGATGACGCTCTGTATTCATGATAAAACTGTCATTTAAAGAAGTGGTTTTGTAACTCGATGAGGACCGACACGGGCGAAGAGCCACTGAGAGAGTCAACCTGACCAAACTCATCAGAGTTCACACGGTGACAAACCCGTAATGTGAAGACAGAGGTATGAGGATGTGAATGTGGTGGGTGTTTAGAAATATTGTTGGGAATAATTGTGGGGACTAAACGTTGGTGTTCACAGATGGTTCATGGGATCCGGGTATCGGGGAGGACGGATGTGGTTAATGTAAAACCCTGTGAAAAGTGATGATGTGATAAATGACTGAAGCTGTATGGAATTTAAAGTTGACCAAAGTGATGTTTCTCTTAATGGGTAAATAAAAGCAGCCTGAGAATAAATATGAAAAAAAAACCAGCACCATCATCTTTATAATTACAAGCTTGCTGTGAAAACGACGCCCTTTTTATGTGAGGAATTCCACACCTCGTAAAATGTTGGTAGAATCTACACATTAAAAAACAATCCAATTTGGGGTGAAATTGAATCACCTCAAAGTTCGTGGTATGCCATCGTCTCCAGTTATTAAATAGTCCATAAGGACAGATGCCATGTCCATGAGAACTACATCTGATATTTTTATGGAACCCTTTTCCTTTTTGACCCAAATCTGCTGTTACCTCGATTCTATCCGTTTAGCAACAGAAACTTTCTGAAGGAAAGGTTTGAGGACAAAATAGTTTCTTTAAACATGGATTAATTTGTATGTTATTCTTCATACTGGGTTTTTCTGTGAATCTCTTCCTTGTCTAAGTTCTGTTCCGATTGTTGAGGTTGATATCGTGGTGTTCTCCAAGCTGAGGGTTATGGTTACCTGAGCTGATCTTTTATTTTTTATTTTGAGGTACGTCAGTCACAGGTAGTTTCTCACACGATTAGATTTGAAAACGTTCTTCAAATTCCTCCTTATGATAAATATTCATGTTAAAACATGTTTCTGTCACTTTAATCATACGTTTTAAATTTTGTTTTACCAGAAGAGTCCCTCTCTGAATGGACCTTTTAAAACTTCTTTAAAATAAATTGATAAAATAATCAGACGCCTTCTTTTTGATCTGAACTATTTTGTTCAAGATTTCTTTTTAAAAAGTAATCTTGTTTTTGTAGGAAAATTACACCATTAGTTTTACAAGTAATGCCTGTCATTTTTTGACAGTAGAATCTTGTACCATGCTGTTGGCATTCACTATGTCAGAGTTCTGCAGTTCCAGGAGTGCAGGGACAAGAAGACAGCTGTTTCATTGTCTCTCCTCTTTGCTCACGGCTCATACCGGATTCTCCTCCTGTAATTCAGAGATCACCAGGACATTGGTCATGCTCCTTCTGAAGCTTTGAGATGAAGACATATCGTCTCTATTGGAGAACAGGTTTTCACTTTGGGGTGTTGGGTGTTCGTTTGTTCTTAACAGGTTCTTGTGTTGAGTTAACATGAGATTCAAAACACCTTCAACTCTTTATTAAAGATGGTTGAAGCATGGTCTGGTAAACCGCTTCTTCAGCAAGCATTCCCTGCTTTGGTAATTGGTAATCAAGTCTCTTTTCCTGCCTTCTGATGAAGCAGTCATCATGGTTTTTCAGCCTCCTCTGTTTGTTTTTCATGGATTGAAAAACCACCTTTATGGCCACCAGAGCAGTGATGGCCTAATTAAGATCTTGCATATGACTTTTCGTGGCTTCCTGGTCAGTTTGTGGGATCCATATGTCATCTTTGCTGCAGCCATTAACTGTTGTACTTCTACATTTCCTTTGGATCAGACGTCGTGGTTCGGTATCTCTTCTTCTGGAATGAATAAAGCAGTAGAAACTTCAGCTCCAAAGTTGAAAAGAGTCCCTCTCTGAATGGACCTTTTAAGACTACTTTAAAATAAATTGATAAAATAATCATCGGCCTTCTTTTTGATCTGAACTATTTTGTTCAAGATTTATTTTTAAAAAGTAATCTAGTTTTTGTAGGAAAATGTCACCATTATTTTAAAAGTATTGCCTGTAATTTTTTGACAGTAGAATCTCGTACCATGCTGTTGGCATTCACTATGTCAGAGTTCTGCAGTTCCAGGAGTGCAGGGACAAGAAGACAGCTGTTTCATTGTCTCTCCTCTTTGCTCACGGCTCATACCGGATTCTCCTCCTGTTAATCAGAGATCACCAGGACATTGGTCATGCTCCTTCTGAAGCTTTGAGATGAAGACATACTGTCTCTATTGGAGAACAGGTTTTCACTTTGGGGTGTTGGGTGTTCGTTTGTTCGTAACAGGTTCTTGTGTTGAGTTAACATGAGATTCAAAACACCTTCAACTCTTTATTAAAGATGGTAAACCGCTTCTTCAGCAAGCATTCCCTGCTTTGGAACTCAGTCTCTTTTCCTGCCTTCTAATTATTGTGGTAAATAGACAGTCATTTGTACCTGTTGATTTTTGATTGATTTTTGATCCAAACTCTGAGGATGGATAAACATAGACCAACATTTTGTTGTTTGTTTCCTCCCTCTTGCTCGTTGTGGTAAACAGCAGGTGTCAGTAGATCATGCAGTGTTTGGTAAGCTGTGATATCTTATGGTGAGATAAGTTATGGTTCCCAGTTGCTCATTTGCTTCATTTTATTCAGAGGACGTCCCAAGAGCCGCTGCACCAGCAGACTGAGGCCTTTCTGAGGTTGCATTGACCGTGGTAACCGGATGTTGCTAGGCAGAATAGGGGGCCTGGCAGGCAAGTTTTGAAGTGTTTTGTTGCAGGTATGAAAAGCGAATATTGCCTCAATCTGCACTGGCTTATTTGAAAGAGTGGCCCAGCAGATTTGGAGAGATTTTAAAACCTGAACCGAATCATAGCCTAGTTTCTGTATGGTTTTAGAAGCAAGAAACTCTCTAACATGAAGGTCTCTCTGCCTTGGCGATCCTATTGGCGAGGACTAGAGGTGTGCAAATCTGGTTTGGTCTGTAAAACCCAGTTTCATTCTTAACATGGACGCTTGTTTGAAGTGGCTCTTGTGCAAAGTATGACTGAATTTTTTCCAAGAAGATGGTTTTGTTTCTACAGATTTGAGACGATACAAGTATGATATTTTCTGCATGTTAACTAAAATGCTCAGAGCGTGAAATCTCTCCAAATCTGGCCCAGAAGATTTGGAGAGATTTTAAAACGTGAACCGAATCATAGCCTAGTTTCTGTATGGTTTTGGAAGCAAAGAACTCTCTAACAAATTTAATCGTCGCTGGGTTGTTACGGAGTTCCTCTGCAGTGAAGTCGATTAAGAAAACATGCTAATGGGTGGCAAGTTGAATCAATTCAACCTGATCCTTGGTGGGGTGGCGCTTCATGTCCATTCCCACTATGATATTGTCCTTGAATAAAACCTCGTGGTAGTTTTGTAGAGCCATCAGTGTATCCACATAGTGGATGTGGTCAGGGGGCACAGGTGCCTGAAAGCCCGCCGTCTATAATTAAAGTCGAACCAGCTTGAACGCCATCTTTTCTAAATCGTTTATTGCAAACTTTCATGCGAGAAACCGTTAAATCAAAAGAATGTTTTAAAGCGACCTTTAAATATGACTCTACTTTGATTCTAGTTTGAACGTCTCAAACAAATGCCTTGAACCCGTTTAAGAAACAGGAATGTCTGTTCGATAGTCTTCTTATCTTCTGTCTAAAATTAGTTGAGACCGTTCGTTGTAAAGGACAGAACAAATGAAGGAATACCGGGATGGAAGATCAAAGATTGCTTTTAAAGGATGAAACTATGCACAGAAAATAAGTACTGTCTCTTTAAAAAAATCAACACTCATACTGTACAAACAACTCAGGTTAGATTTCATGTGGATCTCTGAAAATCTCCAGGCCTGGGTTTTTATAGTTACTCGTTGGTTCCCTCTGAGGATGGATAAAGCTTGGCCTGGTAGACCAGCGTTTTGTGGACAGAAATAATGTTATCATGAAAAAGTTTCTTTGTCTTGTACTGCAGTCTTCCATGTTTTCTGTCTTAGGTGTCACGACCATACAGACAGCGGAATTCATTAAATTTTATCGGGTTCTCAAACTCTTCCTTAGTTGGTGACTTTGAACTCATGTCTGCAGAGATCCAGTTGCTGTCTTTGATTTCAGGTGTTCTGCAATCACCCACTTAGTGAAGAAAGTTATGGTTCCTACCAGCCTAGTAGTTACTCTTCAGTCTCATTTATCAGAGTGTACGACCAGTTGGTCTCTAGGGGAAAGCCCGCCGTCTATTAATTAAAGTTATACCAACTTAAACGCCATCTTTTCTAAATCGTTTGTCACAAACCTTAATTCTAAAAACCGTTAAACCAAAAGATTGTTTTAAAGTGACCTTCAAATGGAGCTCATCTTTGATTCCAGCTTTAAATTTACAATGAAATTGTTGTCGTCCTCACAAAATTCTGTGAAATAGCCGATAGCTTATCTTTTATCTTTTTTTAAGGCTTTGGGAAGTGAAACTGATCTGTTCCTGTGTTTATGATCGTGTAATTCGGGGCCACATGAAGCATCCCATAATGGTCCTACACTCCTAGTTTTGTGTTGTGTTAACATGAGATTCAAAACACCTACAACTCTTTATTGAAGATGGTTGAAGCATGGTCTGGTAAACCGCTTCTTCAGCAAGCATTCCCTGCTTCGGTAATTGGTAATCAGTCTCTTTTCCTGCCTTCTGATGAAGCAGTCATCATGGTTTTTCAACCTCCTCTGTTTGTTTTGAATGGATTAAAAAAACCACCTTTTTGGCCACCAGAGCAGTGATGGCCTAATTAAGATCTTGCATATGACTTTTCGTGGCTTCCTGGTCAGTTTGTGGGATCCATGTCGTCTTTGCTGCAGCCATTAACTGTTGTACTTCTACATTTCCTTTGGATCAGATGTCGTGGTTCGGTATCTCTTCTTCTGGAATGAATAAAGCAGTAGAAACTTCAGCTCCAAAGTTGAAAAGAGTCCCTCTCTGAATGGACCTTTTAAGACTACTTTAAAATAAATTGATAAAATAATCAGCGGCCTTCTTTTTGATCTGAACTATTTTGTTCAAGATTTCTTTTTAAAAAGAAATCTTGTTTTTGTAGGATAATTACACCATTATTTTACAAGTATTACCTGTAATTTTTTGACAGTAGAATCTTGTACCATGCTGTTGGCATTCATTATGTCAGACACTCTGTAATGATCTCCTCATACTTTCCTCTACGTTTAAAATCACGGTAAAAGATTTTGATTTTTGAGTTTCTTTGTAAAAATCTCTTTTTGGAGATTCTGTTTTCTAAACACCTTCCATCTTGGTAGTGTGTGAAATAGATTATGATTTTCTGCAGTCATCAAGTATTTGGAGTCTTTTACTTTGAAGTAAATCATACGTTTAATCATACGTTTTAAATTTTGTTTTACCACAAGAGTCCCTCTCTGAATGGACCTTTTAAGACTTCTTTAAAATAAATTGATAAAATAATCATCGGCCTTCTTTTTGATCTGAACTATTTTGTTCAAGATTTCTTTTTAAAAAGTAATCTTGTTTTTGTAGGAAAATGTCACCATTATTTTAAAAGTATTGCCTGTAATTTTTTGACAGTACAATCTTGTACCATGCTGTTGGCATTCACTATGTCAGAGTTCTGCAGTTCCAGGAGTGCAGGGACAAGAAGACAGCTGTTTCATTGTCTCTCCTCTTTGCTCACGGCTCATACCGGATTCTTCTCCTGTAATTCAGAGATCACCAGGACATTGGTCATGCTCCTTCTGAAGCTTTGAGATGAAGACATATTGTCTCTATTGGAGAACAGGTTTTCACTTTGGGGTGTTGGGTGTTCGTTTGTTCATAACAGGTTCTTGTGTTGAGTTAACATGACATTCAAAACACCTTCAACTCTTTATTAAAGATGGTAAACCGCTTCTTCAGCAAGCATTCCCTGCTTTGGAACTCAGTCTCTTTTCCTGCCTTCTAATTATTGTGGTAAATAGACAGTCATTTGTACCTGTTGATTTTTGGTTGATTTTTGATCCAAACTCTGAGGATGGATAAACATAGACCAACATTTTGTTGTTTGATTCCTCCCTCTTGCTCGTTGTGGTAAACAGCAGGTGTCAGTAGATCATGCAGTGTTTGGTAAGCTGTGATATCTTATGGTGAGATAAGTTATGGTTCCCAGTTGCTCATTTGCTTCATTTTATTCAGAGGACGTCCCAAGAGCCGCTGCACCAGCAGACTGAGGCCTTTCTGAGGTTGCATTGACCGTGGTAACCGGATGTTGCTAGGCAGAATAGGGGCCCTGGCAGGCAAGTTTTGAAGTGTTTTGTTGCAGGTATGAAGAGTGAATATTGCCTCAATCTGCACTGGCTTATTTGAAAGAGTGGCCCAGCAGATTTGGAGAGATTTTAAAACCTGAACCGAATCATAGCCTATTTTCTGTATGGTTTTAGAAGCAAGAAACTCTCTAACATGAAGGTCTCTCTGCCTTGGCGATCCTATTGGCGAGGACTAGAGGTGTGCAAATCTGGTTTGGTTGTAAAACCCAGTTTCATTCTTAACATGGACGCTTGTTTGAAGTGGCTCTTGTGCAAAGTATGACTGAATTTTTTCCAAGAAGATGGTTTTGTTTCTACAGATTTGAGACGATACAAGTATGATATTTTCTGCACGTTAACTAAAATGCTCAGAGCGTAAAATCTCTCCAAATCTGGCCCAGAAGATCTGGAGAGATTTTAAAACCTGAACCGAATCATAGCCTAGTTTCTGTATGGTTTTGGAAGCAAAGAACTCTCTAACAAATTTAATCGTCGCTGGGTTGTGACAGAGTTCCTCTGCAGTGAAGTCGATTAAGAAAACATGCTAATGGGTGGCAAGTTGAATCAATTCAACCTGATCCTTGGTGGGGTGGCGCTTCATGTCCATTCCCACTATGATATTGTCCTTGAATAAAATCTCATGGCAGTTTTGTAGAGCCATCAGTGTATCCACATAGTGGATGTGGTCAGGGGGTACAGGTGCCTGAAAGCCCGCCGTCTATAATTAAAGTTATACCAACTTAAACGCCATCTTTTCTAAATCGTTTGTCACAAACTTTAATTCGAGAAACTGTTAAACCAAAAGATTGTTTTAAAGTGACCTTCAAATGGAGCTCATCTTTGATTCCAGCTTGAAATTTACAAAGAAATTGTTGCCGTCCTCACAAAATTCTGTGAAATAGCCGATAGCTTATCTTTTATCTTTTTTTAAGGCTTTGGGAAGTGAAACTGATCTGTTCCTGTGTTTATGATCGTGTAATTCGGGGCCACATGAAGCATCCCATAATGGTCCTACACTCCTAGTTTTGTGTTGTGTTAACATGAGATTCAAAACACCTACAACTCTTTATTGAAGATGGTTGAAGCATGGTCTGGTAAACCGCTTCTTCAGCAAGCATTCCCTGCTTCGGTAATTGGTAATCAGTCTCTTTTCCTGCCTTCTGATGAAGCAGTCATCATGGTTTTTCAACCTCCTCCGTTTGTTTTTCATGGATTAAAAAACTACCTTTTTGGCCACCAGAGCAGTGATGGCCTAATTAAGCTCTTGCATATGACTTTTCGTGGCTTCCTGGATCCATATGTCGTCTTTGCTGCAGCCATTAACTGTTGTACTTCTACATTTCCTTTGGATCAGACGTCGGTGGTTCGGTATTTCCCTTCTGGAATGAATAAAGCAGTAGAAACTTCAGCTCCAAGGTGTTCCATTGCTGTTCCTAAATACTCTTATAGCCTTGACTCATATTTGTTTTCAGCCTTCCAAGCTGTGGTCTCCTAGACTGAGGCTTAGATTAAAGATATGCACCATAACACCACACAGTTCATCTGCACAGGTCTTAAAAAGGAATACATAAGACTGTATGTGCTGCTTGTTTTCTGGCGTTATATTAAAAAGGTGAATCTACGTCTTTGCCTTTAAGAAATAATGTCATCATGAAAAAGTTTCCTTGTCTTGTACTGCAGTCTTCCATGTTTTCTGTCTTAGGTGTCACGACCATACAGACAGCGGAATTCATTAAATTTTATCGGGTTCTCAAACTCTTCCTTAGTTGGTGACTTTGAACTCATGTCTGCAGAGATCCAGTTGCTGTGTTTGATTTCAGGTGTTCTGCAATCACCCACTTAGTGAAGAACGTTATGGTTCCTACCAGCCTAGTAGTTACTCTTCAGTCTCATTTATCAGAGTGTACGACCAGTTGGTCGCTAGGGGAAAGCCTGCCGTCTATTAATTAAAGTTATACCAACTTAAACGCCATCTTTTCTAAATCGTTTGTCACAAACTTTAATTCGAGAAACTGTTAAACCAAAAGATTGTTTTAAAGTGACCTTCAAATGGAGCTCATCTTTGATTCCAGCTTTAAATTTACAATGAAATTGTTGCCGTCCTCATGAAATTCTGTGAAATAGCTGAAAGCTTATCTCTTATCTTTTTTAAGGCTTTTGGGAAGCGAAACTGATCTGTTCCTGTGTTTATGATCTTGTAATTTGGGGCCACATGAAGCATCCCACACTCCTTGTTTCCGCCCATATTGTGAAGCTTATATCTGGATTATGAGCTGATGTTTTGATCTGTAAACTCTGATGGATTATTTCAGTGGACAGATAGATGATAAAGTAGTGACCAGTGTTTTGTCAGCTGTTTCATTGTCTCTCCTCTTTACTCACGGCTCAAACTGGATTCTTCTTCAAACTGTTTATCAGAGCTCATCAGGACGTTGGTCATGCTCAGCTTTGAGACGAGAAACTAAGCTTGTTTTTGGTGAAAGTTTCACAGAACAAGATGAGCTAGAGACAAAAAAGAATCCTGTTAATTCTTCTTCCTGTGATTAAACTTTTACTAAAAGGAAAAGTTCATAATTTCATAATAAAATTCATGAGTGGAAAAAAAAATCTGTATAATTTCTCAAAGTTTCAGAAGGTTTTTCTTTCATTGTTTTTTTTTAATTCTTTCAGTCAATTTAAAAATCATCAAGTAAAAGTCAAAGGATGACGCTCTGTATTCATGATAAAACTGTCATTTAAAGAAGTGGTTTTGTAACTCGATGAGGTCCGACACGGGCGAAGAGCCACTGAGAGAGTCAACCTGACCAAACTCATCAGAGTTCACACGGTGACAAACCCGTAATGTGAAGACAGAGGTATGAGGATGTGAATGTGGTGGGTGTTTAGAAATATTGTTGGGAATAATTGTGGGGACTAAACGTTGGTGTTCACAGATGGTTCATGGGATCCGGGTATCGGGGAGGACGGATGCAGTTAATGGAAAACCCTGTGAAAAGTGATGATGTGATAAATGACTGAAGCTGTATGGAATTTAAAGTTGACCAAAGTGATGTTTCTCTTAATGGGTAAATAAAAGCAGCCTGAGAATAAATATGAAAAAAAAAAAACAGCACCATCATCTTTATAATTACAAGCTTGCTGTGAAAACGACGCCCTTTTTATGCGAGGAATTCCACATCTCGTAAAATGTTGGTAGAACCTACACATTAAAAAACAATCCAATTTGGGGTGAAATTGAATCACCTCAAAGTTCGTGGTATGCCATCGTCTCCAGTTATTAAATAGTCCATAAGGACAGATGCCATGTCCATGAGAACTACATCTGATATTTTTATGGAACCCTTTTCCTTTTTGACCCAAATCTGCTGTTACCTCGATTCTATCCGTTTAGCAACAGAAACTTTCTGAAGGAAAGGTTTGAGGACAAAATAGTTTCTTTAAACATGGATTAATTTGTATGTTATTCTTCATACTGGGTTTTTCTGTGAATCTCTTCCTTGTCTAAGTTCTGTTCCGATTGTTGAGGTTGATATCGTGGTGTTCTCCAAGCTGAGGGTTATGGTTACCTGAGCTGATCTTTTATTTTTTATTTTGAGGTACGTCAGTCACAGGTAGTTTCTCACACGATTAGATTTGAAAACGTTGTTCTTCAAATTCCACCTTATGATAAATATTCATGTTAAAACATGTTTCTGTCACTTTAATCATACGTTTTAAATTTTGTTTTACCAGAAGAGTCCCTCTCTGAATGGACCTTTTAAGACTTCTTTAAAATAAATTGATAAAATAATCATCGGCCTTCTTTTTGATCTGAACTATTTTGTTCAAGATTTCTTTTTAAAAAGTAATCTTGTTTTTGTAGGAAAATGTCACCATTATTTTACGAGTATTGCCTGTAATTTTTTGACAGTAGAATCTTGTACCATGCTGTTGGCATTCACTATGTCAGAGTTCTGCAGTTCCAGGAGTGCAGGGACAAGAAGACAGCTGTTTCATTGTCTCTCCTCTTTGCTCACGGCTCATACCGGATTCTCCTCCTGTAATTCAGAGATCACCAGGACATTGGTCATGCTCCTTCTGAAGCTTTGAGATGAAGACATATCGTCTCTATTGGAGAACAGGTTTTCACTTTGGGGTGTTGGGTGTTCGTTTGTTCTTAACAGGTTCTTGTGTTGAGTTAACATGAGATTCAAAACACCTTCAACTCTTTATTAAAGATGGTTGAAGCATGGTCTGGTAAACCGCTTCTTCAGCAAGCATTCCCTGCTTTGGTAATTGGTAATCAGTCTCTTTTCCTGCCTTCCGATGAAGCAGTCATCATGGTTTTTCAACCTCCTCTGTTTGTTTTTCATGGATTAAAAAACCACCTTTTTGGCCACCAGAGCAGTGATGGCCTAATTAAGATCTTGCATATGACTTTTCGTGGCTTCCTGGTCAGTTTGTGGGATCCATATGTCATCTTTGCTGCAGCCATTAACTGTTGTACTTCTACATTTCCTTTGGATCAGACGTCGTGGTTCGGTATCTCTTCTTCTGGAATGAATAAAGCAGTAGAAACTTCAGCTCCAAAGTTGAAAAGAGTCCCTCTCTGAATGGACCTTTTAAGACTTCTTTAAAATAAATTGATAAAATAATCATCGGCCTTCTTTTTTATCTGAACTATTTTGTTCAAGATTTCTTTTTAAAAAGTAATCTTGTTTTTGTAGGAAAATTGAACCATTATTTTACAAGTATTACCTGTAATTTTTTGACAGGAGAATCTTGTACCATGCTGTTGGCATTCATTATGTCAGACACTTCTGTAATGATCTCCTCATACCTTCCTCTACGTTTAAAATCACCGTAAAAGATCTTGATTTTTTGAGTTTCTTTGTAAAAATCTCTTTTTGGAGATTCTGTATTCTAAAGACCTTCCATCTTGGTAGTGTGTGAAATAGATTATGATTTTCTGTAGTCATCAAGTATTTGGAGTCTTTTACTTTGAAGTACAGTTTATCTGCTGATTATATTCTATTTGTTTTGTTACCAAAATAAAAGTTGTCTTCCATTAAATTAACTTTATTATCACACTCATAAACATGGCTGGCTGTGGTTTCAGCAGTCTGTTTATTTTTGTTTGTCGCTGGCTGTACGACCAGTCCGTCGCTAGGGGAAAGCCCGCTGTTTATTAATTAAAGTCGTACCAGTTTAAACTTTAATTCTAAAAACCATTAAACCAAAAGAATGTTTCAAAGCAACCTTTAAACTTAGCTCTGCTTTGATTCTAGTTTGAAAGTCTCAATAAAATTGCTGCCATCTTTTTAAAATTCTGTGAAGTAGTTGATAAGCTTATTTCTTATCGTTTTGTGGGGCTTTGGGAAGCGAAATGGATCTGTTCCTGTGTTAACGATCATGTAATTCTGGCCCACATGAAGCATCCCATAATGATCCCACACTCCTAGTTTCTGACCAAACTGTGAAGCTTATATCTGGATTATGAGCTGATGTTTTGATCTGTAAACTCTGATGGATTATTTCAGTGGACAAGAAGACAGCTGTTTCATTGTCTCTCCTCTTTACTCACGGCTCACACCGGATTCTCCTCCTGTTAATCAGAGATCACCAGGACATTGGTCATGCTCCTTCTGAAGCTTTGAGATGAAGAGTCTTTAAAGACATGTTGTCCCTACTGTTGGAGTATGGGTTTTTTTTGTAGGGTGTTGGGTGTTGGTTTGTTTGTAACAGGTTCTTGTGTTGAGTTAACATGAGATCCTTCACATCTTATGTTGAAGATGGTTGAAGCATGGTCTGGTAAACCGCTTCTTCAGCATGAATTCCTTGCTTTGAAACTCTGTCTATTCTCCTGCCTTCTCCCTTAATGTGGTAAACAGACAGAGGGGTGATTGGAGTGAATGATTTCTCATTTGTATCCGTTGATTTTTAGAAGCAGCTCTGCTTCTCTGAGCGTGGTGTAGAAATAACAACTCTAACTTGACAAGCTGGTTGAGGAGTCTTTGTTTTACTAATGTTTTTTATTTTGCTGTAAAAACTCTTTGATTATAATTAAAACAGGTTCTGGTATCCTGATCTCTGATCGGGGTAAATTTCATGGTTGGTTTACTTTATTCTCTCTTAATCGTCACATAAAGAATCTGAAATGAATGTATGATTTATTTGGTGGTCTCCATTCCAGTCCCTCATTGTGTCTGCTTACGTTTTATTTAAAGTCAACAGGGTTTTTCTGCTCTTTCTCCCGGAGGGGAAATGGCTTTTAGTTTCTCAGTATTTTGTGTAACTGCTGCTGCAGGAAGTTTGGCCTCTTATTCTGAAAACACTCTGCTGCTGCTCAGAGAGAGAAGGCACATCGGGTGAAGCTGGTAAACACCTGACCTTCAATAAGTGTCTTCTTTACCCGTCTGTTCCATCTTGGTAGTATGTGAAACAGTTTCTGACGTTGTTCATGTACATTAAGAATTTGGGGTACTTTAGATAGTACAGCTCATCTGCTGATTAGATCCATTTTGTTTGTTACTAAAATAAAAGTTGTCTTTCATTCATTTAACTTGATTGGAACACCTCTAATCTTTGTTGGCTCTGGTTTCAGCAGTCCGTTTATTCTTAAACTGTCACTGTGTATTACTAGAGGGAGGTCCTGTTGGCACATGTATGTGATGTAGTGGGTTTGGGTGTGTACCCCGGGTTCACCTGCTCACTTTTAAGAGAAGAATAAGTTTCACTAAGTTGAGATAACTCTTTGTAGGCGGAGAACATTGACTGGTATCATTAAGGAGGAGAAGAAGTGTCCCATTTTAACCCAGTTCTACTAGATGGTAGAACTCACATTTAATTTCTGAGCCAGGATCCTCTTCTTTCTATTTATGAAGGTTTTGTCTTTGATTAATAAAGTCAGTGTGAATTTTTTTTTCTATGGTCACAGTTTGGTCCTCCATCTGTTCTGTCATAGGTGTCATGACCAAACAGAGAGCCTGATTAATTAACTCTATCTTTGTTCGGTGACTAACTAAGAGACCTCAGCTGCTGTCTTTAATTTCAGACGTTCTGAAATCACCCACTCAGTGAACCATCATGGTGAGAAAGTTATGGTTCCTACGAGCCTTTTAGTTACTCTTCAGTCCCACTGGTCGCTAGGGGAAAGCCTGCCGTCTATTAATCAAAGTGGTACCAGCTTAAACGCCATCTTTTCCAAATTGTTTATCGCAAACTTTCGTTCGAGCAACCGTTAAACCAACTGAAGTCTTTGAAGCGACCTTTAAATTTAACACTGTTTTGATTCTAGTTTGAAAGTCTAAATGAAATTCTTCCCATCCTCAAAATTATACGTAAAGTAGCTGACAAGCTTATCTTTTTTGTTGGACTTTGGGAGATCCAATTGATATGTTCCTGTGATTTGGGGCCACATGAAGCATCCCATAATGGTCCCAAACTCCTTGTTTCTGACCAAACTGTGATCCCTATATCTGGATTATGAGCTGATGTTTTGATCTGTAAACTCTGATGGATTATTTCAGGGACAAGAAGACAGCTGCTCCGTTGTCTCTCCTCTTTACTCACGGCTCATACTGGATTCTTCTCCTGTAATTCAGAGATCACCAGGTCATTGGTCATGCTCCTTCTGAAGCTTTGAGATGAAGACATATTGTCTCTATTGGAGAACAGGTTTTCACTTTGGGGTGTTGGGTGTTCGTTTGTTTGTAACAGGTTCTTGTGTTGAGTTAACATGAGATTCAAAACACCTTCAACTCTTTATTAAAGATGGTTGAAGCATGGTCTGGTAAACCGCTTCTTCAGCAAGCATTCCCTGCTTTGGAACTCAGTCTATTTTCCTGCTTTCTAATTATTGTGGTAAATAGACAGTCATTTGTACCCGTTGATTTTTGGTTGATTTTTGATCCGAACTCTGAGGATGGATAAACATAGACCAACATTTTGTTGTTTGTTTCCTCCCTCTTGCTCGTTGTGGTAAACAGCAGGTGTCAGTAGATCATGCAGTGTTTGGTAAGCTGTGATATCTTATGGTGCGATAAGTTATGGTTCCCAGTTGCTCATTTGCTTCATTTTATTCAGAGGACGTCCCAAGAGCCGCTGCACCAGCAGACTGAGGCCTTTCTGAGGTTGCATTGACGGTAGCAACGGGATTTTGCCAGGCAGAATAGGGGCCTGGCAGGCAAGTTTTGAAGTGTTTTGTCGCAGGTATGAAGAGCGAATATTGCCTCAATCTGCACTGGCTTATTTGAAAGAGTGGCCCAGCAGATTTGGAGAGATTTTAAAACCTGAACCGAATCATAGCCTAGTTTCTGTATGGTTTTGGAAGCAAGAAACTCTCTAACATGAAGGTCTCTCTGCCTTGGCGATCTTATTGGTGAGGACTAGAGGTATGCAAATCTGGTTTGGTCTGAAAAACCCAGTTTCATTCTTAACATGGACGCTTGTTTGAAGTGGCTCATGTGCAAAGTATGACTGAATTTTTTCCAAGAAGATGGTTTTGTTTCTTCAGATTTGAGACGATACAAGTATGATATTTTCAGCACGTTAACTAAAATGCTCAGAGCATAAAATCTCTCCAAATCTGGCCCAGAAGATCTGGAGAGATTTTAAAACGTGAATCGAATCATAGCCTAGTTTCTGTATGGTTTTGGAAGCAAGGAACTCTCTAACAAATTTAATCGTCGCTGGGATGTGACAGAGTTCCTCTGCAGTGAAGTCGATTAAGAAAACATGCTAATGGGTGGCAAGTTGAATCAATTCAACCTGATCCTTGGTGGGGTGGCGCTTCATGTCCATTCCCACTATGATATTGTCCTTGAATAAAATCTCGTGGTAGTTTTGTAGAGCCATCAGTGTATCCACATAGTGGATGTGGTCAGGGGGCACAGGTGCCTGAAAGCCCGCCGTCTATAATTAAAGTCGTACCAGCTTGAACGCCATCTTTTCTAAATCGTTTATTGCAAACTTTCATGCGAGAAACCGTTAAATCAAAAGAATGTTTTAAAGCGACCTTTAAATATGACTCTACTTTGATTCTAGTTTGAACGTCACAAACAAATGCCTTGAAGCCGTTTGAGAAACAGGAATGTCCGTTCGATAGTCTTCTTATCTTCTGTCTAAAATGAGTTGAGACCGTTCGTTGTAAAGGACAGAACAAATGAAGGAATACCGGGATGGAAGATCAAAGATTGCTTTTAAAGGATGAAACTATGCACAGAAAATAAGTACTGTCTCTTTAAAAAAATCAACACTCATACTGTACAAACAACTCACGTTAGATTTCATGTGGATCTCTGAAAATCTCCAGGCCTGGGTTTTTATAGTTACTCGTTGGTTCCCTCTGAGGATGGATAAAGCTTGGTCTGGTAGACCAGTGTTTTGTGGACAGAAATAATGTCATCATGAAAAAGTTTCCTTGTCTTGTACTGCAGTCTTCCATGTTTTCTGTCTTAGGTGTCACGACCATACAGACAGCGGAATTCATTAAATTTTATCGGGTTCTCAAACTCTTCCTTAGTTGGTGACTTTGAACTCATGTCTGCAGAGATCCAGTTGCTGTCTTTGATTTCAGGTGTTCTGCAATCACCCACTTAGTGAAGAACGTTATGGTTCCTACCAGCCTAGTAGTTACTCTTCAGTCTCATTTATCAGAGTGTACGACCAGTTGGTCTCTAGGGGAAAGCCTGCCGTCTATTAATTAAAGTTATACCAACTTAAACGCCATCTTTTCTAAATCGTTTGTCACAAACTTTAATTCGAGAAACCGTTAAACCAAAAGATTGTTTTAAAGTGACCTTCAAATGGAGCTCATCTTTGATTCCAGCTTTAAATTTACAATGAAATTGTTGCCGTCCTCATGAAATTCTGTGAAATAGCTGAAAGCTTATCTCTTATCTTTTTTTAAGGCTTTTGGGAAGCGAAACTGATCTGTTCCTGTGTTTATGATCTTGTAATTTGGGGCCACATGAAGCATCCCACACTCCTTGTTTCCGCCCATATTGTGAAGCTTATATCTGGATTATGAGCTGATGTTTTGATCTGTAAACTCTGATGGATTATTTCAGTGGACAGATAGATGATAAAGTAGTGACCAGTGTTTTGTCAGCTGTTTCATTGTCTCTCCTCTTTACTCACGGCTCAAACTGGATTCTTCTTCAAACTGTTTATCAGAGCTCATCAGGACGTTGGTCATGCTCAGCTTTGAGACGAGAAACTAAGCTTGTTTTTGGTGAAAGTTTCACAGAACAAGATGAGCTAGAGACAAAAAATAATCCTGTTAATTCTTCTTCCTGTGATTAAACTTTTACTAAAAGGAAAAGTTCATAATTTCATAATAAAATTCATGAAAGGAAAAAAAAATCTGTATAATTTCTCAAAGTTTCAGAAGGTTTTTCTTTCATTGTTTTTTATTCTTTCAGTCAATTTAAAAATCATCAAGTAAAAGTCAAAGGATGACGCTCTGTATTCATGATAAAACTGTCATTTAAAGAAGTGGTTTTGTAACTCGATGAGGACCGACACGGGCGAAGAGCCACTGAGAGAGTCAACCTGACCAAACTCATCAGAGTTCACACGGTGACAAACCCGTAATGTGAAGACAGAGGTATGAGGATGTGAATGTGGTGGGTGTTTAGAAATATTGTTGGGAATAATTGTGGGGACTAAACGTTGGTGTTCACAGATGGTTCATGGGATCCGGGTATCGGGGAGGACGGATGCAGTTAATGGAAAACCCTGTGAAAAGTGATGATGTGATAAATGACTGAAGCTGTATGGAATTTGAAGTTGACCAAAGTGATGTTTCTCTTAATGGGTAAATAAAAGCAGCCTGAGAATAAATATGAAAAAAAAAAAACCAGCACCATCATCTTTATACAAGCTTGCTGTGAAAACGACGCCCTTTTTATGCGAGGAATTCCACATCTCGTAAAATGTTGGTAGAACCTACACATTAAAAAACAATCCAATTTGGGGTGAAATTGAATCACCTCAAAGTCCGTGGTATGCCATCGTCTCCAGTTATTAAATAGTCCATAAGGACAGATGCCATGTCCATGAGAACTACATCTGATATTTTTATGGAACCCTTTTCCTTTTTGACCCAAATCTGCTGTTACCTCGATTCTATCCATTTAGCAACAGAAACTTTCTGAAGGAAAGGTTTGAGGACAAAATAGTTTCTTTAAACATGGATTAATTTGTATGTTATTCTTCATACTGGGTTTTTCTGTGAATCTCTTCCTTGTCTAAGTTCTGTTCCGATTGTTGAGGTTGATATCGTGGTGTTCTCCAAGCTGAGGGTTATGGTTACCTGAGCTGATCTTTTATTTTTTATTTTGAGGTACGTCAGTCACAGGTAGTTTCTCACACGATTAGATTTGAAAACGTTGTTCTTCAAATTCCACCTTATGATAAATATTCATGTTAAAACATGTTTCTGCCACTTTAATCATACGTTTTAAATTTTGTTTTACCAGAAGAGTCCCTCTCTGAATGGACCTTTTAAGACTTCTTTAAAATAAATTGATAAAATAATCAGACGCCTTCTTTTTGATCTGAACTATTTTGTTCAAGATTTCTTTTTAAAAAATAATCTTGTTTTTGTAGGAAAATTGAACCATTATTTTAAAAGTATTGCCTGTAATTTTTTGACAGGAGAATCTCGTACCATGCTGTTGGCATTCACTATGTCACAGTTCTGCAGTTCCAGGAGTGCAGGGACAAGAAGACAGCTGTTTCATTGTCTCTCCTCTTTGCTCACGGCTCACACCGGATTCTTCTCCTGTAATTCAGAGATCACCAGGACATTGGTCATGCTCCTTCTGAAGCTTTGAGATGAAGACATATTGTCTCTATTGGAGAACAGGTTTTCACTTTGGGGTGTTGGGTGTTCGTTTGTTCTTAACAGGTTCTTGTGTTGAGTTAACATGAGATTCAAAACACCTTCAACTCTTTATTAAAGATGGTTGAAGCATGGTCTGGTAAACCGCTTCTTCAGCAAGCATTCCCTGCTTTGGTAATTGGTAATCAAGTCTCTTTTCCTGCCTTCTGATGAAGCAGTCATCATGGTTTTTCAGCCTCCTCTGTTTGTTTTTCATGGATTGAAAAACCACCTTTATGGCCACCAGAGCAGTGATGGCCTAATTAAGATCTTGCATATGACTTTTCGTGGCTTCCTGGTCAGTTTGTGGGATCCATATGTCATCTTTGCTGCAGCCATTAACTGTTGTACTTCTACATTTCCTTTGGATCAGACGTCGTGGTTCGGTATCTCTTCTTCTGGAATGAATAAAGCAGTAGAAACTTCAGCTCCAAAGTTGAAAAGAGTCCCTCTCTGAATGGACCTTTTAAGACTACTTTAAAATAAATTGATAAAATAATCATCGGCCTTCTTTTTGATCTGAACTATTTTGTTCAAGATTTATTTTTAAAAAGTAATCTAGTTTTTGTAGGAAAATTACACCACTATTTTAAAAGTATTGCCTGTAATTTTTTGACAGGAGAATCTTGTACCATGCTGTTGGCATTCACTATGTCACAGTTCTGCAGTTCCAGGAGTGCAGGGACAAGAAGACAGCTGTTTCATTGTCTCTCCTCTTTGCTCACGGCTCATACCGGATTCTTCTCCTGTAATTCAGAGATCACCAGGACATTGGTCATGCTCCTTCTGAAGCTTTGAGATGAAGACATATTGTCTCTATTGGAGAACAGGTTTTCACTTTGGGGTGTTGGGTGTTCGTTTGTTCGTAACAGGTTCTTATGTTGAGTTAACATGAGATTCAAAACACCTTCAACTCTTTATCAAAGATGGTAAACCGCTTCTTCAGCAAGCATTCCCTGCTTTGGAACTCAGTCTCTTTTCCTGCCTTCTAATTATTGTGGTAAATAGACAGTCATTTGTACCTGTTGATTTTTGGTTGATTTTTGATCCAAACTCTGAGGATGGATAAACATAGACCAACATTTTGTTGTTTGTTTCCTCCCTCTTGCTCGTTGTGGTAAACAGCAGGGGTCAGTAGATCATGCAGTGTTTGGTAAGCTGTGATATCTTATGGTGAGATAAGTTATGGTTCCCAGTTGCTCATTTGCTTCATTTTATTCAGAGGACGTCCCAAGAGCCGCTGCACCAGCAGACTGAGGCCTTTCTGAGGTTGCATTGACCGTGGTAACCGGATGTTGCCAGGCAGAATAGGGGGCCTGGCAGGCAAGTTTTGAAGTGTTTTGTCGCAGGTATGAAGAGCGAATATTGCCTCAATCTGCACTGGCTTATTTGAAAGAGTGGCCCAGCAGATTTGGAGAGATTTTAAAACCTGAACCGAATCATAGCCTAGTTTCTGTATGGTTTTGGAAGCAAGAAACTCTCTAACATGAAGGTCTCTCTGCCTTTGCGATCTTATTGGCGAGGACTAGAGGTATGCAAATCTGGTTTGGTTGTAAAACCCAGTTTCATTCTTAACATGGACGCTTGTTTGAAGTGGCTCTTGTGCAAAGTATGACTGAATTTTTTCCAAGAAGATGGTTTTGTTTCTACAGATTTGAGACGATACAAGTATGATATTTTCAGCACGTTAACTAAAATGCTCAGAGCGTAAAATCTCTCCAAATCTGGCCCAGAAGATTTGGTGAGATTTTAAAATGTGAATCGAATCATAGCCTAGTTTCTGTATGGTTTTGGAAGCAAGGAACTCTCTAACAAATTTAATCGTCGCTGGGTTGTTACGGAGTTCCTCTGCAGTGAAGTCGATTAAGAAAACATGCTAATGGGTGGCAAGTTGAATCAATTCAACCTGATCCTTGGTGGGGTGGCGCTTCATGTCCATTCCCACTATGATATTGTCCTTGAATAAAATCTCGTGGTAGTTTTGTAGAGCCATCAGTGTATCCACATAGTGGATGTGGTCAGGGGGCACAGGTGCCTGAAAGCCCGCCGTCTATAATTAAAGTTATACCAACTTAAACGCCATCTTTTCTAAATCGTTGGTCACAAACTTTAATACGAAAAACCGTTAAACCAAAAGATTGTTTTAAAGTGACCTTCAAATGGAGCTCATCTTTGATTCCAGCTTTAAATTTACAATGAAATTGTTGCCGTCCTCATGAAATTCTGTGAAATAGCTGAAAGCTTATCTTTTATCTTTTTTTAAGGCTTTTGGGAAGCGAAACTGATCTGTTCCTTTGTTTATGATCTTGTAATTTGCGGCCACATGAAGCATCCCACACTCCTTGTTTCCGCCCATATTGTGAAGCTTATATCTGGATTATGAGCTGATGTTTTGATCTGTAAACTCTGATGGATTATTTCAGTGGACAGATAGATGATAAAGTGTTAATCCAGTGTTTTGTCAGCTGTTTCATTGTCTCTCCTCTTTACTCACGGCTCAAACTGGATTCTTCTTCAAACTGTTTATCAGAGCTCATCAGGACGTTGGTCATGCTCAGCTTTGAGACGAGAAACTAAGCTTGTTTTTGGTGAAAGTTTCACAGAACAAGATGAGCTAGAGACAAAAAAGAATCCTGTTAATTCTTCTTCCTGTGATTAAACTTTTACTAAAAGGAAAAGTTCATAATTTCATAATAAAATTCATGAGTGGAAAAAAAAATCTGTATAATTTCTCAAAGTTTCAGAAGGTTTTTCTTTCATTGTTTTTTTTCTTTCAGTCAATTTAAAAATCATCAAGTAAAAGTCAAATGATGACGCTCTGTATTCATGATAAAACTGTCATTTAAAGAAGTGGTTTTGTAACTCGATGAGGTCCGACACGGGCGAAGAGCCACTGAGAGAGTCAACCTGACCAAACTCATCAGAGTTCACACGGTGACAAACCCGTAATGTGAAGACAGAGGTATGAGGATGTGAATGTGGTGGGTGTTTAGAAATATTGTTGGGAATAATTGTGGGGACTAAACGTTGGTGTTCACAGATGGTTCATGGGATCCGGGTATCGGGGAGGACGGATGCAGTTAATGGAAAACCCTGTGAAAAGTGATGATGTGATAAATGACTGAAGCTGTATGGAATTTAAAGTTGACCAAAGTGATGTTTCTCTTAATGGGTAAATAAAAGAAGCCTGAGAATAAATGTGAAAAAAAAAAACCAGCACCATCATCTTTATAATTACAAGCTTGCTGTGAAAACGATGTCCTTTTTATGTGAGGAATTCCACACCTCGTAAAATGTTGGTAGAACCTACACATTAAAAAACAATCCAATTCAGGGTGAAATTGAATCACCTCAAAGTTCGTGGTATGCCATCGTCTCCAGTTATTAAATAGTTCATAAGGACAGATGCCATGTCCATGAGAACTACATCTGATATTTTTATGGAACCCTTTTCCTTTTTGACCCAAATCTGCTGTTACCTCGATTCTATCCGTTTAGCAACAGAAACTTTCTGAAGGAAAGGTTTGAGGACAAAATAGTTTCTTTAAACATGGATTAATTTGTATGTTATTCTTCATACTGGGTTTTTCTGTGAATCTCTTCCTTGTCTAAGTTCTGTTCCGATTGTTGAGGTTGATATCGTGGTGTTCTCCAAGCTGAGGGTTATGGTTACCTGAGCTGATCTTTTATTTTTTATTTTGAGGTACGTCAGTCACAGGTAGTTTCTCACACGATTAGATTTGAAAACGTTGTTCTTCAAATTCCTCCAAATGATAAATATTCATGTTAAAACATGTTTCTGTCACTTTAATCATACGTTTTAAATTTTGTTTTACCAGAAGAGTCCCTCTCTGAATGGACCTTTTAAAACTTCTTTAAAATAAATTGATAAAATAATCATCGGCCTTCTTTTTGATCTGAACTATTTTGTTCAAGATTTCTTTTTAAAAAGTAATCTTGTTTTTGTAGGAAAATGTCACCATTATTTTACGAGTATTGCCTGTAATTTTTTGACAGTAGAATCTTGTACCATGCTGTTGGCATTCACTATGTCAGAGTTCTGCAGTTCCAGGAGTGCAGGGACAAGAAGACAGCTGTTTCATTGTCTCTCCTCTTTGTTCACGGCTCATACCGGATTCTCCTCCTGTAATTCAGAGATCACCAGGACATTGGTCATGCTCCTTCTGAAGCTTTGAGATGAAGACATATCGTCTCTATTGGAAAACAGGTTTTCACTTTGGGGTGTTGGGTGTTCGTTTGTTCGTAACAGGTTCTTATGTTGAGTTAACATGAGATTCAAAACACCTTCAACTCTTTATCAAAGATGGTTGAAGCATGGTCTGGTAAACCGCTTCTTCAGCAAGCATTCCCTGCTTCGGCAATTGGTAATCAGTCTCTTTTCCTGCCTTCCGATGAAGCAGTCATCATGGTTTTTCAGCCTCCTCTGTTTGTTTTTCATGGATTAAAAAAACACCTTTTTGGCCACCAGAGCAGTGATGGCCTAATTAAGATCTTGCATATGACTTTTCGTGGCTTCCTGGTCAGTTTGTGGGATCCATGTCGTCTTTGCTGCAGCCATTAACTGTTGTACTTCTACATTTCCTTTGGATCAGACGTCGTGGTTCGGTATCTCTTCTTCTGGAATGAATAAAGCAGTAGAAACTTCAGCTCCAAAGTTGAAAAGAGTCCCTCTCTGAATGGACCTTTTAAGACTACTTTAAAATAAATTGATAAAATAATCATCGGCCTTCTTTTTTTATCTGAACTATTTTGTTCAAGATTTCTTTTTAAAAAGAAATCTTGTTTTTGTAGGATAATTACACCATTATTTTACAAGTATTACCTGTAATTTTTTGACAGTAGAATCTTGTACCATGCTGTTGGCATTCATTATGTCAGACACTCTGTAATGATCTCCTCATACCTTCCTCTACGTTTAAAATCACGGTAAAAGATTTTGATTTTTGAGTTTCTTTGTAAAAATCTCTCTTTGGAGATTCTGTATTCTAAAGACCTTCCATCTTGGTAGTGTGTGAAATAGATTATGATTTTCTGCAGTCATCAGGTATTTGGAGTCTTTTACTTTGAAGTACAGTTTATCTGCTGATTATATCCTATTTGTTTTGTTATCAAAATAAAAGTTGTCTTCCATTCATTTAACTTTATTGTCACACTCATAAACATGGCTGGCTGTGGTTTCAGCAGTCAGTTTATTTTTGTTTGTCGCTGGCTGTACGACCAGTCGGTCGCTAGGGGAAAGCCTGCTGTCTATTAATGAAAGTCGTACCAGTTTAAACACCATCTTTTCCAAATTGTTTATTGAAAACTTTAATTCTAAAAACCATTAAACCAAAAGAATGTTTCAAAGCAACCTTTAAACTTAGCTCTGCTTTGATTCTAGTTTCAAAGTCTCAATAAAATTGCTGCCATCTTTTTAAAATTCTGTGAAGTAGCTGATAAGCTTATCGCTTATCGTTTTGTGGGGCTTTGGGAAGCGAAATGGATCTGTTCCTGTGTTAACGATCATGTAATTCAGGCCCACATTAGGCATCCCATAATGGTCCCACACTCCTAGTTTCTGACCAAACTGTGAAGCTTATATCTGGATTATGAGCTGATGTTTTGATCTGTAAACTCTGATGGATTATTTCAGTGGACAAGCAGACAGCTGTTTCATTGTCTCTCCTCTTTACTCACGGCTCATACCGGATTCTCCTCCTGTTAATCAGAGATCACCAGGACATTGGTCATGCTCCTTCTGAAGCTTTGAGATGAAGAGTCTTTAAAGACATGTTGTCCCTACTGTTGGAGTATGGGTTTTTTTTGTAGGGTGTTGGGTGTTGGTTTGTTTGTAACAGGTTCTTGTTTTGAGTTAACATGAGATTCTTCACATCTTATGTTGAAGATGGTTGAAGCATGGTCTGGTAAACCGCTTCTTCAGCATGAATTCCCTGCTTTGGAACTCTGTCTATTCTCCTGCCTTCTCCCTTAATGTGGTAAACAGACAGAGGGGTGATTGGAGTGAATTATTTCTCATTTGTATCCGTTGATTTTTAGAAGCAGCTCTGCTTCTCTGAGCGTGGTGTGGAAATAACAACTCTAACTTGACAAGCTGGTTGAGGAGTCTTTGTTTTACTAATGGTTTTTAGTTTGCTGTAAAAACTGTTTGATTATGAATAAAACAGGTTCTGGTATCCTGATCTCTGATCAGCGTTGATTTCATGGTTGGTTTACTGTTCGTATTCTCTCTTAATTTGGTGGTCTCCATTCCAGTCCCTCATTGTGCCTGCTTAGGTTTTGTTACTTAAAGGCAACATTTTTTTTCTGCTCTTTCTCCCTGAAGGGAAATGGCATTTAGTTTCTCATGATATGTTGTGTAAGTGGTGCTGCAGAGAGTTCGGCCTCTTATTCTGAAAACACTGCTGCTGCTCAGAGAGAGAAGGCACATCGGGTGAAGCTGGTCTTTTTATATCTGCCTGTTTCATATCTACTTGTGATTAAAGTTCTCCTTCTTTTCTGTTTATGCAGGTTTCGTTTGTTTAGATTTTCCTGCTTCTGAAAGCATCTCTTTACACTCTGTAGTCGTAGCTTTATGATACTGAAGATCAGAGCTCTTTAAGATCCTCAGTCAGATACGCTTGTGTCAAGGTTTTATGAAACATATCAGAACATATAATCTCATATAATCCCTTTTAGGGAGATCCAAGAAGACCTAGAATACTCCTTGAGTATCTCAAGAAAAAAGAAAGAGACAATCCTATTCTTTCCGGTATAAAAGACCTTACGATCCTGACACGTTTGTTCCAAATACAAAGGTTTTCCACTCTACTCCTCCTCGTTCAAAGAATCATCCTGTTACAAGAAAGAGTTCTCACCCTTCAATGGATGAATTCCTTTACGGTCAGCCGATGGGTGCTGGTTCTCAGGACAGCTGGGATAAAAACAGGTTTTAAAATTGAGGCATACAAAGACTCAGTAGATAGAATTTATTAAACAAGCAGCAGGTTTAAACAATCCAATCGGTTTTACAACCTTTTTGTGTTTCACAATTTAAATCAATACAGTCTCGGATACTCAGAACTTGACAGTTTGCGAACACCAATGTACGAACGATAAGATAGTGAAGACAGAAAGGAGAGAGTCAGTGAACTCTCTCACTTCTGCTTTCTCGTTACCTTTCGAATATGGGGCCGACGGATTCCGATAACGTCTGTTTCCTGACAAATTGACAGGTTTCCCAAACTGATGTGGTTTGTTTACTTAGCTTCTTCTTCTGTGACGGTTGTAAAACTGATTTTGGGTTGTAACAACATTTACCTTCATTTTAGTTCCAACCCAATGTGCAGACGCTTACATAGAATCATTTCTTAATAAATCATAGAGACATTAATGAATAATGTTTTACATAGAAGTTTAATTCATCACATTGAAAAATATTCTTTCATATTAGTTAAAGAACTAATGATGCCTTTTTTAAACTGAGGTTAACAATAAAATAATACGGTTTCTTTGATAACAAGCTGATTTTATCACTGCATTATTTCATTACAAAATGCTCCCGGCATAAAACGTGTGATGAAAATGCCTCATGTTTTCGCCTCTTAATCGGTTCTATTATCAAACATCCCGTTCTACAATGTTTTTTTTTCTAAAAATAATAAACTTCTCAACTAGTTTGATTTCAATGAGTCAAAAAAAGCCATGTAAATATTCTCAGTGTTTCTCAGTGTGTTGTTTACAGAATAGCAGTGAAGAGACTGAGTGTGTATGGCAAAAACAAAGATAAACTAATACAGTTATAATTTTAAAATATTTAATTGGAAATATTAACATAAAAGTGCTTGAGTTTACGACTCATTAAAAAACAATGTGAAAAATAAACAGCAACAAATCCAGGATATTTTTGCTTCTGATTATGTGATCTATTATAAACGTATGTGAGGGTTACACACCGTAAAGAGTTCATCTATGAAGAAACGGATTGATTTTAACTCTGAAAACACCTTCACACTGTGGACCTCTCATCACAAATAATCCAGGAGTGTTCTCATTGATTAGGAACTCTGTAACCAGGTTTAAAGCTCATCTCTGGACCAATAAGAATCACAGAGGTTAAAGTGAAAGAGAAGGAACTTAAAAACACTGCAGAGAAACAGCAGCTTGTCATTAAGATGGATATGAGTAACGTTCTGGAGCCTGATCGCCCGGAAAGTTGCAACATTGAATTATTGCCTTCAGAGAGAGAATTATCTGATTTGAGTTGATGATGCATGACCCTAGTTGTCTTCTTCTGGCTGGTGGACGGGTCCTCCTCTCCATCGGTCATGGTTGTCGCTCTCTGAGGAAGAAATGTCTCCGTTCCAGGGCTGACAGGATCTGTCTGCAGCCTGAGCGAGGGGCTCCTCAAGAGAGAGTTGATGATTTTTAATCAGTCATGATTTCAGTGATTGTTCTGAGCCTTCAGGTTTTTTCTCTTTGGATGCTCGTTTTTAATCCCAACCCGACTGAGTCGATCACTGAGAGTAAAAAATGGTGTTTTGTGTTGGGTTGCAGTGAGAGAGGAGCAGCAGAGAGAGGAAGCGAGAGGAGCTACTCACTTTAAAAGGAGTTACAGTTCAGACCAGCTCTCATTCTGTCTTCAGAAGAGAAAGGAGGAAATAAAACTCTATGTGCTGTTTGTTTTGAAGAAAAGCTCTTCCATGTTAGGTTTAGTTTTTAAGATCATGTTTCTTCGTCACCTCTGATGTCTGGAAGATGATCAGTAACCGACTCATTGCTGACAAACGAAGTTTAGAGTATGAGTATGAAGGACCAGGTCAGAAACCTGACGAGTTGTTTAAGACTTAAGATAATGTCTTGTTCTTTTTAAATTAAACTGAGGATAACAGGTTACGGTAGATGGAGATGATCGTTAGGATATGAGACACTTAAAGTACCAACAAATTTTTTATTGGATTTAAACACATTTATAAATAAAGTAAAATAATAACTCCAGTTTTAAAAATAATAAAATTAATGCTGGTTTTTTATTTAAACTGAAGTGACGATTAAATTAACTTAAAAGTACCATCGGACCCTTCCTGAGGATATAGGCAGGATTCTGACGATCCTCGTCATCATCTTGTTTCCAACCATGTTTACTCCCTTTATTTCTTTCCAGGTAGAATGTAAATTCCTTTTCTTTCAATGCAAACTCACAGGTTAGTACTCCATCTTCCTCACGGCCATAAACATGGCCAAAAAAAAAATAAACAGGAAGCTCTTAACAGTAGCTTTACATTTCTCAGTGTTCACTCACTTTAACCAGAAAAAACATGTAGAAAAATTTAAGTACTACGGGATTTAAAAATTTAACAAGATAAAAGAAACCCTGCTTTTAAAGAGTTATTAAAAAACAAAACAAACACACTTCCCTTCTCAGATCAAAACTTTGAATGTTCCATCTCTCCTCCATTCGACTTCACTCCCCCTTCATGTCTCTTCTTTCTTTTACATTTAATGTTGATGTTTTTCAGATTTATATTTTTGGACTATTTGAAGGTGTTCTTGCTCTCCTGTCGATCAGCTGAAGAGGTTCCTGTAGGAGGAGGGATGCTTCATCTCTCCAGAAGGTGAATCTACGTCCATGTAGAATTATAAACAATATTAAAGATATTTGTTGACGTCCTCCATTAATGTCGGCCACGAGTAAATATCAACAACCTAGTTTTGGGTACTTTTGACACCAGTGTGTCCCGGTTCCAGGGGCATTGTGGTACTCGGTCAGAACAGATCACTTCTTCTCTGACTTATTTACCAGACTCATGCACCACTTGTAATGATTTCTGTAGAAGAGTCTGTTTATTAAAAGAAATAGAGTTGCGAGCTAGTGAATATCAGCGTTGGGATGTTGGGTAGTGTCCGTCTATCTGTCCTGGTAGATGTTGTAGTTCAGATTTATATTTCTGGACTCTTTAAAGGTCTGGAAGGTCTTGTTATCCTGTGTATCGGCTCTAGAGATCCCTGTAGGATCAGGGATACTTCTTCTGTCCAGAAGGCTAATCTAAATCCATGTAATATTTGAGATTCATCTTCTTAAGGCAGGAAAAGCTGCACTCATCCATTTTATCCTCCATTAATGTTGGCCAGTCGAATCTAGCAACCACCCTGTTTCAGGAACTTCTGGTACCACAGAGACTCTGGTACTATGTTATGCCATAGAACAGACCGCTTCTCTCTCCTCCCACATGATTACCAGACACATGGACCACTTCTTGTCCTTCTCAGTATGAACAGTTTCTTTATGAGGTCTTCACATTACACTACTGACTAAAGACCTTTCAGTTTGGGTTATTGTTTCTCTCTTTTCTCCATCTTAGACTAACAGATGGAGTTGTTTTTGTCGGTCTTAAGTTCAGAGGGAGAAGTTGATGATGGGAAAATTTAAATTTTACTCAGTCATTTGAAACCATGTGCCTTGTAGTTTATAAACAAATGTTCATAGATTACTCTGTCGTCTTCTGCATTTGGTTGTGACTGTACCTTTAAGAGCACATAAGAACTATATCAGTGTGAAAATGGAACTGTTTAAAGATACGATGAAAGAACAGTAGCAGATAATATGATTAAAATGTTCATTAGAATTCTGTTTAATGAAAGAATAACTGTGATGGAAGATCAAACATTGCTTTTAAAAGACGGAACTTTGCACAGAAAATATCTACTGTCTCTTTAAAAAAATTAACAACCAAACCAAATTGTATTGTCAGTGTACAAATGGCTCACGTTAGATTTCATGTGGATCTCTGCACATCTCCAGACCTGGGTTTTTATAGTTACTCTTTGGTTCCCTCTGAGGATGGATAAAGCTTGGCCTGGTAGACCAGTGTTCCTTGCTTTTCTCCATCTTGTTGTCGTCCCTCCTGCTCGTTGTGGTAAACAGCAGTTGTCAGTAGATCATGTCGTGCTTGGTAAGCTGTAATGTCTGACATTTTATGGAGGTCTTAGTCTGAAAGAAGTCTCTGTTTTAATGTGTTTATTTGGAGGTTTGGTCACTATGACTGTGTGAGGTAGAGACACATGGCTTGTGTTTATTTGTTAGGTTGTTTTCATCTAAAGTCCTGCTTAAACATCACCTTGAGAGCATTTAGCGTTGCCTCAAGATGTGCCTTCCTGACCTCCGTTTGGCATTCTGAGTTCTAGCTCGTGTTGCTTCTGACAGGCAGTCGGACCTTGTTTCTTCTTTGATTGTGTTCGTCCGGCTTTTTAAGTGGAACAAGTTGTTTTTATGATGAACAGTTTAGTTTTTTTTGTCTTCTTATTACAAACTAACTGGGTGCAGACTCTGCCTTGCTGTAGCTCTGTGAACAACCTGGAGATGATGTTTTATTGTCAAAAGCCCACAACTGGTGAAATCTTTTGAACTGTTTGGATGAACACTGAGGTCCATTATCCAGAGACCACGGTGTTGGGAATGACACACCTCGTAAAATGCTGATAGAACCAAAGGTAGACCATCAGCTCCACTTATTAAATCATTCATAAGGACAGATGCCATGTCCATGATACTACATTTGATATTTTAATAGAACCCTTTTTCATTCATCATGAAGTTGTTGTCTCCTAGATTCCATCCGTTTATCTGACTTGATCTTACCTTCAGTGAACTTACTGAAGATCTCTAAACCTGGATTAATGTGTATGTGTGATTCTTCATACTCGATTTTTCGTGAATCTCTTCATTGTCCAGTTTCTGTTTGTGATTGTTGAGGTTAATACTGTGTAAGGACACATTGAGAGGGTTTGGAGGTTTTCTCCAAGCTCAGGGTTATGGTTACCTTAACTGATTTTTTTTAATTTGGAGGAACGTCAGTCACAGGTAGTTTCTCATAGTTTTTGATTGGTGAATAGTGTTCTTCAAATTCCACCTATTCATCAGAACATGTTTCTGTCACTTTGATCTTACATCTAACCAGTTTAAATTCTGTTTTACTAGAAGAGCCCCTCTCTGAATGGACCTTTTAAGTTTTCTTTCAAATAAAATGGCTGAAATAATCTGCGAACTTCTTTTTGATCTCAGCTGTTTTTTTCAAGATTCCTTTTAAAGGAGGATCTTGTGCCATGCTGGTGGCATTCACAACCACTTCTGCAGTGATCCCCTCATACCTTCATAAACATTTAAAATCACAGTAACAGATTTTGACACTCCGTTTCTTTGTTAAGCTCCTCTTTTTAAGATTCAGTATCGTCCTTTAGTTGTTTTCTTGCAAAATGTTGGTTTTGATCCTCCAGCTGAGTGTCCTCGTCTGGCTTTCCAGCCATGAGCTTCAAATTCTGAGATGTGATCAGATTCTTAAATCAAGATCTGATCAAAGATTGAATCAAAGTCATTAGTTTTACTTCATCGGTTTGTACTTTTAAGAATTTATGATCTCTATCTTTGAAACGATACATTTTTACAGCGACCTGCTTTCACAGGTTTAATTTTCTGCGGCTACGTTTTAAATGATTACATGTCAAAGAGGCTTTTATGGCTTTAATCAATGATGTGATTAAGATCAAAATATAAAAAGATAAAAGAGTGACTTCCACATTGCAAGGAGACAAAATCCAATTAAGGAAATTTTGTAGCATCTTTAGTACTTTGTTTCTCAGCAATTTGAATTTTTAGAACTTTCAAACGTGCAGAGTGGGAGTGCGAAACTTTGAATCCTAGTCTCGATTGTTTTCATTTGTGAAAAAGGAGCTGAACTGAAAAAAAAAAGCACTCAATTAATTAATAAATCACCGTTCAGACACTTGTTTATTCTCTTGGCAGTTTTGTATAGCGATCAAAATAAGATTGATAATAAGGGACTCTTAAATAAGTTTTTTCTTATGGTGGTCGGCTTTTGTTTGGTAATAAGTTTCTGCACCAATGGGAAGAGCTCTGAGGAGCCTTTAGGGATGGATGATGTGTTATCATTTTAAACATACAGTCAAAAACATGTCCTGTGTTAAGAATTGATCATTCTACAATAAAAATGATACCAGATATTTCTGATGATGAACCCATAAAATATCAATAACATTGACAGAGATTAACCTACGTTAAATGCTGTGGCAGTGGTTAGCACTTCAGTCTGACAGAGCGGGTCTCTGACAGATCCGACCTGTTGGTGACACAGAAGGCGAACTAGCCTGTCAGTGTAGAGTTTACATGTTCACCTCCGATATGCATTAATATTCTTTGGGAAAATCCAGTGTTAACACGCCTTCCAAAAAAGTACGGAAGTAAATAAATGAAAAAAATGCAGCACGATGGCTAGTATTTTTGCAGTTACAGATCTTGAGACACCTTCGAGGTACTCCTCGGATATTTTGTTGAGAACTGAAAACATGTTTTCATTTTTCTTCCACTACATCAATGGATCTTCAACCCATGCAATCACTTTTTCCTCCATTTATCTGGACATTTCAAGGTGGGCTCCTGTAGTTGTGGTATGCTGGCTCTGGGAAGCCAACGCACGATCATCAAACTCCTGCCACATCCTGATGTGGAACAGGAGCTGAAATGAAAATAAAAGCACTCAATGTTTTCATGATCTGTTCCATCTCTCATTTATTTTCTGACAGTATTGTTTAACTTATTGAAATAAGATTGATTATGTGGGCGTTATGGATAAACTTCTT
The DNA here is from genome assembly GCA_902685375.1 of Neostethus bicornis. NCBI lineage: Eukaryota > Metazoa > Chordata > Actinopteri > Atheriniformes > Phallostethidae > Neostethus > Neostethus bicornis. The sequence goes on along the minus strand of CACRXE010000061.1, from coordinate 1,361,140 downwards.
TAGGGTGGTCAGGCTCTTCATTTGAAAGAGCTCTGATGAGAGCAGCCAGTCTTTTACTGTCTCCCAGTTCTTCCACCAGGACATTGGTCATGCTCCCTGCGCAGCTTTGAGACCAGAAACTAAGCTTCTTTTTCTTGGAAAGATTTGTCTGCAGACATTTTGTCTCTGTTTGAGTACAGGTTCTCATTTTGGGGTGTTGGGTGTAAGTTTTTTTTTAAACAGGTTCTTTATGTTAAGGTAACTGTGGTAAACAGACAGGGTGGTGATTGGAGCAAATGAAGTCTCATTTGTACCCGTTACTTTAGGAACCTCTGGGTTGTAAGACCGCTGAATCAAAAACATTAAGAGTGAGACTGATGGAGTAGATTCTGGATCACAAGAGGTTTCAGGCTCAGAAACTGACGGCCATTTGTTTCAACAATGTGCTGCTTGTTTGCTGTGAATTGTGTGGTGAACATAAACTTTATAAACCAGACTGTAACACATGAGTTCAACATGGAAAATAACCTAAACACAGTGTTCCATCTCAATGTAGGTCCATCATGTCTTAGATTAAGAAAAATTAAAACAAATTAAAGTATGTAGTACTACGGAGGATGTTTATCCAATTTATTTTCGAATACGAGTATACCTGCGCACCTCCAGTTCTGTGTTTTTATAGTTTCTCTTTAGGAACCTCTGAGGATGGATAAAGCTTGGCCTGATAGACCAACTCTTCTTTGGCAAGTGTTCGTTGCTTTGCCCCGTCTGTCTTTTCCTGCCTGCTTGTTGTGGTAAACAGCAGGTGTCAGTAGATCACGTCTTGCTTGGTAAGCTGTGAAGTCTGACAGTTCAGTTTGAGGGGTTGGTGGAGGTCTTCACTTCTCTGTTTCTATGTGGAGGTTTCTCCCTGCTTCACTATGACTGTGTGAGGTAGAAACACAGCAGCTAGCTGTTTGCTTTTATCTGACTTGTGAGGGCCGCTTTGTTCAAGCGGTTGTCCCAAACTCTGACGCAGAATATGCCTGCTGACACATTTTCTACTTTTCATTTGAAAAGGAGAAGCTTGTCCAAACGTTACGATGAGTTTAGACAAGCTCGTTGTCTAAACTCCGATTACGCTTCTCCCTCCTCTTATGTGTCACCTGGCTGACTGAAGATATGTGTGATATTTTTATCAAGCTTGTCATTCTGTAAGACTGAATAGAGCAGGAGGGGGTGATGCTCTCTTTATTCAAAGAAATTATGAATTTAAATTAAGGGATGATCTAAAGTTTTTTTTTTTTTCTGATAAAAATGATATTGAGTCTTTGTTTATGGAACTCTGGTTTTGAAGGAAGGAAACTTATTGTTGGAGTCATTTATCGTCCATCAGAATTTTAAACCAACAAGCCTGTGCAGCGTTTCTTCAACTTTCATTATTAATAAATGTAAACCTGGAATTATTTTTTCAGATCTGTCAGATCACTTTTCAATCTGAAAGTAAAGAACATGTTCATAAGACACCAGAATTTAAAAGGAGAAAAATGTAAGACTGAAAAGTTTAAATTGAATAATACTTACTGAGAAAAACTCTTCAAAGAGTCAGATCCAGACTTTGTATTCATGTTTTTTAAGAAACAAATTTTAATTTTGTTAAAATCGTTAGAAAGAATCAAAACCAAACAATGCTTGATTCACAGCTGATTTATTGCAAATGTTTAGAAAGAAAAATAAAAAGTATAATAAATTTAGTCTTCATGCTCACAAGAAATACAGAACCAGTTCTACTAATGCAGAAAGATCATCCAGAAAAAAAATATCATTCAGTTAAAATAAATACTACTTTAAATAATGAAGCATGCCTCCTGAATGAGGAAGACACTGTACTGATAAATTTCAGCTTTAATGGTGGTAAACCATCAATTTCACATTAAGAGCTTGTGCTTCTATCTAGAGTACTGTTAAAATAAAAATCCTTTTTTAAAGTAAAAGTGTTGATATATTAACTTTAACTGTAGAGTAAACAATAAAACATAAAGAAATATACATACAAACAAATACGTTTGGGTTTTTTTTTTACAAATCTTGTTAAAGGTCCGTGGAAGGTGATCAACCAATCACTACCAAAGGATGTCATGTTTACAAACTCTGGTATTTCCTCAGTTTTTATGATTCTACATATGTAAGTCCTAATGACATAGTTCAGAAATCCAATATGTTTTTTATTAACTCTAAATTAGTAAATTTTAAACCAATCACATTTGAAGAATGCTGGCTGTCGTTTCAGCCTCGGGGCTGAAATTATCAGTGAAATTATAGATTATTTAAAACTCTCTTCAGCTGGACGTGATGGTCTTTCTGTCCTTAAGCACTAGCGTTGTACCAGAAGATCTGAAGGTAGTAAAGATCCTCTCCTTGTTTAAAGCAGGATAACTACAGACCCAGATCTGTTTGATCCTTCTTTTCAAAAGTTCTACAAAAAGTTGTTTATAAAAGGTTATTTTTTACCATGAATAATAATTCCATTCTTTATAAACGTCAGTATGGTTTTCGTAAACGTCACAGTACTTTTTTGGCCTTAGATGATTTTATGATAATATTTCTTCTGCTTTAGAAGACAGCCAGTTTATTCCTAGTGTTTTCTTGGATTTATCAAAAGCAGTTGATTCAGTCACTCATTCAATAATCCTTTTAAAGTTACAAAGGTATGGATTTGATGAGACTGTCTTAAAGTGGCTTCAAAATTATATCTGGAATAGATCCTAATTTGTTTGTCTTAAATGTTGCTGATACACAGTGTGGAGTCCCACAGGGATCCATTCTAGGTCAAGTTGGGCCAAAAGTTTCTCCTTTTTTCTCAATCTCAGACTGGGTTAACAGCAGGTCTTAAAGGGTGAAGTTGATGATTAAAAAATGTTCATTTTGGACTCTTCTTTCATTTGAAATCAAACCTTGCGGCTGTCAGACAAACACAAACATTGGTAGATTGATTTATCTCTCCATCCTTCCTCAGCAGAGTCTTTACAATGATCCCCATGGGCCTCATTCCTTTAGAACTGCTTGTCTTTCAGGAGTACAACATCTTTTCTTTCAGATGAAGTCTCTTCTGTTGCCAATTTTGACGACTTTGAAGCATATTCAGATACTACTTTTGCCAACGGTTCCAAAAGGTGTTGGTGAGAACTAGAACCCTTTACCACTGCTGTTTTAACATATCCTCTTTGGTAAAATCCAGTGGTGGAACAGGAATTGTGTGATAACAGTGTCATGGGAGTTACGATTAAAGGTGCCATAGGATCTAAGGAGACTGGTACCAATGGTCTTTCATTGACGATCGCTGTGACTTCAGCCAACATTGTTGTTAAAACCTCATGAGTAAGAGATGGATTTCCTGCTTGTAAAAGCATTGAGTCTAGGATGCTTTTCACTGACGCTTAAGTCAGCTAGTTTCAGCGTACCGCTAACCCTTAGCAGGCCATCTGAATCTACTGATGGATTTAACTTAGCCAGAGAGCTTCTCTTGGACGTGTTGGCTCCCTTAAAGAGAACGTTTGACTCTTAAAGGAAAGAAGCTCTTTGTACAGAGAAAAGGATTGTTTTAGTCGCCTTGGACAACTCGTCAGCAGTAAGGGGTTTTAGACACTAGTGCCAACCACTACATCCACTGGTAGTTTTAAAATCCCTCTGGACCCAGTAGCTTTGGACCAGGTGAAGACTCCATACGGGTCCCTCGTTGCATGTCATCATAAATAAATCCCAAGGTTCGTCTCAAGGCCAAAACCATGAGACATCTTCCTGTGTCTTCATGATGTCACGTGCCATTTTAAAGGAAAACAGAATGAAATACATTGGTCTTAAAGAAGGAAGAGACATTCATGTAAAACCAACTTTTTGGATGGTTCTGCTTTGTTTGGAAAGTTATTTCCACATTGAAAACATATCAGGGAAATGTGGATAAAGCTTGGCCTGGTAGACCAACTCGTCTTAGCAAGTGTTCCTTGCTTTGTCCCATCTGTCTTTTCCTGCCTGCTTGTTGTGGTAAACAGCAGGTGTCAGTAGATCACGTCGTGCTTGGTAAACTGTGATGTCTGACTGTTCAGTTTGAGGGGTTGGTGGAGGTCTTCACTTCTCTGTTTCTATGTGGAGGTTTCTCCCTGCTTCACTATGACCGTGTGAGGTAGAGACACAGCAGCTTGCTGTTGGCTTTTATCTGGCTTATAAGCAATATTTTGTTCAATCGGTTGTCACCAAATCAGTGATATAGAATACGTGAACAGACATGTTTGTCATCAAACATGTCATTCTGAGAATCTTGAACCATGCTGGTGGTATTCACTGTGTCAACCACTTCTGCAGTGATCCCCTCTTACCTTCTTCAACGTTTAAAATTACAGTAAAAGATTTTGACACTGATTTTTGTTGTTATATTAAATCCTCTTTTTTGGAGATTCCGTATTGTCTTTGTTGTTTTTTTAAAGAAATCGGCAGTGTTGAACACAAAACTGTACATCAATTATTTTATTTTAAACTGATTGTCCTCGTCTGGCTTTTCAGCCATGAGCTTATAATTCTGAGATGTGGACAGACAGTAAAAGCAAGATCTGATCAAAGGTTGAATCTTTTTTACGAGGTTTTTCTTTGTAATTTTTATGGCGACATTTTTATGGCGACATGCCTACCATAGATAGGTAATCATTGATATGTAATTAAAATGAAAGAGTAACTTCCACATTGCAAGGAGACAGAATTCCATCAAGAAAATGTTGTAGCAGTGCACTCGGAATTTTCAGAACTTTCAAACATGCGGAGTCTGAAACTTTTAATCTGAGTCTATGTTCCTTAATTGTTTTCAGTTTTGAAATAGAAGCTGAACTGAAAATAAAAGCACTCAATGTTTTCATGATTTGTTCCATCTCTCCTTTATTTTTTTGACAGTTTTGTTTAGTGATTGAAATAAGATTGATTATGTGGGCGTTATGGATAAACTTCTTCAGGGTGGTCAGGCTCTTCATTTGAAAGAGCTCTGATGAGAGCAGCCAGTCTTTTACTGTCTCTCAGTTTTTCCACCAGGACATTGGTCATGCTCCCTGCGCAGCTTTGAGACAAGAAACTAAGCTTCTTTTTCTTGGAAAGATTTGTCTGCAGACATTTTGTCTCTGTTTGAGTACAGGTTGTCATTTTGGGGTGTTGGGTGTAAGTTTTTTTTTAAAACAGGTTCTTTATGTTAAGGTAACTGTGGTAAACAGACAGGGTGGTGATTGGAGCAAATGAAGTCTCATTTGTACCCGTTACTTTAGGAACCCGTGGGTTGTAAGACCGCTGAATCAAAAACATTAAGAGTGAGACTGATGGAGTAGATTCAGGATCACAAGAAGTTTCAGGCTCAGAAACTGACTGCCATTTGTTTCAACAATGTGCTGCTTGTTTGCTGTGAATTGTGTGGCGAACATAAACTTTATAAACCAGACTGTAACACATGAGTTCAACATGGAAAATAACCTAAACACAACCTAAACACAGAAAGTGGTCAGGGGAGTCTAAGGGAGATGTAGGCTTATTGTTAGCTGGTGTTAAAAAAAAGTAGAGGGAAATAAGAAAAAGACATTTACCCAGGGAAGTAAGGAGCGCTAGGCAGTATTTCAGTTTGTGTTTTTGGTTTGTTCTATGTTTCTATTGTCTTATGTGTATATGAATGGGTGTGTTTGTTTAATGTTTGGACCTAGTTTCATTTCATTGAATATAGATTAGGGCACTTAAATATATGCAGTTTTAGGAATAAATGAACAGATATTTCACCTTGATTCGACATTTGAAGATTCTTCACTGCATATACAAGGTTATAGTATATCTATCTATATATACTATATGTATATACATATATATATAGATAGATATACTATATATATATATACAGAAATGCAAAGGGTGGTGGAGTTGCAATCTATATTCGACAACATATACCAGTTAAAATGAGAATGGATTTGATGTTACCAAATATTGAAGCTTTATGGCTTCAAGTGCATGTTCCACATTTAAAACCAGTGCTAGTTTGCTGTTGTTACCGACCACCCAGTGCAAATTCTGATTATTTTGATATGATTGATAATGTATGCGATAACAGAATTGAAATTTGTCATCACAAGGTCCCCTTAAGAATGAGCTTCACTCCATTACAACTTGTGACGTTTAAAATTACGGTAAAAGATTTCGACACTGCTTTTTGTTGTTAAATTAAATTCTCTTTTTTGGAGATTCTGTGTTTCTTTAAAGAAATCGGAGGTGTTGACCAACAAACTGAACATCAATTATTTTATTTTAAACTGATTGTCCTCGTCTGGCTTTTCAGCCATGAACTTCAAATTCTGAGATGTGGACAGAAAGTAAAAGCAAGATCTGATCTAAGGTTGAATAAAAGTCATGAGTTCTGCTTCGTAGGTCTTTTATGAATCTACAAACTCTTTCTTTGTAATCATACATTTTTACAGCGATATGCTTCCATAGGTTTACTTTTCTGTGGCTATGTTTATCAAATGACAATGTTATCTGTTCTGATTGGAAAAGGTTTAAAACTTACTGATATTTTTTTGTTTCGGTTTTGAATTGAGTTGGTCTTATCTAGCTTCCTCGCATGTTGTAGGATTCTTCTTTGTAAAATGAGGCCAAATATACCAAGACAATAGTCCTCGTTATGCAAAGAAGAATCCCACAACATGCAACAAAGGTGAATGATATGAGGAGACGACACAGTCATCAGAGGCTAATGTTGGACATAAAAGAACAGAAACTCCACCAAGGAAGATATTTACTGTCCGTTCAGAACCAGTCAGACAGAACTGAAGAAGACACTCAGATGAGAGGCCAAACGTCTTTGAACCAGAAACGTCCTTGTTTTCTTTTTCATCATGAACTGGATAACGGAGATTCTAACCAGACAGGTTTCAGTGAAGTACATTAAACTGGCCTCTCTGTATTTCCACTGAGTCCAAACGGAACAAAATTCAAGCAAAATGCAGTAAAAACTAATGATTAAACCGATGATAATGATTAAAAACTAAAACAACAGGAGACACTGCAGCAGGCAGCCGCCCAGGGCAACACAACTCCACATTTTAAATAATCTTGTTAAATCTATTCTGACATTTTAGGGCTAATTGAACTGGTTGGACATGTTGGTCTGACAGGCTGCTCATGAGACCAACATGTCAGAAATATTCTGTGGTTCTAAACTGTGGACACATTGAAGGACTTATCTGATTCAGGTTTAATCCCCTACCTGGGTAGGTGGAGGGATGGAATGAGGGTTTCTTGTAAATGGTGTGACTTCTTGTTAATCAACAGGATGACTCCACCTGTAAAGGTTTGAATGAGTCATGCTGGGCGGGTCTTCCTTAGTGTATAAAATATGAAGGTTCAGTGTTTTCTAAAGCTCTCAGGAAGGAAAGTCTTTTCATCATCTCCTGATCGTCTCCAGGAACATCTACAGGTAACCAGCAACCTGTCCTGTCTGCAGCTTTAGCTGGATCTTCCACCAGCTCTCTGGATCAGCAGCAGATCTCTGAGCTTTGCTGCGTCTCCACTCGTCCTGCATCGGTATGTGTGAATAAGAACATCTAGATGTTGTTTATAGAATCTGGATGGTGTGATGGGTCTCAGTGCAGAGATTATCTAACAGTGGTTTTACTGCAGGTCTGATAATCTACGCTGGTGTGACCTCGAGCGACTCGATCTTTCAGCGTACACGCTGCTGTTAATTATTTCCTGCTGCTGGACTGGAGTCAGGTTAAGTACCACATGTTTTTTTTTTAATGTTTTTAAAGGATATTTAGACTCAATATAATTGCACAAGTGTTTTTTGTGTTTGTTTCACAAAAAGAGAAAGTTTTAAAGTAACAAAAAGACATAGTTAAAAATGTCTTTTGTCTAAATGACTTTTTGTCTTATTGTAAAATGGACTCAGAAAGATTGAAATTAGTCCCTTTTCTGAAGCTAATAGAAGGTCATTTGTTACTCTAACTAGCACAGTTTCTGTTTTATGGTGTGGTCTAAACCCTGGATGACGTTCTAAAAAGGCTATTGTCCTGCAGGTGGCGCCATGTCTGCTTAACTACATCTCTTTCTAGGGTTTAGATTTGATATCGATCTATAGATGACAAGAATGCCGAGGACTAGATCGGTCCTTTTCAGAAGGGGTTTAATAACAGTGGAACATTTTCTGTTTCTATGGAAACAAGGCTAAGTTAACCCAATAGGAAGCTAAGTTAATCTACTGAATAATAAAATTCCTTCTATGAGAGGAAAAGAAGAACTAATGTTTGACTAAAAATCATCACAATGAGTTGTAAGTTTAAATGAACGTTTTCTCTTATTGTTTGCAGGATCTCTCAAGAGAAAACGAGGCTTTAGGAGGATCATCTGCAGAGATCTCTTCTTTAATCATCATCACCTCTCCGTAGAAGCATCTGTCCACCTGACCTCACAGTAAATTTATCACCTTTATCATGGCTTTGTCTAGATCATTTTTCAGTATGGGGACTAAGTCAAAAGAAACTTCTGTTTTAAAAACTGAGACTGCTGGCCTTGCTAAGAATGATAGACTTCCTGAGACGTCATACCTTGCTGAGACTATTAGAAAACAAAGTAAAAAGCATAAAAACCCAGAAGGACCTCTTGACATTTATGCTCTTCCTTTAAAATACAAAATACAAAAAAAAAAAATAAAAGGCTGCAGGTTTTTCACCTTTGGGAAAGAATCCACAAAACCCAACCGCACCATTATGGTCATGGGAGCCACCGGATCAGGGAAGTCCACTCTTATCAATGGGATGATCAATTACATCCTGGGTGTGCAATGGAAAGACCCGTATCGGTTTGTGTTGGTACAGGAAGATCAGAAAAAGTCTCAGGCTCACAGCCAGACTTCTGAAGTTACAATGTACAGAATCTACCACCAGCCAGGTTCACAGATAGAGTACACACTGACTATTGTGGACACTCCTGGATATGGAGACACTAGAGGCATACATAGAGACAGAGAGATCACCGAGCAGATCAGGAATCTCTTCTCTCACCAGTCTGTCATAGCAGAGATTGATGCCGTCTGTTTTGTAGTTCAGTCTTCTTTAGCCCGACTCACACCAACACAGCAATACATTTTTGATTCAATTCTCTCAATTTTTGGGAAAGATGTGGCAGAAAACATCAGAATTCTGGTGACGTTTGCTGATGGGCAGATACCACCAGTTCTGGGTGCAATCAGGGAGTCAGGAGTTCCATGTCCTAAAGATAAATCTGGAAAACCAGCTCACTTTAAATTCAACAATTCAGCTCTGTTTGCAGATAATAGAGCATCTGCAGCTGGCAGTGGGGACGGCGGAGACTCTGATGAGGATGAAAACTTTGATCAGATGTTTTGGAAGATGGGAACTAGCAGCATGAAAAAGTTTTTTGCTATTTTAAATCAGATGGAAAGCAAAAGCTTGACCCTGACAAAGGAGGTCCTTAAGGAAAGAAAACAGGTGGAAGCTTCTGTTGAAGGTTTGCAGAAACAGGTCAAACTTGGTTTATCCCAGATGGAGGAGATCAGAAAAACAAATCAAATTCTAAAAGATAACGAAGCAGAGATCAGCAGAAATGAGAAATTTGAGTTCAAAGTCACAGTAAAAAAACCCTTTCAAATTGACATCTCACGTACAGGAAACTTCATCACTAACTGTCAGCAGTGTAATTTCACCTGCCACTTCCCCTGTGCCATACCAAATGATGCTGATAAAATGTGGTGTGCTGCTATGAACAATGGTAACTGCACAGCGTGTTCAGGCAAATGTCACTGGTCGGTTCACTTTAACCAGAGGTATAAATGGGAGTACAAGGATGTTACTGAGAAAAGAACAGTAAAGGACTTGAAGAAAAAGTACCAGAAAGCTACAGGTGAAAAGATGACTGTTGAGAAAGTTATGGATAACTTAAAGGCTGACTATAAGGAGGTACAAGAAAGTGTTAGCAGATTCATTGACAGCATTGCACAATGTCTGAACCGATTGAAGCAGATAGCCTTGAAACCAGATCCTCTCTCTACTCCTGAGTACATTGATCTGCTAATTGAAGGAGAGAAATCAGAATCCAAACCTGGCTGGAAGGAACGAGTGGAGTCTCTGATGAAGATAAAAGAAGGAGCAGAGCTCATTGCTAAGGTAAAGAGTGGAGAGAGTCTTTTAAAAGATACAGATTCTGCTCAATGTAGTAAAAAAAGAAAAATTAAGAACCAATAAAAGAGACGACAGAGACCTCTATGATTTTTTGTTGTTTTTTTTTTTCGTTTTGCTATTTTTTTGGTATTTTCGTTGGTTTTGAGTTTGGTTTCTGTGGTCCCAGGCGGATTTAGCTGCGAATGGGATTCGAACCCGTACCAATCGGTTGAAAGGCGATTCCTCAACCATTGGGGCTATACCGCCTGGGACCGAGACCTCTATGATTAACAAAACAGAAACTACTGACCAGGACTGAACAAAGTCCAGGTTCTGTTGTAACATTTATTTTCATCATGTCCTACAAGATGATCCTTTAAGGACTCAGTGATCCAGGACTGGATCACCAACTCTCAATTTGATGTTCTGTTAAAGAAAAAAAACTTTGCTGATGATTCTGATGTTTTAATAATTTTTTAAAAACCGGGTGTTTCATGGGTTTTAATGGCTGTACTTTTAGACATGTCTGTAATAATTTTGTGTTTTTGTTTATGCTCCTTTGTCTCCCCCTGGTGACCAGTTTCAGTTAGGGTTTGTTTTTGTTAGCTCATAAAGAGTAGCATGGTTGCTTCTTCCACAGTGTAAAAAAGACAGTCATATCAGCGTTGTGAAGCCTTGGGGTATCTTTATCTGTAAGTAAACAACAGCTAGAAGAGGTAACATCATTTTTGGTTACAGATTTGACTTTAATTTGAGGAGTTTTTATTAGGCTGCTGTAATCTGATCTCTCTCTGTCTCACACACACACACACACACACACACACACACACACACACACACACACACACACACACACACACACACACACACACACTTAGTCCATAGGGCGATTTCATAGCAGCCAATCAACCTAACATCCATGTTTATGGAGGGTCGGAGGAAACCAGAGAAAACATACACAGAGAGAACATGCAAACTCCACATAGAACGACCAGCCTCGCCCCCAATCTAGGACTTGAAACCCGACCTTCTTGCTGTGAGACCACTGCCCTCTATTCCTATAGTGACAGTGAGGTTGTGGACACATACGTATACTGAGGACAAACTGTTGTCTGTAGGACGACAACAAACAACCAGACAAAGAAACCAACACACATTAATAATAACACCAAAACCCTTAAACATCTGGGGGTATCTGGTCAGGATGTCCCCTGAGCACCTCGCTGGTGAGGTGTTCCAGGCACGTCCTATTGGGTGGAGACCAAGATGCAGACCCCAGACCTGCTGGAGAGACTATGTCTCACAGCAGGCTGGGGAACACCTCGGAATCCTGATGGGTGAGCTGGAGGATGCAGCTGGGGTGAGAGAAGCCTGGGCTTCCTGTCTGAGGCTGTTGCCCCTGCGATCTAGCCCCGGATAAGCTGAAGACGTTGGAAGGGAACCCTTAAATACACCACACTGAGTGGGCAAATGTCACTAAGGAGCTCGGTCACAACTGACGCCCCTGATCCTCGGAGGATTCACTCCAGCAGGTGGGAGGAGGAAACGAAAACAAACCAACGGTCCATACTGGTCGCCCATCTGACCAACACAAACAAAACCTGGCTATTCCACCCAGGGTAGGGTTACGGTCCGCCCTCGTCTGCTGGTTCGCTAAGGGGGATCCCAAGAGAAGTCTCCCGAATGTGGTCGTCTCTACACCGCCAGCAGCCAATCAATACAGACGGTTGGTTTGGAAGCTCCCTCCTCCAACTCTGGACTTCTGACGGTCGAGCAGATAACTGGAGCTGGATCTCACACACTCCTGGTACACGCAGCCAGACACTTTGCCGCTCCAGCTGAGTCCTTCTAAAGCAGCTGGGAGTCTGAAGCTAGTTTCTAACAGTGGCTCAGTAAGCTAGCAGACAGCTGGCAGCGTCTTTATGGTGGATCTGGAGTCTGCCAGTCCTTTTCTGCCATCTCTCTCTGCTTTACCTCCTTCTCCCTGCTGCCATGTTGGAACTCCTCCCCAAACAAGGTCCATTCCGAGCACACAGCTGGCCCCAATTCTCTTGATTGGGACTTTAAGCCAATCAGTTCTCTTCCCGTCCATAAGAAGGAGGCAGAATCCTTAAATGAAAGAAAAATATAGATATAGAACACAACTAAACTTACTTACTTATGTCATACTTGACATTCTTGCATATTATTTTTTGGATCTGACGATTGCAGAAATGCTGTTATTACCATGGTCAATGAAGAGGATCAGAGACTAGGAACCAGCTGTCCAAATCCAACAGCAGAACGGAAGAAGCTGTTTTTGTGGCGGAATGGACCGGAGCCTCCTGCCCGAGGGGAGTCGCTCAAAAGGTCCATGTCCAGGGTGGGAAGGGTCAGCCCCCGAGTCCTGGAGACGTACAGGTCATGGAGAGATGGAAGGCTGCAGCCAATCACCTTCTCCGCGGAGCGCACAATGTGCTGCAGTCTGTGTTTGTCCCTGGCTGTGGCTCCAGCGTACCACACGGTGATGGAGGAGGTGAGGATGGACTCGATCTGGGCGGGCAGCGTGGCTTCCTTCATCCTCTGCTGGGCCTTTTTGATCAGGGAGCTGATGGACGGCCCCCACTTTAGGTCCTATGAGATGGTAGTGCCAAGGAAGCGGAAGGCTTCCTGATGCCAATTCCACCAAGATCAAAAATGATCACTCTACTCGGGTACTTAGATCTTTGGGTAAAAAAAAATAAATAAAATGAATTACTCTATTCATCCCTCACCGGGGAAATTTGTTTGCTGCACTCCTTATGCTGCTTTATTTTCCAGATTGTGGAGCAGGATTTCAGAAGCACTAAATTTTTAAAGGAAAACACATTTTGTACAAAAATATCACTTTAAAAAAAAAAAAAGCCTATGTTTTTAACATGAAATATTTACAAAAAAAAAAATGCGGAAGTGGAGGTGCCCGTAGGCTGTGATTGGGACGTGAGGCTGCGGACCGGAATGTGGAGGTCCCTGTGGACTGTGCCTGGAGACGTGAACCGTCTTTTAAAGACTGATAATTAAGACATGTTTTAATAAATAATGTTAAACCATTCTTACGGTCTGTGCTTCTGCTTTCCTGATGCTCCCCGCCCACCTGCCCGATCCTGAACTGGCAGTCCGGTTACAGTTTATTATGGGATGTTTTTTAGTGGTTAGTGCGTTTGCGCGCAGACCGGAAGGTCGCGGGTCAGCAGCCCACAGAGAACCGTGAATTTCTCCAAGGACCCTGTTCGTCTAGGGTCCTTGGAGAAGACACCTAACCCCCGCTTCTCCCACCATTGGCGCCGTCGAAGGGCAGCCTGCTGCGGTGTAAGGAGTGCAGCACGGTGAGGGATGAATAGAGTAATTCATTTTCTTTTTCTACAATGATGTCAGGGAGTTTATGTTGGTTCTGGGTCATTCTAGGATTGGGGGCAATGAACGGGTGGATGTAGGGGCGACATCCAGCGGTGGAGTGGCGGTGGTCAGGACGGCCAGACTCGGTGTGACGCCGTTAAAACAAACAACAGATTTTAAATGTTTGACTTTTTATTTGATGCTTTTTAGAGAAAAAAATTCAAAAGTTAAGCAGAACATTTGAAAGAAGAGACGATGAAGTGAACGTGTCGTCATGGATGGAAAGTCTCTCTAAAGCAGTCTGGTCCTCCGTCTCATGAAGATCAGGCGTCTAGCAAAACCCTGACAGGAAGTAAAAAGAGACGAGGAATAATTCACACGTTTAAAGAAGCACAAGGTTTTCTCAACCTCCTGTTCACCCCTGAAAGGGTCCATGACCTCTCTAACCAGCCTGCAAACTGAGGATAAGACCTGGGGTGCGGCACGGTGGCGCAGTGGGTAGCACAGTGGCCTCACAGCAAGAAGGTCGTGGGTTCAAGTACCCAGAGGTGTCAAGTAGCGAAGTAAGACTACTTCGTTACCTTACTCAAGTAGAAAATCTCAGTATCTTTACTTTAACGAAGTAATTATTTTTTTGTCTACTTTTTACTTTTACTCACTACTTTTTTATGCAATTATCTGTACTTTTACTTCGTTGATTTTATAAAAAGTAGTCGCTACTTTCTCCATTTTGTCACCGTTAAAAAGCCGCGACTGTCAGATGAATGATTGGCTGAAAGGTCCAGTCAATCATGACTTTGGGGCGAGTAGCCCCGCCCACAAACTTTTAAAGAGCAGGGACGTCAATTTCTGTGTTTGAGACTCGGGCTCGGAAATCAAAGTGTTTCTGATGCTGCAACACTGAACTTTGATTGAATTATCATTTTTTTTAAAAAAACAACAGCAAAGAAATGTTTTTTTTATTATTATTTTCAGTCTGCGGTTATTGTAAACGTCTTTGCTGAAAATGTTGTAGATGGTATTTTTATAAAAATAACTTTGATCTGTGACGCACTATTTTATCTTTAGAAACAAAGCTAATTGAACTGATTAATCCATAAATAGTAGTGGATGAAGTATTTGTGCTTAAAAGCATCCAAAATGTTATTGATTAGTTTATAAAGACTGACTGAGGAGATTAAAACTACACATCGCTTAGATTTTGTATCATGTAGATGTTTGGGTTAACATTAAAAAAACCTTATATCTACACATATATATGTAGATATGTATATATGTAAATTTATATATACCGTCTCCTAAGTCCTGCCCCTACTGATTTTTTAAAATCTTATTTCCCTGGTTATTTTTTCATTTTTGCAGTTCTTAAAATTTTAGAAAAAGAATCCAAGGATTTTGCCTCCTGTGTGTTTCCTTCACTCCCACTGCCTTACCAGTGCATGTAAAGGGTGTTATTTTGTCAATGAGCGTGGTTTTACTGGGTGTACGATATTTTTTGTAAAATACGATAATTTTACGTCATTAGTACAATAATCCAGCACCTCCCACCTGGCAACGCTGGTTCCAGGTGTCACGCAGGCTGTATGTGGCACTCCCAACCTTATCAACTTGTTAAAGACTATTCAGTATTTCCTCAAAGAACTTTGAAAACTAGCTGCCTTCAAGGCTTGAAAAAGCCTTTTGGTCATTTTTATTTATTTATTTTTTTTTTACATTGAGTGTGTTTGTGTTTTTTTACATTGAGTGTGTTTGTGTTTTTTTACATTGAGTGTGTTTGTGTTTTTTTACATTGAGTGTGTTTGTGTTTTTTTACATTGAGTGTGTTTGTGTCTGCTGAAGTTGGTTAAATTAGGTGATGCAGAGTGAAGCTTGGTAGCTGAAGGGACGTTACATAATGCCCTGCTTATGATAATACATTTGATTGTGTTAATTAATCGATTTCCAATAAAGATTATTAAGAAATAAATGTTTCTGATTCATAAAGTTTAACACCAAAACACTTTGATTTATTATCATATTTTCTGCTCCTTAAAGCATGTGATAATAGTTAAAAAAATATGTTCACACACTTTTGTTAACAATATTCCTTTTTTTCTGAAAATTACTTTTACTTTTTTTACTTTAAGTAGTTTTAAAATAGGTTACTTTTTACTTTTACTTAAGTAGAAAACTTGAGTTGATACTTCTACTTTTACTAAAGTAGTTTTTTAACTCGGTATTTATACTTCTACTTGAGTAGAAAATGTTGGTACTTTTGACACCTCTGCAAGTACCGGGTGGGGACGAGGCTCACCCCGTGTTTGCGTGGGTTTCCTCCGGGTACTCCGGTTTCCTCCCACCCTCCAAAAATTGTCAGGTTGATTACCCCTAGGAATGAATGAGTGTGTGTGTGGATGGTTGAATGTGTGTGGCCCCGTGACAGACTAGCGACCTGTTCGGGGTGTACCCGCCCCTCGCCTTAAATCAGCTGGGATGGGCTCCGGCATCCCCTGAAACCTCATAAGGCATAGACGGAGAAGAAGGTGACTGAGAAGGCCTGGGGTATTGAAACACCTCCAAGAAGCTTTCCGGTTCTGTTCCATCATCTTCCGCTTAACCAGGGCCGGGTCGTGGGAGCAACAACCTCAGACGGGAAGACTAGGCTTCTCTCTCCTCAGCTGCATCCTTCATCTCACCCGGAAGGATCCTTAATCGTTCTCCAACAAGCTGTGAGACATAGTCTCTCCAGTGAGTCTGGGGTCTGCCTCTTGGTCTCCTCCCGGTGGGACGGAACACCTCACCAGCACATCCTAACTAGATGCCCAAACCACCCCATCTGGCTTCTCTCGACCCGGAGGAGGAGCGGCTAGACACCAAGCTCCTCCCGGATGGCAGCTTTCAGGTAGTGGGATAAATTTACCCCCTCGTGGGGCTTCTAAAAACATACCTTCTTCGTTAAGCATGACGACGTTCTTCCCCAAAATTTCATTTCTTAGAGAAATGACCAGAAATCTCATCTCCATTTCACCCTCTTGTTTCAGGTCGCGGGCTGTGAATTAAAATTTTAATTTGACACGGTTATTCTCTCCACGTGGATGAGTTTAAGCATCGTCATGTTTGTAAACATCCACATCAGTACAAATACTTTTACCCAGAAGCCAGGTGGAGGTGGTTGTTTTTCCGTTCCTAATTGAAACCACAAAAATCACAGCATATTTTTTTTTTATTTCAGTAACGGTCATTTCGTCTTTGTCGGCGCTCGATGCTGAAAAAATAAGAGAAACAGAGAAAATAAATGTCTTTAGAAATGAGCGGCGCCCCGTGCTGGGCAGTGTGCCCTCTGTGTGTTGTTTATGTTGGTGTTTGTAAGGAGACTGGCATCACCATCACTTCTGATTTATGACTCTATGCGTGCCCTTCTCAACGCCAACAGATGAACGCTACGCTTGCTGTGATTCCGGGAGGTCTGAGAAAGGAACTCCAACCGCTGGACATCGGCTGGAGAACCAGACAGAGGAACCATCAATGGAGAACCATGAGACTGAGGGACCAGATGTGGAAGGACACCATCATGGCTGGAGCTGGAGAGCTGGAGCAGATGATTTGGTTCTATTCATTCCTTCCGTTCCGTTGTCTTCCACTCATCCGAAGCCGGGTCGTGGGTGTAACAGCCTCAGACGGCAAGCCCGGGCTTCTCTCACCCCAGCTGCATCCTCCAGCTCACCTGGAAGGATCCCGAGTCGTTCCCCAGCCAGCTGTGACACATAGTCTGTCCAGCAGGTCCGGGGTCTGCCTCTTGGCTCGACACCTGGAGGAGGAGCGGCTAGAAACCAAGCTCCTCCCGGATGGCAGAGCTCCTCACTCATTTCTGAGTGAGGACCCAGCCACCCTGCGGAGGAAACTCATTTCAGCTGCTTGTATCTGGGATGTCATTATTTCAGTCACCACCCAAAGCTGGTTACCATGGTGAGGGTAGGAATGTAGATCCTGGTTACCATGGTGAGGGTAGGAATGTAGATCCTGGTTACCATGGTGAGGGTAGGAATGTAGATCCTGGTTACCATGGTGAGGGTAGGAATGTAGATCCTGGTTACCATGGTGAGGGTAGGAACGTAGATCCCGGTTACCATGGTGAGGGTAGGAATGTAGATCCTGGTTACCATGGTGAGGGTAGGAACGTAGATCCCGGTTACCATGGTGAGGGTAGGAACGTAGATCCTGGTTACCATGGTGAGGGTAGGAACGTAGATCCTGGTTACCACGGTGAGGATAGGAACGTAGATCCTGGTTACCATGGTGAGGGTAGGAACGTAGATCCTGGTTACCATGGTGAGGGTAGGAACGTAGATCCTGGTTACCATGGTGAGGGTAGGAACGTAGATCCTGGTTACCATGGTGAGGGTAGGAACGTAGATACTGGTTACCATGGTGAGGGTAGGAACGTAGATCCAGGTTACCATGGTGAGGGTAGGAATGTAGATCCTGGTTACCATGGTGAGGGTAGGAACGTAGATCCCGGTTGCCATGGTGAGGGTAGGAACGTAGATCCTGGTTACCACGGTGACGGTAGGAACGTAGATCCTGGTTACCACGGTGACGGTAGGAACGTAGATCCTGGTTACCATGGTGAGGGTAGGAACGTAGATCCTGGTTACCATGGTGAGGGTAGGAACGTAGATCCTGGTTACCAAGGTGAGGTTAGGAATGTAGACCCTGGTTTCCATGGTGAGGGTAGGAACGTAGATCCTGGTCACCATGGTGAGGGTAGGAACGTAGATCCTGGTTACCATGGTGAGGGTAGGAACGTAGATCCTGGTTTCCATGGTGAGGGTAGGAACGTAGATCCTGGTTACCATGGTGAGGGTAGGAACGTAGATCCTGGTTACCATGGTGAGGGTAGGAACGTAGATCCTGGTTACCATGGTGAGGATTTGATAAATGACTTTATAACGACTGTAACTACTATTTAAATAAAACCAACTAAACTCAGTTTTACTCCCGATCTATTTTTAAATACACACACTTGTCTGCTTGTGTGTGTGTTGTTGTGAGGCGGACATACGTAGTAGGAGACACGTATATAAAACCCGCTCCCTATCATCAGGTGTGCCTTGTGTGTGTTAAATACAAAGCCTTTAAGAACGGTGCACCTTTTGGTCGTGAAATACGGTAATTATACTGACCATGATGGGTGAACTTTCCGGGCACAGTTTTCTTGAAAAGGACGGTATCCTTCTGACAGGTTCCATTTGATCTGAAAAGTGATTAAAATAACTTCATATTCAAACAAGTTTATGTAAATAAACAAATGTTCTGTTTGGTTTTTTTTGGACTCACTTTTCCGTGTAAGAGACCTCTAGATCTTGGTTTGAATTCAGTTTAATTTTATATTTTCTAACCAGATAATATTGTTTGTGTTTGACAAAATAAGGGTCATTACTGGCGTAACCGACACGGTACCATTCCCCTTCAATCTGTGATTCAAAGACAGAGGAAACACACGGATCAGACAAAACTGAGACAACATGTCGTCAGTGGAAAACGAAACATGTCGGTCTCAGAAAGATCAGAAGTTTGTTTCAGTCTTATTTTATTTTAAAAGTCTGACCTCCCGTTCCGTCGTCTTCCGCTTATCCGGGCCCTAGGAGGTCACAGGAGCAAAAACCTCAGACGGGAAACCCAGGCTTCTCTCACCCCAGCTGCATCCTCCAGCTCACCCAGAAGGATCCTGAGTCGTTCCCGGCCAGCTGTGAGACATAGTCTCTCCAGCGGGTCCAGAGTCTGCCTCTTGGTCTCCTCCCGGTGGAACATGCCTGAAACACCTCACCAGCGAGGCGCTTTGGGGGGCATCCTGACCAGATCCCAGAACAACCCCATCCTCTCTCGACTTGGAGGTGGAGCAACACGACACCGAGCTCCTCCCAGATGGCAGAGCTCCTCACCCGATCTGAGTGAGAGCCCAGCCACCCTGCGGAGGAAACTTATTCCAGCTGCTTGTATCCTCATTCTCATTGTTTACCATCTGTTTACCATCAACGTAACCTCAACCCCCACCCAACCTCTTACGAATGTCTCACAAAGAACATCCAAACATTTCATCAGTCTGATCATTTATTTACATGTTAAAACACGTCTCCTTTAAACATAACGTCTACCAGATGCTGGAGTTTTAAAAGTACCGTACCTGACTCGGTTTGAAGTCCTTATCGGGTGGGAGTGGAGGTCTCTGACACGCTGCTTCGTTCAACAGGTAGTACAGCA
This sequence comes from Neostethus bicornis, assembly GCA_902685375.1. Classification (NCBI taxonomy): domain Eukaryota; kingdom Metazoa; phylum Chordata; class Actinopteri; order Atheriniformes; family Phallostethidae; genus Neostethus; species Neostethus bicornis. Next base: position 1,341,401 of record CACRXE010000061.1, on the reverse strand, counting down.
TGAAGAGAACAAGCATGGCTGCTGAAGATTCAAGCTGAAGAAGATCTGGAGGTTTGTATGTTGGACCTTCAGTGTGATGAACCTTAAATAACGGAGTGTGTGTGTGTGTCCTCTCTCTCTCTGACACGTCAACCTTCTTACCGGAAGTTTTAGAAGGCCACGTCACCTCTTTGTTTCAACAGAGAGACCGGAATGAAAAAAAACAAGATGTCCGATCTGTGTCACAACAATAAAACGTTCTCCCATCGTCTGATTTTCTTCTGAAAATCGTATTTTTTTAAATAAAAATCCACCTGTTTGTTTTCATCGTGGAGTTACAGACGGGTTGATGGATCACTTTTGTCACAGTGAAATTTAGACAAACTCCAGGCTCGGAGGGATAAACTGTTCAAAAGATGAAATGAAGTTAAACATCATCTTATTCTACTTGTTTTATTTTCAAGTCTATAGAAGGTACCTGAGTATAAAACACACCCACTAGTTTCAATTTTTTTTTCCAGACATTGAGACATTTTCTGGTGTAAATGGTATAAAAAAAAAGAAGTTGGTTGAAGTTGGAGCTCATGATGCCTGCTCCTTACATATTTATACTTCAACTTAAGGAGCTGCTGTCTCTTTAAAAATAAAAAAAAATCCAGCAGTTTACGTCTAATTATTTATCGTTAACGTTCTGTTTCCACATTAAATGAACAGCTGAAGTGTTGAAATGTTTTAACTCTGGATCCAATTCATTTCTGCTTTCACACAGTTTTATTTTTTTTATCCGTTCTGTTTCGTCGTCTCCCACTTGTTCCGGGGTCGGGTCGCGGGGTAACAGCCTCAGACGGGAAGCCCAGGCTTCTCTCACTCCGGCTGCATCCTCCAGCTCACCCGGAAGGATCCTGAATCGTTCCCCGGCCAGCTGTGAGACATAGTCTTTCCAGCGGGTCCGGGGTCTGCTTCTTGTTCTCCTCCCGGTGGCACATGCCCGAAACCCTTACCAGGGAGGAGCTCAGGGGTCATCCTGACCAGATGCCCGAACCACCCCATCTGGCTCCTCTCGACCTGGAGGAGGAGCGGCTCGACACCGAGCTGTCATTTTAATTGTGATGATTTTTTCACAGCTCATAAAAACCCAAAATTCATGTCTCAAAAATTAGCATATTTCCATTAACTAATGAGTGTTTTTCATACAAAAAAAGGTCAATCTTTAAATGATTATGTTTATTTATGATCTCAATACCTGGTCAGGAATTCTTCTGCAGAAATGGATGCTTCAAGCCGGAGTGGCATGGAGGCGGGCTGTCTGTGGTACTGCTGAGGTGTTACGGAGGCCGTGGATGAGCAGCCTTAAGCTCATTCAGAGTGTCCGGTCTTTCCCTTCACCACATCCCACGGATTCTCCATGGGGTTCAGGTCAGGAGAGTTGGCAGGCCAATTGAGCACAGCAATACCATGGTCAGTAAACCATTTACCAGTGGTTTGGGCACTGTTAGCAGATGCCAGGTTGTGCTGAAAAATAAAATCTTCATCTCCATAAAAGCTTTTCAGCAAATGGAAGCATGAAGTGCTCCAAAATCTCCTGATATGTAGCTGCATTGACCCAACCTTTTATTAAACACAGTGGATCAATGCCAGCAGATGACATGGCACCTCAGACCATCACTGACCGTGGGTACTTGACACTGGACTTCAGGGATTTTGGCATTTCCCTCTCCCCAGTCTTACTTCAGACCCTGGCACCTTGATTTCCGAACGTCATAAAAAATTGGTAGAGCAGCTCAGGGAGTGAAGTCTGACCCTCACAGAGCTCCTCTGTCTGGAGAAGACCGTGTGCAGAGTCTAAACGTGAGCAGACAAACATCTGGTGTTAAGATGTAGAAATGATCTGGAAGTTTTAAACCACTGGTGAAATGTTTTGAGATGTTTTAAACTACTGTTTCTTTAAAAAACTTCACAATAAAATCAAACAAATGGATTTTTATAAAGATTCAGATTGTTTTATTTTTGTAACACAGGTCGGACATCTTGTTTTTTTTTTCATTCCGGTCTCTCTGTTGAAACAAAACATGACGTGTCCTTCTAAAACTTCCGGTCAGAAGGTTGCCGTGTCAGAGAGAGAGAGGACACACACACTCTGTTATTAAAGGTTCATCACACTGAAGGTCCAACATACAAACCTCCAGATCTTCATCAGGTTGATCTTCAGCAGCTATGAATTCTCTGCTCATCCTGCTGGGCGTTGTGCTCATCTCTCTGGACGTTTCTACTGAACCCTCACCCGCCAAGAACTTCAGCCCTAAACTGGTACGGTACTATCGAAACTCCAGCTACTGATAGAAGTTATGTTTAGAGGAGAGATTAATTAACATATGAATGACTCATTTTGTCTTTTTTTTCATGTAATTATAAATATATTTAATTCCAAATGCTCAGACATGCAGCTCTTCCCCTCCCACTGTTACCCTGTGGTACAAACAGGTGTTTAGTACACTCCCTCATGAGAGGCTACATGCAGTTGTGGAAGGACGAGAGATGTTCTTCAAAACATGGACTCCATTTTTAAACCATCTGCCTACCGACCTTAAAAATCTACTTTTAAAGGGACAAAACAACCATTAAAAGCATTCTCGGTGGACTGATGCGCTTTTGTAATCATTTTATTTTTGTTTTTCTCAAGCAGTGGGGGGAAAGAAGGGAAAAAAAACCCAACAACAACACGTTTTGTTGCCCAGCAGTTTGTATGTATTGATTACCTGTGTTTGTTTTTTTGTTTGTTTGTTTTCTTTTAGTTGGATGGCTGTCGGAAGTGAGTAGGTGGGGTGGGAGGGTTGGTGGGTTCAACTCTTTTGTTTAAATTGTTCATTTGTTTGTGTATTTGTGTTGTTAACATTTTTGAAAACAATAGAGTATATATAAAAAAACAAAAAACAAAAAAAAAACATGCAGCTCTAAATCAGTCTGAAGCTCAGTCGTTTCTGTCCCGCTACAGACATGTGGAAGCATGTCTGTGAAACCCTAAAACAGACGTCACATCTTCTGATCTTTCCGTAACCAACGTGTTTATTTCTTCCACTGACGGGATGTTGTGTTTGTTTTGACTGATGTGTTTGTTTCTCTGTTTTTTTTCATCACAGTTGGAAGGGGCATGGTACCGTGTTGGATGGGCCAGTAATAGCCCGTGGTTTGTGAAGCAGAAACAAAATTTTGTCATTAGAAAATACAAAGGTCGAACAACTAGAGCAGGAAACCTAGCCTTCTCTTCGATGCAACGGGAGTGAGTCGACAAAAACAAACAGAAATGTTTTGTTTTTTTACATAAATTTGTTTGAATATTAAGTCGGTTTCATCTCTTTTCAGATCTAACGGAACGTGTGTGAGAAATGTAATCGTTCTGAAGCCTGACCATAAGCTTGGAAAATTCACCGTTGTTTGTCAGTATATTTACACACATTTTCCGCTCTGTTCTGTCGTCTTTCGCTTATTTAAGGCTGGGTTGCCAGGACAACAGCCTCAGACAGGAATCCCAGACTTCTCTCTCCCCGGCTGCATCCTCCAGCTCACCCAGTAGGATCCTGAGATCCTGAGTCGTTACCTGTCCAGCTGTGAGACAGTCTCTCCAGCAGGTCCAGGGTCTGCCTCTTGGTCTCCTCCTGGTGGGACGTGACCGAAACACCTCACCAGCGAGGCGCTCGGAGGCCATCCTGACCAGATGCCGGAACCACCCCGTCTGGCTCCTCTCGACCTGGAGGAGGAGCGAATCGACACCGAGCTCCTCCTGGACAGCAGAGCTCCTCACCCGATCTCTGAGTGAGAGCCCAGCCACCCTGCGGAGGAAGCTCATTTTGACTGCTTATATTCACGATCTCATTCTTTCAGTCACCACCCACAGCTGGTTACCATGGTGAGGGTAGGAACGTAGATCCTGGTTACCATGGTGAGGGTAGGAACATAGATCCTGGTTACCATGGTGAGGGTAGGAACGTAGATCCTGGTTACTGTGGTGAGGGTAGGAACATAGATCCTGGTTACCATGGTGATGGTAGGAATGTAGATCCTGGTTACCAAGGTGATGGTAGGAATGTAGATCCTGGTTACCATGGTGAGGGTAGGAATGTAGATCCTGGTTACCACGGTGAGGGTAGAAACGTAGATCCTGGTTACCATGGTGAGGGTAGGAATGTAGATCCTGGTTACCACGGTGAGGGTAGGAATGTAGATCCTGGTTACCATGGTGAGGGTAAGAACGTAGATCCTGGTTACCATGGTGAGGGTAGGAACGTAGATCCTGGTTACTGTGGTGAGGGTAGGAACATAGATCCTGGTTACCATGGTGAGGGTAGGAACGTAGATCCTGGTTACCAAGGTGATGGTAGGAATGTAGATCCTGGTTACCATGGTGAGGGTAGGAACGTAGATCCTGGTTACCATGGTGAGGGTAGGAATGTAGATCCTGGTTACCATGGTGAGGGTAGGAACGTAGATCCTGGTTACCATGGCGAGGGTAGGAACATAGATCCTGGTTACCATGGTGAGGGTAGGAACGTAGATCCTGGTTACCATGGTGAGGGTAGGAACGTAGATCCTGGTTACCATGGTGAGGGTAGGTACGTAGATCCTGGTTACCATGGTGAGGGTAGGAACATAGATCCTGGTTACCATGGCGAGGGTAGGAACATAGATCCTGGTTACCATGGTGAGGGTAGGAACGTAGATCCTGGTTACCATGGTGAGGGTAGGAACGTAGATCCTGGTTACCACGGTGAGGGTAGGAACATAGATCCTGGTTACCATGGTGAGGGTAGGAACATAGATCCTGGTTACCATGGTGAGGGTTGGAACATAGATCGACTTGTAAATTGAGATCTTTACTTTTTGGCTCAGCTCTTTCTTCACCACGACGGACTGATGCAGCCTCCTAGTTATTGCTGACGCTGCACTGATCCACCTGTCGATCTCCCGCTCCATCCTAGATACTTAAACTCCTTCACTTGGGGTAGGATCTTTTCCCTGACCTGCAGGGGGCATTCCTTCCTTTCCCGGGCGAGGACCATGGCCTCGGATTTGGAGGCCATTTGGATTTACACACATTTTGAAAAACAAACTGAAATTTGTTCTTTTTTTCTCACATTTTTTTCAGCAAAGAAGTACCGCAATAACAAAATCATCGTTCTCCGAATCAAGAAAAAATATGCTGTGCTTTATAAAAAGTCGACAGTGAAGAAAAAGAAAGACGTCTCCATTTGGCTTCTGGGTAAAAATAACTTCTACTGATGTTTATGAAGCAGCGATGAGCAACTATTAACGGTTTCAAATTAAAATTTGAATTCACAGCACGGAGCATCAGACCCTCGCGTGCAGCAAAAAAGAAATTTAAGGCCATGTCTAAAAAAGCTAAGATCAATGATGAAAACATTACCTTTCAATCTAAGAAAGGTCAGTCATTTTCTTATCTGTCTATAACAGGCATGGGCAAAGTACGGCCTGCGGGCCACACGCGGCCCGTTAACTGCTTTAATCCGGCCCGATGAACTCGAAAAAATTAAATAAATACACGTTCTTAGTTTTATTTTTCTTGCCATTCTGATGTCTGGTCACTAGATGCAACAACAACACTGCTCCCATTAAAATGTGTGTGTCTCCGTGAAACCCACGCTCTCAAAATAAACAGTGTACACAGATATGGAAAGCCTTCGGGACCAATACACACACGTAAACAAGCGTGTTAGATGTTAAAACAAACAAAATGTTACATCAAGCTCTTAGATTTAAAACCTAGCGCCGCTAAATGCAGGTTTTTAAGCGCTATCGCACTGGAGTCCACACCTAGTGCTCCATTCTATTGGTCTAATCTAGTGGTTACCAAAGCATGACATCCATCTGATCCTGTTCCGGCCCTTTAAATGTTAGAACTCAATGTGGCCCGTGAACCGAAAAGTTTGCCCACCCCTGGTTGGTCCCTTATGGGATTCCGCGGGGTGGCGGAGCCCATCCTGGCTGAATCAAGGCGAGTAGTAGGGTACACCCCTATTATTGTTTCTCCAAATAAACATGTGTATAATTTCTCATCTAGGGTATTGCTAGACGCCTGATCTCCATGAGACGAAGGACCAGACTGCTTTGGAGAAACGTTCCATCCATGACGACACGTTTTCATCGTCTCTTCTTTCAAATGTTATGCTTAACTTTTGAATTTTTTTTCTCTAAAAAGCAGCAAATAAAAAGTCAAACATTTAAATTTGTTCTGTTGTTTATTTTCAAAATAATCAAATAAAACTTTATTTATAAAGTGCTTTTCAGACATTAATGTAACACAAAGTGCTTTACATGTTAAAAAAAACCCGTTCTGCTCCGTCGTCTTCCGCTCATCCAGAAGGATCCTGAGTCGTTCCTCAGCCAGCTGTGATACATAGTCTCTCCAGCAGGTCCAGGGTCTGCCTCTTGGTCTCCTCCTGGTGGGACATGCCCGAAACACCTCACCAGCGAGGCGCTCGGGGGGTATCCTGTAGGGGTGGGCGGATCAATCCTAATATCGATAATATCGATACCAAAGGTAGTATCGATATCGATCGATACTTGAACCACAATATCGATACTTTGGTTGAAGTTTTACACCTCGCACTTTGCTTCCGTTTTTTTTTTCTTTCTTTTTTTTTTTTTTTTTTTTTAAAGTTAACCTAACTTATCTGTCTGCAAAATATGCGTAAATGCTGTGTGTCGCACCTACGCTAAAGCGAGGCGGCCCCGCCCCTTCCTCTCTTTCGCTTTGACTTGTCACATGACTCAGCGACAAAAAAAAAAACGCAAGTCGGTAAAAGTAGAGAGAGATGGAAGGAAAAAAGAGAGTAACCGTGTGGCTGTACTTTGAGGCTACCTGCACCATTTAAAGAAAGGCTGTTAAATATAGGGGTAACACTACAAATGAAAGAATCACCCCAAAGAAAAACTTCAGAAACGGAGGAGAAAACCCTGACCTCTTCTGTTTCCCAGAGGCAGCGCTCATTAACAGAGACGCTCCAATTTTAATTATGAAAGTACAACATAATCATCTTTAACATTAGTTTGTTTGTAACTGGGCACTTCTATGGATCTACCTACCAACATGTGTTTATACATATACAAACCCTTGATGCAAAAATAGTCATTTAAAAAATTTAAATATTGGTATCGATATCGGTATCGGCGATATTGGTCTGGTGTTTACTTGGTATCGGATCGATACCAAAACTTGCGGTATCGCACACCCCTAGTATCCTGACCAGATGCCCGAACCGTCCTGTTACCATGACAGCAACGATTGTTGTGTTATGGATGCTGACAGTTGACGACGGTTGTTGTTTATTTTGAAGAACAACAAAAGCTAGCCGTTGCTAACTGTTAGTAGTTTGTTACATGTTGAATTAGGATGAGTGTGGTTTGATACCTAAGAAGAGCTGTCTTGGATTAAATTCATGTTTTGACCCTGAGTGTGGTCTCCCTGCAAAACAGAACCTGCTGAGAAATCTATTTGTTACCACTCGGCCACCGGTAACACGTCCCATATGGCTCTTCTCAACCTGCAGGAGCAGGCTCTCTCTGGGAGTGACCAGGATGGACAGGATCAGAGGAACAGCACATGTTAGAGGTTTTAAAGTCAGAGAGGTCAGACTGAGATGGTTTGGACATGTGCAGAGGAGAGAGAGAGAGTACATCAGAAGAAGGATGCTGGGTTTGGAACCACCAGGAAAGAGGACTAGAGGAAGACCAAAGAGGAGGTTCATGGATACAGTGAAGGAAGACATGAAGATAGTTGGTGTGACTGTAGAGGATGCAGGAGATAGGGTTAGATGGAAGACACTGACTTCATGTGACGGCCCCTGGACGGAAATGATAGAAGGAGAAGCAGGATTTCCTGCTACACAACAGGACACCTGTTATTCCCACTAACAGACTTTTTTTGTCTTTCTTAAAAATGTTAATAAACTTGAAGGATTTTTGCTTCAATTCTTTGAAATAAAAACCATATTTTCTTTGTTTTTTTCTGTGGCTGAGAAAAAAAAGATCAGTTTTGAAGATACTTCTCCAGTGTCTGCGTGACCTCAGGGTCAGACTAGAGAGGGCCTGTGACATCACAGTCCCCCCCCCTTCCCTATCTCCGCCCTGATGAAGGTTACCAGAGTTTCAAGCCTCACCCCTCCAAAAGGACTCGAACCCCCGACTTTCTTTGAACCCCGACCTTCTTATTAGAACCAGTGTTGTTTATAAATATAATTCTTGCTTGTAATTAGAGGCAAAGATCCAAGCAGTCGAATCAGTAACACTCCCAGCAGCTCCTGCCAGACACGGCAGCGTTATAGAGTCTAATGGTTCCAAAGAGTGATGTCCTTGTATATGTCACCAAAGTGTTTTCTAGATTGATTTAGCCCGTTTTTCTGTGGATTTCTGGAACGCTCAGACAAAACAACCAATGAGCAGATGTCTAAAGTATGACGCATTTGACGTAGCCACGCCCCCTCCCTCATCACCACCCACCCGCCCTCCTCACCCGCCTCCATTCCAGCTTTACACCCTCACAAACTCGCTTTCAACATCCGATATACAGGCTGGTTCGCTGCTCTGCGTCTTTTTTATTTTCTTGCTTGAAACACGCTTTTTGTAGCTACGCACGGGTTTACGCCTGCCTTCCCCCTCCCGCTCAGAGATGGGCGGAGGAATAGCGGCTCAGTGAGAGCAGAGGGCGGAGCTTGTACTTTCTCAGGACGGTTGGGGGGATGAGCGATACCCGGCCTTTCATAGTTCCGGGTCTGTGACTGCGCTCCACCAAATCAATATATTTTCATAACTATGGTGTAATGCATGTTGTAAACGTGTGTGTGTGCAGAGGATACAATGTGAAAAGAGTTATTTTGCATGAGATGGGACCTTTAAGTCTGTCCGTAGAGCAGCTCAGGGAGTGAAGTCTGACCCTCACAGAGCTCCTCTGTCTGGAGAAGACCGTGTGCAGAGTCTAAACGTGAGCAGACAAACATCTGGTGTTAAGATGTAGAAATGATCTGGAAGTTTTAAATCACTGGTGAAATGTTTTGAGATGTTTTAAACTACTGTTTCTTTAAAAAACTTCACAATAAAATCAAACAAATGAATTTTTATAAATATTCAGATTGTTTTATTTTTGTAACACAGGTCGGACATCTTGTTTTTTTTCATTCCGGTCTCTCTGTTGAAACAAAACGTGACGTGGCCTTCTAAAACTTCCGGTCAGAAGGTTGACGTGTCAGAGAGAGAGAGAGAAGGACACACACACACACTCTGTTATTTAAGGTTCATCACACTGAAGGTCCAACATACAAACCTCCAGATCTTCATCAGGTTGATCTTCAGCAGCTATGCTTGCTCACCTCTACGTGTCATTCCTGCTTCATCTTACCATTCCTCTTGTACCTGCGATGTACCTCAGACCGAATAGAGTAAGATACTTTTGAAATTCCAGCATTTGGTAGACCGTTCCATCGTCTTCCGCTCTAGTCGCAGGGGCAACAGCCTCAGACGGGAAGCCCAGGCTTCTGTCACCCCGGCTGCATCCTCCAGCTCACCTGGAAGGATCCCGAGTCATTCCCTGGCCAGCTGTGAGACAGAGTCTCTCCAGCGGGTCCGGGGTCTGCCTCTTGGACGTGCCCGAAACACCTCACCAGCGAGGCGCTCAGGGGGGCATCCTGACCAGACGCCTGAACCACCCCATCTGGCTCCTCTCGACCTGGAGGAGGAGCAGCTCAACACAGAGCTACTCCCGGATGGCAGAGCTCCTCACCTGATCTCTGAGTGAGAGCTCAGCCACCCTGCAGAGGAAGCTCATTTCAGCTTCCTGAAATGACCAAGACGATCATTTTAAGATGTCAAACGTTTGTTATTTTTTACTTGTGTAGCCACATCTGTTGTAAGGGTGGGGGGTGAAGTGGGTAAGATAGGGCAACAGCTAGACGTCAGCAGGTGCAACATCTGTCACAGAATGAAGAAGAAAGGAAGGAGAGAGAGGAGAAATAGAGCTAGAAGCACCTGCCTTTTATGGGATCCACACACCACAGGATAAAAACTGTGACGTGACGGAGCTCTCTTTAAAAGCTGAGGGATTCAGATTTCCCCAACTCGGCAGGAGTTAGGGTCGGATATGTCGCAAGCTGATCGTTCAGATCAGGAGAAAGGCTCCTCATTCCTTTCCTTCAGGTCCAGTAGGGTGTATGTTTAACTATTCCAGAACATGGTTAAATCAGCACTGCATCGAGGCTGCTTTTACCTGGTTAACAGGAAGAATAAGGTGACTTAGGTCGGTCCCAAAATATCTTGAGTACATCTGACGAGGCCAACCTGTTGTCTGAATGAAGACAACAGACGACCTGGTGAAAAATAAGACAAGACAGACGGGAGGGAGAGACAAGAGAAAGGGTACAAAACCGTGGTGAGAGCGGCCATGCTGATTGGTCTAGAGACAGTGTGGTGAGAGTGGCCATGCTGATTGGTCTAGAGACAGTGTGGTGAGAGTGGCCATGCTGATTGGTCTAGAGACAGTGTGGTGAGAGCGGCCATGCTGATTGGTCTAGAAACAGCGTGGTGAGAGCGGCCATGCTGATTGGTCTAGAGACAGCGTGGTGAGAGCGGCCATGCTGATTGGTCTAGAGACAGTGTGGTGAGAGCGGCCATGCTGATTGGTCTAGAGACAGTGTGGTGAGAGCGGCCATGCTGATTGGTCTAGAGACAGTGTGGTGAGAGCGGCCATGCTGATTGGTCTAGAGACAGTGTGGTGAGAGCGGCCATGCTGATTGGTGTAGAGACAGCGTGGTAAGAGCGGCCATGCTGATTGGTCTAGAGACAGTGTGGTGAGAGCGGCCATGCTGATTGGTCTAGAGACAGTGTGGTGAGAGCGGCCATGCTGATTGGTCTAGAGACAGTGTGGTGAGAGCGGCCATGCTGATTGGTCTAGAGACAGTGTCACTGATTGAAAGACAGGAAACAGAGATGTTTGTATCAGAGATGAAGATGCTGAGGATCTCTCTGGGAGTGACCAGGATGGACAGGATCAGAGGAACAGCACATGTTAGAGGTTTTAAAGTCAGAGAGGTCAGACTGAGATGGTTTGGACATGTGCAGAGGAGAGAGAGAGAGTACATCAGAAGAAGGATGCTGGGTTTAGAACCACCAGGAAAGAGGACTAGAGGAAGACCAAAGAGGAGGTTCATGGATACAGTGAAGGAAGACATGAAGATAGTTGGTGTGACCAAAGAGGATGCAGCAGATAGGGTTAGATGGAAGAAACTGACTTGATGTGACGCCCCCTGGAGGGAAATGCCGAAAGAAGAAGAAGAGGAAATCAAAAACAACACTGACAACAAACGTGTACTTTAGAGCTGTGAAACATTAAAACAGACTTCATTACTTCTGATTTTTCTGTAACCAAAGGGTTAACTTCGTCCACTGACGACATGTTGTCTTATTTTTGTTTGACTGGTTTGTTTTCTCTGTCTTTGCATCACAGATCGGAGGGGAGTGGTACCGCATCGGGATGGGCAGTAACGACGCAGAGTTTGTTGAATACAAAGATTTTCATTTGATCAGAAAATACAATTTTAAAATATCTCCAACGGAATTATACGTCTCGTATTCGGAAAAGCAGTGAGTCCAAAAAAAAACCCCAAACAAACAGGGACATTTTGTTTATTTATAAACATGTCTTTTAATATTAAATCACTTTCATCTCTTTTCAGTTACGATGAATTGTGTTGGAGACAGGACATGGTTTTTGAGAAGACGGATGTGCCTGCAAAATTCACCCACGTTGGTCGGTAAAATTAAAGACGTTATGAAATAATAAACTGACATTTACTGTTTTCTGTGTCTCTCATTTTGTCAGAATCGTTTGTCCGCAGCGAGACGTTGACCGTTATTGGAATGGAAGGGGATTATGCTTTGATTCATATATTGATCAACGAGAACGGAGTTAAAACCCCCTCTACTTGGCTTCTGGGTAAAATTATTATGAAGCAGCTAATAACTGTTCTGTTCCGCTCCCCTCATCCGGGTCGTCGGGGCAACAGCATAAGAGGAGAAGCCCAGGTTTTCTCACTCTGGCTGCATCCTCCATCTCACCCAGGAGGATCCTGAGGTGTTCCCTGTCCAGCTGTGAGACATGGTCTCTCCAGCAGGTCCGAGTCTCCCTCCGGGTCTTCTCCTGGTAGAACGTGCAGGAAACACCTCACCAGGAAAGCGCTCGGGAGGCATCGTAATCAGATACCCAAACCACCCCATATAGCTTCTCTTGACCCCAAGGAGCAATGGCTCTCCTTTTGGCCGATTGTGTCCGTGATCTCTTTCTTTTGGCCACCACCCGCACTGGTTACCATGGTGAGGGTAGGAACGTAGATCCTGGTTACCATGGTGAGGGTAGGAACGTAGATCCTGGTTACCATGGTGAGTGTAGGAACATAGATCCTGGTTACCATGGTGAGGGTATGAACGTACTGTACATCCTGGTTACCATGGTGAGGGTAGGAACGTAGATCCTGGTTACCATGGTGAGAGTAGGAACGTAGATCCTGTTTACCATGGTGAGGGTCGGAACGTACATCCTGGTTACCATGGTGAGGGTAGGAATGTACATCCTGGTTACCATGGTGAGGGTAGGAACGTACATCCTGGTTACCATGGTGAGGATCGGAATGTACATCCTGGTTACCATGGTGAGGGTAGGAATGTACATCCTGGTTACCATGGTGAGGGTAGGAACGTAGATCCTGGTTACCATGGTGAGGGTAGGAACGTAGATCCTGGTTACCATGGTGAGGGTAGGAACATAGATCCTGGTTACCATGGTGAGGGTAGGAACGTACATCCTGGTTACCATGGTGAGGGTATGAACGTACATCCTGGTTACCATGGTGAGAGTAGGAACGTAGATCCTGTTTACCATGGTGAGGGTAGGAACGTACATCCTGGTTACCATGGTGAGGGTAGGAATGCAGATCCTGTTTACCATGGTGAGGGTAGGAATGTAGATCCTGGTTACCATGGTGAGGGTAAGAACGTAGATCCTGGTTACCATGGTGAGGGTAAGAACGTAGATCCCGATTACCATGGTGAGGGTAGGAACGTAGATCCTGGTTACCATGGTGAGGGTAGGAACGTAGATCCTGGTTACCATGGTGAGGGTAAGAACGTAGATCCCGATTACCATGGTGAGGGTAGGAACGTACATCCTGGTTACCATGGTGAGGGTAAGAACGTAGATCCTGGTTACCATGGTGAGGGTAGGAACGTACATCCTGGTTACCATGGTGAGGGTAGGAATGCAGATCCTGTTTACCATGGTGAGGGTAGGAATGTAGATCCTGGTTACCATGGTGAGGGTAAGAACGTAGATCCTGGTTACCATGGTGAGGGTAAGAACGTAGATCCCGATTACCATGGTGAGGGTAGGAACGTAGATCCTGGTTACCATGGTGAGGGTAGGAACGTAGATCCTGGTTACCATGGTGAGGGTAAGAACGTAGATCCCGATTACCATGGTGAGGGTAGGAACGTACATCCTGGTTACCATGGTGAGGGTAAGAACGTAGATCCTGGTTACCATGGTGAGGGTAGGAACGTAGATCCTGGTTACCATGGTGAGGGTAGGAACGTAGATCCTGGTTACCATGGTGAGGGTAAGAACGTAGATCCCGATTACCATGGTGAGGGTAGGAACGTACATCCTGGTTACCATGGTGAGGGTAAGAACGTAGATCCTGGTTACCATGGTGAGGGTAGGAACGTACATCCTGGTTACCATGGTGAGGGTAGGAACGTACATCCTGGTTACCATGGTGAGGGTAAGAACGTAGATCCTGGTTACCATGGTGAGGGTAAGAACGTAGATCCTGATTACCATGGTGAGGGTAGGAACGTACATCCTGGTTTCCACGGTGAGGGTAGGAACGTAGATCCTGGTTACCATGGTGAGGGTAGGAACGTAGATCCTGGTTACCACGGTGCCTACCCTCTTATAAATTTGGAGCTTTGTTTTTCGGCTCTGCTCTTTCTTCACCACAACGAACCGATGCAGCATCCTGATTGTTGCAGACGCTGCACCGATCTGTCTGTAGATCTTCCGTTCCCTGTTAACAAGACCCAGAAATACTTAAACTCCTCCATCTGAAGCTAATCACTGTTTCAAATTATAATCTTTATTCACAGCACGCGGCGTGAACTCGACGCCTGAAGCCAAAAAAAGATTCAAAGAGATGTCGTTAAAAAATAAAATCCTGCCTGAAAACATCGTTTTTTTCTCAGAAACAGGTACTTTTTGTAAAACTATTTCTCCAAAAATACTTAAACATTTGATTTATTTCTCGTCTCTTTTTCTTTATTTTCTTTCAGAGGGTTGCTATTAGGTTTTTCTAGACGCCTGATTTTCATGAGACTGCTTGAGAGAAACTTTCCATCCATGAGGACACGTTCACTTCATCGTCTCTTCTTTCAAATATTCCGCTTAACTTTTTAATTTTCTTCTCTAAAAAGCATCAAATAAAAAGTCACACATTAAAAATTGTTGTTTCTGTTTTAACAAAAACAGAAACTGGGTCGAAGCTTCCTGAAAAAGTCCAAATCAAGTAATATATCAAGTTGATGTGATTATGAGTTGTGTTTTACATAATTACATACAATAAAATGACAAAAAACTGATATTTATTAAATTATCATTTCTATCCGATTAATCGTTCAAATAATCAACAGATTAATCGATTATCAATATAATCGTTAGTTGTGCCCTAAATTATTTTATTCATTTTGAACCATCTGTTATAAGCAAATAATTCTGCATTAGTTTTCTGATTTAGTGAATTAATATTTGAGTCTGAAATGATTAAAATAATATCATCAGCAAATCTTACGGGAATGAAATCTTTACAGCGAAACTGTTTATGTCTAATAAAAAGCGGACCTAGAATAGATTCCTGTCAGGACCAAACTTTAATCAGGACTCAGATGCAGAGTTTGTTAACAAAGATTTATTCCATGCAAGATCAAGAGAATAATCCAAAACATTCTGACACAAAACAAGAAAAGACAAGGGCTATTCAACACAAAAGGGAGTAGATCTCAGGTGGAAACAATGAGGGACAATTGGACTGTGGGAAATACTGTGGGAAATACACTAGGGCAGGAAGTAACAAACATGAAACAAGAGGAAAGTTCGTTTTCACAATAAAACAAGTGCACAACAGAAAAAACACAAGACATTACAATCCCTGTGGGACAACACTTACACATCACAGCTTACCAAGCACGACGTGATCTACTGACACCTGTTGTTTACCACAACGAGCAGGCAGGAAAAGACAGATGGGGCAAAGCGAGGAACACTTTACTAAAAGCGTTGGTCTACCAGGCCAAGCTTTATCCACATTTCCCTGATATGTTTTCAATGTGGAAATAACTTTCCAAACAAAGCAGAACCATCCAAAAAGTTGGTTTTACATGAACGTCTCTTCCTACTTTAAGACCAATGTATTTCATTCTGTTTTCCTTTTAAAAATACGGCACGTGACATCATGAAGACACAGGAAGATGTCTCATGGTTGGCCTTGAGATGAACCTTGGGATTTATTTATGATGACATGCAACGAGGGGCCCGTATGGAGTCTTCACCTGGTCCAAAGCTACTGGGTCAGAGAGATTTTAAAACTACCAGTGGATGTAGTGGTTGGCACTAGTGTCTAAAACCCCTTACTGCTGACGAGTTGTCCAAGGCGACTAAAACAATCCTTTTCTCTGTACAAAGAGCTTCTTTCCTTTAAGAGTCAAACGTTCTCTTTAAGGGAGCCAACATGTCCAAAGAGAAGCTCTCTGGCTAAGTTAAATCTATCAGTAGATTCAGATGGCCTGCTAAGGGTTAGCGGTACGCTGAAACTATCTGACTTAAGCGACAGTGAAAAGCATCCTAGACTCAATGCTTTTACAAGCAGGAAATCCATCTCTTACTCATGAGGTTTTAACAACAATGTTGGCTGAAGTCACAAAGAACGTCAATGCAAGACCATTCTTAGATCCTGAGGCACCTTTAATCTTAACTTAACCCAAAAGACTCACACAATCCCTGGTCCACCACTGGATTTTACCAAAGAGGATATGTTAAAACAGCAGTGGTAAAGGGTTCTAGTTCTCACCAACACCTTTTGGACCCATTGGCAAAAGTAGTATCTGAATATGCTTCAAAGTCGTCAAAATTGGCAACAGAGGAGACTTCATCTGAAAGAAAAAGATGTACTTCTAAAAGACAAGCAGTTCTAAAGGAATGAGGCCCATGGGGATCTTTGTGAAGACTCTGCTGAGGAAGGATGGAGAGATAAATCAATCTACCAATGTTTGTGTTTGTCTGACAGCCGCAAGGTTTGATTTCAAATGAAAGAAGAGTCCAAAATGAACATTTTTTTAAATCTTTAACTCCACCCTTTAAGACCTGCTGTTAACCCAGTCTGAGATTAAGAAAAAAGGAGAAACTTTTGGCCCAACTTGACCTTAAATGAATCCCTGTGGGACTCCACACTGTGTATCAGCAACATTTAAGACAAACAAAATAGGATCTATTCCAGATATAATTTTGAAGCCACTTTAAGACAGTTTCATCAAATCCATACCTTTGTAACTTTAAAAGGATAACTGAATGAGTGACTGAATCAACTGCTTTTGATAAATCCAAGAAAACACTAGGAAGAAACTGGCTGTCTTCTAAAGCAGAAGAAATATTATCATAAAATCATCTAAGGCCAGAAAAGTACTGTGACGTTTAAGAAAACCATACTGACGTTTATAAAGAATGGAATTATTATTCATGTGAAAAAATAACCTTTTATAAACAACTTTTTCTAGAACTTTTGAAAAGAAGCATCAAACAGATCTGGGTCTGTAGTTATCCTGCTTTAAACAAGGAGAGGATCTTTACTACCTTCAGATCTTCTGGTACAACACTAGGACAGAAAGACCATCACGTCCAGCTGAAGAGAGTTTTAAATAATCCATAATTTCACTGATAATTTCAGCCTCGAGGCTGAAACGACAGCCAGCATTCTTCAAATGTGATTGGTTTAAAATTTACTAATTTAGAGTTAATAAAAAACATATTGGATTTCTGAACTATGTCAGTAGGACTTACATATGTAGAATCTTAAAACTGAGGATATACCAGAGTTTGTAAACATGACATCCTTTGGTAGTGATTGGTTGATCACCTTCCACGGACCTTTAAGGAGATTTGTAAAAAAAAAAAAACAAAAAACAACCGTATTTGTTTGTATGTATATTTCTTTATGTTTTATTGTTTACTCTACAGTTAAAGTTAATATATCAACACTTTTACTTTAAAAAAAGGATTTTTATTTTAACAGTACTCTAGATAGAAGCACAAGCTCTTAATGTGAAATTGATGGTTTACCACCATTAAAGCTGAAATTTATCAGTACAGTGTCTTCCTCATTCAGGAGGCATGCTTCATTATTTAAAGTAGTATTTATTTTAACTGAATGATATATTTTCTGGCTGATCTTTCTGCATTAGTAGAACTGGTTCTGTATTTCTTGTGAGCATGAAGACTAAATTTATTAAACTATTTGTTTTTCTTTCTAAACATTCGCGATAAATCAGCTGTGAATCAAGGATTGTTTGGTTTTGATTCTTTCTAACGATTTTAACAAAATTAAAATTTGTTTAATAAAAAACATGAATACAAAGTCTGGATCTGACTCCTGGGAGAGTTTTTTTTTCCAGTAAGTATTATTCAATTTAAACTTTTCAGTCTTACATTTTTCTCCTTTTAAATTCTGGTTTCTTATGAACATGTTCTTTACTTTCAGATTAAAAAGTGATCTGACAGATCTGAAAAAAATAATTCCAGGTTTAGATTCATTAATAATGAAGCTTGAAGAAACGCTACACAGGCTTGTTGGTTTAATAGAATAAAATTCTTGTGGACGATAAATGAGTCCAACAATAATCAAAACCAGAGTTCCATAAACAAAGATTCAACATCATTTTTATCAGAAAAAAAGAAACTTTAGATCATCCCTTAATTTAAATTAATAATTTCTTTGAATAAAGAGAGCATCACCCCCTCCTGCTCTATTCGGTCTTACAGAATGACAAGCTTGATAAAAATATCACACACATCTTCAGTCAGCTAGGTGACACATAAGAGGAGGCGGAAGTGGAATCGGAGTTTAGACAACGAGCTTGTCTAAACTCATCGTAACGTTTGGACAAGCTTCTTCTTTTCAAATGAAAACTAGAAAATGTGTCAGCAGGCATATTCTGCGTCAGAGTTTGGGACAACCGCTTGAACAAAGCGGCCCTCACAAGTCAGATAAAAGCCAACAGCTAGCTGCTGTGTCTCTACCTCACACAGTCATAGTGAAGCAGGGAGAAACCTCCACATAGAAACAGAGAAGTGAAGACCTCCACCAACCCCTCAAACTGAACTGTCAGACTTCACAGCTTACCAAGCAAGACGTGATCTACTGACACCTGCTGTTTACCACAACGAGCAGGCAGGAAAAGACAGACGGGGCAAAGCAACAAACACTTGCCAAAGAAGAGTTGGTCTATCAGGCCAAGCTTTATCCATCCTCAGAGGTTCCTAAAGAGTCACTATAAAAACACAGAACTGGAGGTGAGCAGGTAAACTCACTAATTCAAAATAAATTGGATTAACATCCTCCGTAGTAATACGTACTTTAATTTGTTTTAATTTTTCTTAATCTAAGACATGATGGACCTACATTGAGATGGAACACTGTGTTTAGGTTATTTTCCATGTTGAACTCATGTGTTACAGTCTGGTTTATAAAGTTTATGTTCGCCACACAATTCACAGCAAACAAGCAGCACATTGTTGAAACAAATGGCCGTCAGTTTCTGAGCCTGAAACTTCTTGTGATCCTGAATCTACTCCATCAGTCTCACTCTTAATGTTTTTGATTCAGCGGTCTTACAACCCACGGGTTCCTAAAGTAACGGGTACAAATGAGACTTCATTTGCTCCAATCACCACCCTGCCTGTTTACCACAGTTACCTTAACATAAAGAACCTGTTTTAAAAAAAAACTTACACCCAACACCCCAAAATGACAACCTGTACTCAAACAGAGACAAAATGTCTGCAGACAAATCTTTCCAAGAAAAAGAAGCTTAGTTTCTTGTCTCAAAGCTGCGCAGGGAGCATGACCAATGTCCTGGTGGAAGAACTGGGAGACAGTAAAAGACTGGCTGCTCTCATCAGAGCTCTTTCAAATGAAGAGCCTGACCACCCTGAAGAAGTTTATCCATAACGCCCACATAATCAATCTTATTTCAATCACTAAACAAAACTGTCAAGAAAATAAAGGAGAGATGAAACAGATCATGAAAACATTGAGTGTTTTTATTTTCAGTTCAGCTCCTATTTCACATCAGGATGTGGCAGGAGTTTGATGATCATGCGTTGGCTTCCCAGAGCCAGCATACCACAACTACAGGAGCCCACCTTGAAATGTCCAGATAAATGGAGGAAAAAGTGATTGCACTGGTTGAAGATTCTTTGATGTAGTGGAAGAAAAAATGAAAGCACGTTTTCAGTTCTCAACAAAATAGCTGAGGAGTACCTTGAAGGTGTCTCAAGATCTGTAACTGCAAAAATACTAGCCATAGTGCTGCATTTTTTTCATTTATTTACTTCCGTAGTTTTTTGGAAGGCGTGTTAACACTAGATTTTCCCAAAGAATATTAATGCATATCGGAGATGAACATGTAAACTCTACACTGACAGGCTAGTTTGCCTTCTGTGTCACCAACAGGTCGGATCTGTCAGAGACACGCTCTGTCAGACTGAAGTGCTAACCACTGCCACAGCATTTAACGTAGGTTAGTCTCTGTCAATGTTGTTGATATTTTATGGGTTCATCATCAGAAATATCTGGTATCATTTTTATTGTAGAATGATCAATTCTTAACACAGGACATGTTTTTGACTGTATGTTTAAAATGATAACACATCACCCATCCCTAATGGCTCCTCAGAGCTCTTCCCATTGGTGCAGAAACTTATTACCAAACAAGAGCCGACCACCATAAGAAAAAACTTATTTAGAAGTCCCTTATTATCAATCTTATTTTGATCGCTATACAAAACTGCCAAGAGAAATAAACAAGTGTCTGAACGGTGATTTATTAATTAATTGAGTGTTTTTCTTTTTAGTTCAGCTCCTATTTCACAACTGAAAACAATTAAGAAACATAGACTCAGATTCGAGGTTTCAGACTCCTATCTGCCCGTTTGAAAGTTCTGAAAATCCTGTTGCAATGTGGAAGTTACTTTTTCATTTTAATTACATACCAGTGATTAAAGTCTCTTTGACATGTTGGGATTTAAAACGTAGCCGCAGAGAAGCCTACCTACCTGTGGTAGGCATGTCACTGTAAAAATGAATAATTACAAAGAAACACTTCGTAGGTTCATAAAAGAACAAACCTATGAAGCAGAACTCATGACTTTGATTCAACCTTTGATCAGATCTTGCTTTGACTTTCTGTCCACATCTCAGAATTATAAGCTCATGGCTAGAAAGCCAGACGAGGACAAACAATTTACAATAAAATAATTGATGTACATTTGGTGGTGAACGCTATTCATTTTCTTACAAAAAAAAACAACTCAAGGACGAATCAAAATCTCCAAAAAAGAGGATTTAGTTTAACAAAGAAACGCATTGTCAAAATCTTTTACTGTAATTTTAAACATTGAAGGTATCAGGGGATCACTGCAGTGAATACCACCAGCATGGTACTAGATTCTCCTGTTAAAAAATTACATGCAATTCTCACAATTACATGTAATCTAATGGTGCAATGAAAACAAGATTCCTTTTCAAAAGGAATCCTAAACAAAACAACGGAGATAAAAAGAAGGCCGCTAATTATTTCAGCCATTTAATTTCTAAGAAGACTAAAATGGTCCATTTAGACTGAGACTCTTCTGGCAAAACAGAATTTAAACTGGTTAGATGTAAGATCAAAGTGACAGAAACATGTTCTGATGAATAGGTGGAATTTGAAGAACACTGGTTTCCAATCCAGAACTATGAGAAACTACCTGTGACTGATGTTCCTCCATATTAAAAAAAATCAGTTAAGGTAACCATAACCCTGAGCTTGGAGAAAACCTCCAAACCCTCTCAATGTGTCCTTACACAGTATTAACCTCAACAATCACAAACAGAAACTGGACAATGAAGAGATTCACGAAAAACCGAGTATGAAGAATCACACATACACATTAATCCAGGTTTAGAGATCTTCAGTAAGTTCACTGAAGGTAAGATCAAGTCAGATAAACAGATGGAATCTAGGAGACAACAACTTCATGATGAATGAAAAAGGGTTCTATTAAAATATCAAATGTAGTATCATGGACATGGCATCTGTCCTTATGAATGATTTAATAAGTGGAGCTGATGGTCTACCTTTGGTTCTATCAGCATTTTACAAGGTGTGTCATTCCCAACACCGTGGTCTCTGGATAATGGACCTCAGTGTTCATCCAAACAGTTCAAAAGATTTCACCAGTTGTGGGCATTTGATAATAAAACATCATCTCCAGGTTGTTCACAGAGCTACAGCAAGGCAGAGTCTGCACCCAGTTAGTTTGTAATAAAAAGACAAAAAAAACTAAACTGTTCATCATAAAAACAACTTGTTCAACTTAAAAAGCCGGACGAACACAATCAAAGAAGAAACAAGGTCCGACTGCCTGTCAGAAGCAACACTAGCTAGAACTCAGTATGCCAAACGGAGGTCAGGAAGGCACATCTTGAGGCTACGCTAAATGCTCTCAAGGTGATGTTTAAGCAGGACTTTAGATTAAAACAACTTAAAATATAAACACAAGCCATGTGTCTCTACCTCACACAGTCATAGTGACCATACCTCCAAATAAACACATTAAAACAGAGACTTCTTTTAGACTAAGACCTCCATAAATAGTCAGACATTACAGCTTACCAAGCACGACATGATCTACTGACAACTGCTGTTTACCACAACGAGCAGGAGGGAGGACAACAAGATGGAGAAAAGCAAGGAACACTGGTCTACCAGGCCAAGCTTTATCCATCCTCAGGAGGGAACCAAAGAGTAACTATAAAAACCCAGACCTGGAGATGTGCAGAGATCCACATGAAATCTAACGTGAGCGGTTTGTACACTTAAAATACAATTTGGTTTGGTTGTTAATTTTTTTAAAGAGACAGTAGATATTTTTTGTGCAAAGTTCCGTCTTTTAAAAGCAATGTTTGATCTTCCATCACAGTTATTCTTTCATTAAACAGAATTCTAATGAATATTTTAATCATATTATCTGCTACTGTTCTTTCATCTTATCTTTAAACAGTTCCATTTTCACACTGATATAGTTCTTATGTGCTCTTAAAGGTACAGTCACAACCAAATGCAGAAGACGACAGAGTAATCTATGAATATTTGTTTATAAACTACAAGGCACATGGTTTCAAATGACTGAGTAAAATTTAAATTTTCCCATCATCAACTTCTCCCTCTGAATTTAAGACCGACAAAAACAACTCCATCTGTTAGTCTAAGATGGAGAAAAGAGAGAAACAATAACCCAAACTGAAAGGTCTTTAGTCAGTAGTGTAATGTGAAGACCTCATAAAGAAACTGTTCATACTGAGAAGGACAAGAAGTGGTCCATGTGTCTGGTAATCATGTCGGAGGAGAGAGAAGCGGTCTGTTCTATGGCAGAGCATAGTGCCAGAGTCTCTGTGGTACCAGAAGTTCCTGAAACAGGGTTGTTGCTAGATTCGACTGGCCAACATTAATGCAGGCTAAAATGGATGAGTACAGCTTTTCCTGCCTTAAGAAGATGAATCTCAAATATTACATGGATTTAGATTAGCCTTCTGGACAGAAGAAGTATCCCTGATCCTACAGGGAACTCTAGAGCCGATACACAGGATAACAAGACCTTCCAGACCTTTAAAGAGTCCAGAAATATAAATCTGAACTACAACATCTACCAGGACAGATAGACGGACACTACCCAACATCCCAACGCTGATATTCACTAGCTCGCAACTCTATTTCTTTTAATAAACAGACTATAAATACATCATTTTATCTCTTGTGCCCGGGACAACAACAGCTCTCCTCACCTATGTGGATTTCTTGTATCATTAATCAGCTGGTTTTAAGTGTGAAATGTCTGCCGTAAACGAAGAATTTAAAAGTTTTTTTAAACCCGTGTGAAATGTGACAATGAAACGTCTCTTTGCCCGTGTGGCTCCTCATCGAGTCACATAACCACTTCTTTTAACAAATTTGTCAGGAATCCGTTTCCTTTGACTTTTTCCTGATAATTTTTTAATTGACTGAAAGAATAAAAAAGACTGAATGAATAAAACTTCCTCTGAAACTTTGAAAAGTCATACAGATTTTTTTCACTCCTGAACTTTATTGTATAATTTCAGGCTTTACTTTTCAGTAAGAGTTTAATCACAGGAAGACGAATGAACAGGATTCTGTTTTGTTCTGTGAATAAACGTCACTAATGAAGGAGTTTTCAGTCTCACAGACTCTCTGATGCTACAGAACCTTTAAGATTTAAGTTCTAACTTTCATAACTTGTGCTCCTGTCGGGATTACTTCGTGTTTCTGCTTCTTGATTGAGGATTCTTTCACATTGCAGACCCTCCTCTAAAGGAGACTGTTCAAACCTAACTTCATTAATGTTGCTTCCTGCTTCAATATTCTCCGTGCGATCAGGAACCGGAAGGTTCATCATATCCATCCTAATGACAAGCTGCTGGTTCTCTGCAGTGATTAAAAGTTCCTCCTCTTTAACCTCTGTGATTCTTATTGGTCCAGAGCTGTACTTTGAACCTTAAAACAGAGTTCCTAATCAATGAAAACACACCTGCATCATTTCTAATGAGAGGTTTACAGTGTGAAAGTGTTTTCTGGTTTAAAAACAATCAACTTCTTCTTGGATGTTTAAAATATTTCTTCAGCAGCCGTTAGCTTTAATAAACTCTGTCTCAAGCTACCAACAGCTAGCGGTGTGTAACCCTCACATACCTTTATAATAGATCACAAAATATCCTGGATTTATTGCTGTTGATTTTTCACATTGCCTTTGAATTAAGCAGTAGATCTTTAAAAAAAACTGTAGTATTTAAGAACTTTTAAGTTGATATTTTATAAGAAATAATTGAAGTTACAAACTCAATTAGAGTATCTTTGTTTTTGCCGTACTCACTTGGTCTCTTCACTGTTATTCTGAAAACAACACACCTGAGAAACACTGAATATCTTACACAATTTTCTTTGTCTCAAAATGTAACTTCGTAGAATGGGATGTTGAATATGGAACAAATACAGATGCAAAGGTTTAAAGTCCCACTACCCAATTAAAACACTACCAGCTGAAGACACTGGAAACCACCCTCCTCCAGAGGGTACGGGTGGAAAAGCAGATCCCCTTCTGGAAGAACCCACATGCTCATCCGCCACCCGTGGAGTTATACAAAGAAGACAGGATGCTGACCCTCGACAGTCATCTTCCCCCGGAGACGAAAAGAAAAAAGAACCCTCTCCTTCCAGTTAAGGTGAAAAGACACCCTAACATCTGAAAAGACTCACTGACTCCAACCTAAGCTGTATCCCGTAAAACTCTCCACAAAGACCTCCAGGTTGAGGCATTCCCAGGTTCACGCTTCCACCATGCTCAGGAGATATTATTAGGAAGCTTGCTTTCGTCCAGATTAAGAGTAAAGAACATCATCCTGTTCTTTGGAATCAATGGGAGAAGCAAGAAGTCTAAGAAAACTTCAGTGAAGAATGTCCAGGAAGTTTTGAGGGAAGTGAGAAAAACGTACCAGCACACACACGTCAGAATCATGTTAGTGAACGACCCTAAAAATCTACCGTTTAAGGAGAAAAAGAACCTAAAAATCTTAAACACATCAAAGAGAACATGACATTCATCCTTCTCTTGGATTCAGAAAAATTTCACACTATTGACGACATCCATTAACCACTGAAACAGCAGCTACAAGTTAGAACCAAGGCTCAGAAATTTAAACTGGTTGAAGAAGGTATGAGGGGATCACTGCAGAACATTCTGACATAACGAATGCCCCCAGCATGGCACAAGATTCTCCTTTAAAAGGATCATCATATCCATCCTAATGACAAGCTGCTGGTTCTCTGCAGTGATTAAAAGTTCCTTCTCTTTAACCTCTGTGATTCTTATTGGTCCAGAGATAAGCTTTAAACCTGGTTACAGAGTTCCTAACCAATGAGAACACTCCTGGATCATTTGTAATGAGAAGTCCACAGTGTGAAGGTGTTTTCAGAATTAAAAACAGTCAGTTTCTTCATGGATGAGCTCTTTGAATGATTCCAACAGCTAGTGGTGTTTAACCCTCACATATTTTTTAAATAGATACCGATTAAGATGCAAAACCACACTGCGTTTCATTGCATACATGTGTACCTGACTGAGGAACTTAAAGAGCTCTAGTCTCCAGCATCATAACGCTACAACCAATCAGTGAAAGGATGCTTTCAGAAGCAGACGGATGTTCAAGCCATCTTAAACAAATAAACCTGAATGTACAGAAAGAGGAGGAACCTGGCTCAAAAAATCAATGTTTAGATGTTAGAACTGGGTTGAGATGGAACACTTCGTTGGCTCCTTAGTGATACTAGAATCTTCAGCCAACAACAACTTATCTGAACTTAGTGATGCTTTTACTTCTTCTAAAAGTTAGCAGGTGAGTCCAGAGCACACGGCCAAACGGACTGGATCACATACATGTGCCAACAGAACCTCCCTTTAGTATTAGACAGGAACAGAGCAAAAATAAACCAACTGCTGAAACCAAAACAGATCAATTTCACTTCCCAAAGCCCCATAAAAAGATAAGAGACAGGCTCATCAGCTACTTCACAGAACTGCCTGACTACAATCAAATCTGAATTAAATTTAAAGGTCGCTTTAAAAACTTCTTTTGGTTGTTTGAACAAAAGTTTGTGACAAACGATTTAGACAAGATGGCGTTTAAGCTGGTACAACTTTAATTAATAGACGGCAGGCTTTCCCGTAGCGACCAACTGGTCGTACACTCTGATAAATGGGACTAAAAGGCTCGTGGGAACCATAACTTTCTCACCATGATGGTTCACTGAGTGACTTCAGAACTTCTGAAATCAAAGACAGCAGCTGAGGTCTCTGACATGAGTTCAAAACAAAACACATTTGGTTTAGTTAATCACCAACCAAGGAAGAGTTTGTGAACCAGGTCAAATTTTGAGAATCAGGCTCTCTGTGTGGTCATGACACCTATGACAGAACATATGGAAGACCGCATTTGAACAATAGAAAATCTTTTCACACTGACATTATGTTTTAAGAGGTAAAGATGGAGATTTGCATCTTCCTAACATAACATGGAGAAGTTTCTGTTCTAAACACAAGTCATAAAACAAGCAGCACATACAGTTTTATTCCCTCTTTCTGTTCTTAGAATGAAGGCAGAATGAGCCTGAAAACATCAAAACAGACACTTCTTTCAAACTCCACAAACTGATCTGTCATGCATTACAGCTTACCAAACACGACATGATCTACTGACGCCTGCTGTTTACCACAAAAAGCAGGAGGAAAGATAACGACAAATAATGAGGAACACTTTCCACGAAGCGTTGGTCTACCAGGCCAAGCTTTAACCATCCTCAGAGGTTCCTAAAGAGTAACCAAAAAAAACAGGATTGGAGATGTGCAGAGATCCACATGAATTCTAACATGAGCGGTTTGTATAGTGAAAATATTTTTTTAAGAGAAACATTGAGAATATCTCACATAGTTTTCTTTGTCTCACGGCAATCAAGAAATTAACCTTTCAATGTAAAAAACGTAACTTCATAGAATTGACTGTTTATAATGAAACCGATTACGATGTAAAGTCAGGCTTCACTTTCATCACACATGTGTACCTGACTGAGAAAATTAAAGAGCTCTAGTCTCAAATGTGTTTATCATTCGACTATTGAGAGTCAAAGGATGCTTTCAGAAGCGGACGAACATTCAGGAGATCTTAAACGAACAAAACCTGCATAAACAGAAAGATATAGTGATATGTTAAGGCTCACAAAATCAATGCTTAGATGCTACGTAGAACTGAGTTGAGATGGAACACTTCTTTTCCTCCTTAATGACACCAGTCAATGTTTACAGCCTACAGAGAGTTATCTCAACATAGTGATACTTATTGTTCTCTTAAAAGTGAGCAGGTGAACCCGGGGTACACACCCAAACCCACTACATCACATACATATGCCAACAGGACCTCCCTCTAGTAATACACAGTGACAGCTTAAGAATAAACGGACTGCTGAAAGCAGAGCCAACAAAGATTAGAGGTGTTCCAATCAAGTTAAATGAATGAAAGACAACTTTTATTTTAGTAACAAACAAAATGGATCTAATCAGCAGATGAGCTGTACTATCTAAAGTACCCCAAATTCTTAATGTACATGAACAACGTCAGAAACTGTTTCACATACTACCAAGATGGAACAGACGGGTAAAGAAGACACTTATTGAAGGTCGGGTGTTTACCAGCTTCACCCGATGTGCCTTCTCTCTCTGAGCAGCAGCAGAGTGTTTTCAGAATAAGAGGCCAAACTCCCTGCAGCAGCAGTTACACAAAATACTGAGAAAATAAAAGCCATTTCCCCTCCGGGAGAAAGAGCAGAAAAACCCTGTTGACTTTAAATAAAACATAAGCAGACACAATGAGGGACTGGAATGGAGACCACCAAATAAATCATACATTCATTTCAGATTCTTTATGTGACGATTAAGAGAGAATACAAACAGTAAACCAACCGTGAAATCGACGCTGATGAGAGATCAGGATACCAGAACCTGTTTAAATCATAATCAAAGAGTTTCACACCAAAAAAAAATAAACACCATTAGTAAAACAAAGACTCCTCAACCAGCTTGTCAAGTTAGAGTTGTTATTTCTACACCACACTCAGAGAAGCAGAGCTGCTTCTAAAAATCAATGGATACAAATGAGAAATAATTCACTCCAATCACCCCTCTGTCTGTTTACCACATTAAGGGAGAAGGCAGGAGAATAGACAGAGTTCCAAAGCAGGGAATTCATGCTGAAGAAGCGGTTTACCAGACCATGCTTCAACCATCTTCAACATAAGATGTGAAGGATCTCATGTTAACTCAACACAAGAACCTGTTACAAACAAACCAACACCCAACACCCTACAGAAAAAAACCCATACTCCAACAGTAGAGACAACATGTCTTTAAAGACTCTTCATCTCAAAGCTTCAGAAGGAGCATGACCAATGTCCTGGTGATCTCTGATTAACAGGAGGAGAATCCGGTGTGAGCCGTGAGTAAAGAGGAGAGACAATGAAACAGCTGTCTTCTTGTCCACTGAAATAATCCATCAGAGTTTACAGATCAAAACATCAGCTCATAATCCAGATATAAGCTTCACAGTTTGGTCAGAAACTAGGAGTGTGGGATCATTATGGGATGCTTCATGTGGGCCAGAATTACATGATCGTTAACACAGGAACAGATCCATTTTGCTTCCCAAAGCCCCACAAAACGATAAGCGATAAGCTTATCAGCTACTTCACAGAATTTTAAAAAGATGGCAGCAATTTTATTGAGACTTTGAAACTAGAATCAAAGCAGAGCTAAGTTTAAAGGTTGCTTTGAAACATTCTTTTGGTTTAATGGTTTTTAGAATGAAAGTTTTCAATAAACAATTTGGAAAAGATGGCGTTTAAACTGGTACGACTTTCATTAATAGACGGCGGGCTTTCCCCTAGCGACCGACTGGTCGTACAGCCAGCGACAAACAAAAATAAACTGACTGCTGAAACCACAGCCAGCCATGTTTATGAGTGTGACAATAAAGTTAAATGAATGAAAGACAACTTTTATTTTGATAACAAAACAAATAGGATATAATCAGCAGATAAACTGTACTTCAAAGTAAAAGACTCCAAATACTTGATGACTGCAGAAAATCATAATCTATTTCACACACTACCAAGATGGAAGGTCTTTAGAAAAACAGAATCTCCAAAAAGAGATTTTTACAAAGAAACGCAGTGTCAAAATCTTTTACGGTGATTTTAAACGTAGAGGAAGGTATGAGGAGATCATTACAGAGTGTCTGACATAATGAATGCCAACAGCATGGTACGAGATTCTCCTGTCAAAAAAATTACAGGTAATACTTGTAAAATAATGGTGTAATTATCCTACAAAAACAAGATTATTTTTTAAAAAGAAATCTTGAACAAAATAGTTCAGATAAAAAAGAAGGCCGATGATTATTTTATTAATTTATTTTAAAGAAGTTTTAAAAGGTCCATTCAGAGAGCGACTCTTCTGGTAAAACAAAATTTAAAACCTATGATTAAAGTGACAGAAACATGTTTTAACATGAATATTTATCATTAGGAGGAATTTGAAGAACAACGTTTTCAAATCTAATCGTGTGAGAAACTACCTGTGACTGACGTACCTCAAAATCACTGTGGTAAATACTTCATTCAGCGTTTTACATCATACTGTGTTTCCTTAAATTAAAATCTCTGTTTTTTTTTTTTTTTTTTTTTTTTTTTTTTTTTGAATTACTCTATTCATCCCTCACCGGGGAAATTTGTTTGCTGCACTCCCTACACCGCAGCAGGCTGCCCTTCAACGGCGCCAATGGCGGGAGAAGCGGGGGTTAGGTGTTTTCTCCAAGAACCCTAGACGTGCTCTCCGTGGGACGCGAACCCGCGACCTTCCGGTCCGCGGGCGAACGCGCTAACCACGCGGCCACCGTCTCCACCCTGTTGAATACATTCATGAGGTTGTTTATTGTTTACCTTAAACTTTACTACTGCTCTTATAAAGTTAAAAACCACACAGTAAAACTGTTTGGATGAAGTGGGTACCATCCCATGAAGTGATTATACAGTAACTCCTGGAGTGTTTGAATAGAGATCAGACATTAAAATAATATCATGGCTGTTAGGAAAACAGACAGTAGAGAACGTCAGTATTTTACTATTAATCCGATTGTTCCTTACACCTCGATGTTTACATGTCAGAAAAGAGAACAAATTAGCTGTTATCCTCACCAGAAACAGGATGAGACATTGTGGACTTAGCTGGGATCTGACCAACATTAGAATGCACCTACTTGGATTATTTTAACACTACAAAACAGACCACATTGTTAATCGTAAAAGTAACGCGTTCCAGCTTTTCCAATTTGTAAAGTCCGCCAAAAAATCATCAAAGAAGAAATCATCAAAGAAGTGCGTGTCCTGCACTTCACACAGCACAACACGTGCAGAAAGCAACCCGAGTTAGAACTCAGAATGCCAAACGGAGATCACAGGAAGGCACATCTTGAAGCAACGCTAAATGCTCTCAAGGTGATGTTTAAGTAAGACTTAGCCGAGGAAGTATTCAAAGTAAAGTCCACCTTGTAAATAAATTCCTGTTTTAACACCTCCTTCCATCAGAAGAGCACAAGACTACGTAAATGCCCACTGCAAGCCCACTCCCTGTCAAAGTGATATTAACTCCATACAGAGACTTCTTTAAAACTAAGACCTCCATAAATTATCAGACATTACAGCTTACCAAGCACGACATGATCTACTGACAACTGCTGTTTACCACAACGAGCAGGAGGGAGGACAACAAGATGGAGAAAAGCAAGGAACACTGGTCTACCAGGCCAAGCTTTATCCATCCTCAGAGGGAACCAAAGCATAACTATAAAAACCCAGGCCTGGAGATTTTCAGAGATCCACATGAAATCTAACCTGAGTTGTTTGTACAGTATGAGTGTTGATTTTTTTTAAAGAGACAGTACTTATTTTCTGTGCATAGTTTCATCCTTTAAAAGCAATCTTTGATCTTCCATCCCGGTATTCCTTCATTTGTTCTGTCCTTTACAACGAACGGTCTCAACTAATTTTAGACAGAAGATAAGAAGACTATCGAACAGACATTCCTGTTTCTAAACGGCTTCAAGGCATTTGTTTGTGGCGTTCAAATTAGAATCAAAGTAGAGTCATATTTAAAGGTCGCTTTAAAACATTCTTTTGATTTAACGGTTTCTCGCATGAAAGTTTGCAATAAACGATTTAGAAAAGATGGCGTTCAAGCTGGTACAACTTTAATTATAGACGGCGGGCTTTCAGGCACCTGTGCCCCCTGACCACATCCACTATGTGGATACACTGATGGCTCTACAAAACTGCCACGAGATTTTATTCAAGGACAATATCATAGTGGGAATGGACATGAAGCGCCACCCCACCAAGGATCAGGTTGAATTGATTCAACTTGCCACCCATTAGCATGTTTTCTTAATCGACTTCACTGCAGAGGAACTCCGTAACAACCCAGCGACGATTAAATTTGTTAGAGAGTTCCTTGCTTCCAAAACCATACAGAAACTAGGCTATGATTCGATTCACATTTTAAAATCTCACCAAATCTTCTGGGCCAGATTTGGAGAGATTTTACGCTCTGAGCATTTTAGTTAACGTGCTGAAAATATCATACTTGTATCGTCTCAAATCTGTAGAAACAAAACCATCTTCTTGGAAAAAATTCAGTCATACTTTGCACAAGAGACACTTCAAACAAGCGTCCATGTTAAGAATGAAACTGGGTTTTTGTTGGGTCCAAAATTGGTAATGTCAATTTTGGTACCTTTAAGATCATCATCAACCAATAAGGATCACTCAGAGACAAAGGATAAGTTCAAACACATTGCAATGAGGAGAGGGAGAAAGAGAGCAGTGTTGACCACACGATCTCCAACGCAACTCTGAACTCCTCTACCCTGGTACTTCCTTTATTAAAGCAGCAAAAGTCATACGTAGATGAGGATACAGAATGTTCTGGTTTCAAAACAAGTTGCTCAAAAAGCAGAAGTGTGTCAAAAAACAGAATTCAAAAAGCAGAAGTGTCTCAGTGTCAGACAAGTGTCAGACAAGTTGCAGATGTCAAAAGTGGTCATGCGTTTGGTGTGAAAAGTTGCTTATGCAGGCAAAAGTTTTAAAATGGTTGACATATACAGGCATGTAGAAAATGGTGGTTATGTGGGGATGTGAAAAACACACACAATTACATTAAGCTTAAATTTATGCAATGGTATATAGATATCTGAGTAACTGTGAACACATGAGTATCTGAGTAAATAAGAATAAATTTGAGCTTATCTTACAGTTTTACAGACCAAACCAGATTTGCATACCTCTAGTCCTCACCAATAAGATCGCCAAGGCAGAGAGACCTTCATGTTAGAGAGTTTCTTGCTTCAGAAACCATACAGAAACTAGGCTATGATTCGGTTCAGGTTTTAAAATCTCTCCAAATCTGCTGGGCCACTCTTTCAAATAAGCCAGTGCAGATTGAGGCAATATTCGCTCTTCATACCTGCGACAAAACACTTCAAAACTTGCCTGCCAGGCCCCTATTCTGCCTGGCAAAATCCTGTTGCTACCGTCAGTGCAACCTCAGAAAGGCCTCAGTCTGCTGGTGCAGCGGCTCTTGGGACGTCCTCTGAATAAAATGAAGCAAATGAGCAACTGGGAACCATAACTTATCTCACCATGATGTGTGGTCATGACACCTATGACAGATCATATGGAAGACCGCAGTGCAACATTAGAAAAAAAAATGACCTTCTGAACATAACATGGAGAAGTTTTAGTTCTAAACACTAGTCAGAAAACAAGCCACCAACCCAACAAACTATAAGATATCACAGCTTATTAAACACTGCATGATCTACTGACCCCTGCTGTTTACCACAACGAGCAAGAGGGAGGAAACAAACAACAAAATGTTGATCTATGTTTATCCATCCTCAGAGGTTGGATCAAAAATCAACCAAAAATCAACAGGTACAAATGACTGTCTATTTACCACAATAATTAGAAGGCAGGAAAAGAGACTGAGTTCCAAAGCAGGGAATGCTTGCTGAAGAAGCGGTTTACCAGACCATGCTTCAACCATCTTTAATAAAGAGTTGAAGGTGTTTTGAATCTCATGTTAACTCAACACAAGAACCTGTTACAAACAAACGTACACCCAACACCCCAAAGTGAAAACCTGTTCTCCAATAGAGACAATATGTCTTCATCTCAAAGCTTCAGAAGGAGCATGACCAATGACCTGGTGATCTCTGAATTACAGGAGAAGAATCCGGTGTGAGCCGTGAGCAAAGAGGAGAGACAACGGAGCAGCTGTCTTCTTGTCCACTGAAATAATCCATCAGAGTTTACAGATCAAAACATCAGCTCATAATCCAGATATAAGCTTCACAGTTTGGTCAGAAACAAGGAGTGTTGGACTATTATGGGATGCTTAATGTGGTCCCAAATCACATCATCATTGATCACAGAAACATACCAATTGCATCTCCCAAACTCTCACAAAAAGATAAGAGATAAGCTTATCACGTATTTTCTTGAGGACGGCAACAATTTCACTTTAAAAATTTTCTTTTGGTGAGAGATTCATTCGAATGAAAGTTTGTGACGAACACTTTAGAAAAGCTGGCGTTTAAGCTGGTACCACTTTGATTAATAGACAGCATACTTTCCCCTAGCGACCAACTGGTCGTACACTCTGATAAATGGGGGACTGAAGACGCTCGTGGGAACCATAGCAGACATGAGTTCAAACTTAAACACATTCTGCTTAGGTAGTCACCAACCAAGATCGAGTTAATTAATCAGGTTAGATTTCGTGAATGTAGCTCTCTGTGTGGTCATGACACCTATAACAGAACACATAAGAGACTGCAGTATAAGTTAAGGAAACTCTTTCAAGAAAGACATTATTTCTTAAAGGCAAAGACTTAGATTTGTCTTTTCTAACATAACATGGAGAAGTTTTAGTTCTAAACACAAGTCAGAAAACAAGCAGCACATACAGTTTTATTCCCCCTTTCTGTTCTGAGATTGAAGGCAGAATGAGCCTGAAAACATTCAAACAAACACTTCTTTTCAATGAAGATCTCCACCAACTCCACAAACTGTAAGATATCACAGCTTACCAAACACGACACGATCTACTGACCCCTGCTGTTTACAAGAACGAGCAAGAGGAGACACAATATCAAGATGGAAATACCGAGGAACACTTTCCATGAAGCGTTGGTCTACCAGGCCGAGCTTTAACCATCCTTAGAGGTTCCTAAAGAGTAACCAAAAAACACAGGATTGAAGATGTGCAGAGTGTTGATTTTTTTAAAGAGACAGTACTTATTTTCTGTGCATAGTTTCATCCTTTAAAAGCAATCTTTGATCTTCCATCCCGGTATTCCTTCATTTGTTCTGTCCTTTACAACGAACGGTCTCAACTCATTTTAGACAGAAGATAAGAAGACTATCGAACGGACATTCCTGTTTCTTAAACGGCTTCAAGGCATTTGTTTGAGACGTTCAAATTAGAATCAAAGTAGAGTCATATTTAAAGGTCGCTTTAAAACATTCTTTTGATTTAACGGTTTCTCGGATGAAAGTTTGCAATAAACAATTTAGAAAAGATGGCGTTCAAGCTGGTACAACTTTAATTATAGACGGCGGGCTTTCAGGCACCTGTGCCCCCTGACCACATCCACTATGTGGATACACTGATGGCTCTACAAAACTACCACGAGATTTTATTCAAGGACAATATCATAGTGGGAATGGACATGAAGCGCCACCCCACCAAGGATCAGGTTGAATTGATTCAACTTGCCACCCATTAGTATGTTTTCTTAATCGACTTCACTGCAGAGGAACTCCGTCACAACCCAGCGACGATTAAATTTGTTAGACAGTTCCTTGCTTCCAAAACCATACAGAAACTAGGCTATGATTCGGTTCAGGTTTTAAAATCTCTCCAAATCTGCTGGGCCACTCTTTCAAATAAGCCAGTGCAGATTGAGGCAATATTCGCTCTTCATACCTGCGACAAAACACTTCAAAACTTGCCTGCCAGGCCCCCTATTCTGCCTAGCAACATCCCGTTGCTACCGTCAATGCAACCTCAGAAAGGCCTCAGTCTGCTGGTGCAGCGGCTCTTGGGACGTCCTCTGAATAAAATGAAGCAAATGAGCAACTGGGAACCATAACTTATCTCACCATAAGATATCACAGCTTACCAAACACTGCATGATCTACTGACCCCTGCTGTTTACCACAACGAGCAAGAGGGAGGAAACAAACAACAAAATGTTGGTCTATGTTTATCCATCCTCAGAGGTTGGATCAAAAATCAACCAAAAATCAACGGGTACAAATGACTGTCTATTTACCACAATAATTAGAAGGCAGGAAAAGAGACTGAGTTCCAAAGCAGGGAATGCTTGCTGAAGAAGCGGTTTACCAGACCATGCTTCAACCATCTTTAATAAAGAGTTGAAGGTGTTTTGAATCTCATGTTAACTCAACACAAGAACCTGTTACGAACAAACGTACACCCAACACCCCAAAGTGAAAACCTGTTCTCCAATAGAGACAATATGTCTTCATCTCAAAGCTTCAGAAGGAGCATGACCAATGTCCTGGTGATCTCTGAATTACAGGAGAAGAATCCGGTGTGAGCCGTGAGTAAAGAGGAGAGACAACGGAGCAGCTGTCTTCTTGTCCGCTGAAATAATCCATCAGAGTTTACAGATGAAAACATCAGCTCATAATCCAGATATAGGGATCATAGTTTGGTCAGAAACAAAGAGTGTGGGACTATTATGGGATGCTTAATGTGGCCCCAAATCACAGGAACATATCAATTGCGATTCCCGCAGTCCCATAAAGAGATAAGCTTATCAGATACTTTACGTATTTTTTTGAGGATGGGGAAGAATTTCATTTAGACTTTCAAACTAGAATCAAAACAGTGTTAAATTTAAAGGTCGTTTCAAAGACTTCAGTTGGTTTAACGGTTGCTCGAATGAAAGTTTGAGACGAACAATTTAGAAAAGATGACTTTCAAGCTGGTACGACTTTAATTATAGACGGCGGGCTTTCAGGCACCTGTGCCCCCTGACCACATCCACTATGTGGATACACTGATGGCTCTACAAAACTGCCACGAGATTTTATTCAAGGACAATATCATAGTGGGAATGGACATGAAGCGCCACCCCACCAAGGATCAGGTTGAATTGATTCAACTTGCCACCCATTAGCATGTTTTCTTAATCGACTTCACTGCAGAGGAACTCCGTCACAACCCAGCGACGATTAAATTTGTTAGAGAGTTCCTTGCTTCCAAAACCATACAGAAACTAGGCTATGATTCGGTTCACGTTTTAAAATCTCTCCATATCTGCTGGGTCAGATTTGGAGAGATTTTACGCTCTGAGCATTTTAGTTAACGTGCTGAAAATATCATACTTGTATCGTCTCAAATCTGTAGAAACAAAACCATCTTCTTGGAAAAAATTCAGTCATACTTTGCGCAAGAGCCACTTCAAACAAGCGTCCATGTTAAGAATGAAACTGGGTTTTACAGACCAAACCAGATTTGCATACCTCTAGTCCTCACCAATAAGATCGCCAAGGCAGAGAGACCTTCTTGTTAGAGAGTTTCTTGCTTCCAAAACCATACAGAAACTAGGCTATGATTCGGTTCACGTTTTAAAATCTCTCCAAATCTGCTGGACCACTCTCTAAAATAAGCCAGTGCAGATTGAGGCAATATTCGCTCTTCATACCTGCGACAAAACACTTCAAAACTTGCCTGCCAGGCCCCCTATTCTGCCTAGCAACATCCGGTTACCACGGTCAATGCAACCTCAGAAAGGCCTCAGTCTGCTGGTGCAGCGGCTCTTGGGACGTCCTCTGAATAAAATGAAGCAAATGAGCAACTGGGAACCATAACTTATCTCACCATAAGATATCACAGCTTACCAAACACTGCATGATCTACTGACCCCTGCTGTTTACCACAACGAGCAAGAGGGAGGAAACAAACAACAAAATGTTGGTCTATGTTTATCCATCCTCAGAGGTTGGATCAAAAATCAACCAAAAATCAACGGGTACAAATGACTGTCTATTTACCACAATAATTAGAAGGCAGGAAAAGAGACTGAGTTCCAAAGCAGGGCATGCTTGCTGAAGAAGCGGTTTACCAGACCATGCTTCAACCATCTTTAACACAAAACTGAAGATGAACACCAGAACCTGTTACGAACCAACGTACACCCAACACCCTACAGAAAAAAACCCATACTCCAACAGTAGGGACAACATGTCTTTAAAGACTCTTCATCTCAAAGTTCAGAAGGAGCATGACCAATGTCCTGGTGATCTCTGAATTAATAGGAGAATCCGGTGTGAGCCGTGAGTAAAGAGGAGAGACAATGAAACAGCTGTCTTCTTGTCCACTGAAATAATCCATCAGAATCCATCCCCTGCTGTTTACCACTACGAGCAGGAGGGGAGACAATATCAAGATGGAAATAATGAGGAACACTTTACATGAAGCGTTGGTCTACCAGGCCAAGCTTTAACCATCCTCAGAGGTTCCTAAAGAGTAACCAAAAAACACAGGATTGGAGATGTGCAGAGATCCACATGAATTCTAACATGAGCGGTTTGTATAGTGAAAATATTTTTTTAAGAGAAACATTGAGAATATCTCACATAGTTTTCTTTGTCTCACGGCAATCAAGAAATTAACCTTTCAATGTAAAAAACGTAACTTCATAGAATTGACTGTTTATAATGGAACCGATTAAGATGCAAAGTCAGGCTTCACTTTCATCACACATGTGTACCTGACTGAGAAAATTAAAGAGCTCTAGTCTCAAATGTGTTTATCATTTGCCTATTGAGAGTCAAAGGATGCTTTTAGAAGCAGACGAAACGAACGTAACCTGCACAAACAGAAAGATATAGTGATATGTGATCGTTAAGGCTCACAAAATCAATGTTTAGATGCTACGTAGAACTGAGTTGAGATGGAACACTTCTTTTCATCCTTAATGATACCAGTCAATGTTCTCCGCCTACAAAGAGTTATCTCAACTTAGTGATACTTATTGTTCTCTTAAAAGTGAGCAGGTGAACCCGGGGTACACACCCAAACCCACTACATCACATACATGTGCCAACAGGACCTCCCTCTAGTAATACACAGTGACAGTTTAAGAATAAACGGACTGCTGAAACCAGAGCCAACAAAGATTAGAGGTGTTCCAATCAAGTTAAATGAATGAAAGACAACTTTTATTTTAGTAACAAACAAAATGGATCTAATCAGCAGATGAGCTGTACTATCTAAAGTACCCCAAATTCTTAATGTACATGAACAACGTCAGAAACTGTTTCACATACTACCAAGATGGAACAGACGGGTAAAGAAGACACTTATTGAAGGTCGGGTGTTTACCAGCTTCACCCGATGTGCCTTCTCTGTCTGAGCAGCAGCAGAGTGTTTTCAAAATAAGAGGCCAAATTCCCTGCAGCAGCAGTTACACAAAATACTGAGAAAATAAAAGTCATTTCCCCTCCGGGAGAAAGAGCAGAAAAAAAACATGTTGACTTTAAATAAAACATAAGCAGACACAATGAGGGACTGGAATGGAGACCACCAAATAAATCATACATTCATTTCAGATTCTTTATGTGACGATTAAGAGAGAATACGAACAGTAAACCAACCATGAAATTTACCCCGATCAGAGATCAGGATACCAGAACCTGTTTTATTCATAATCAAAGAGTTTTTACAGCAAAATAAAAACCATTAGTAAAACAAAGACTCCTCAACCAGCTTGTCAAGTTAGAGTTGTTATTTCTACACCACGCTCAGAGAAGCAGAGCTGCTTCTAAAAATCAACGGATACAAATGAGAAATCATTCGTTCCAATCACCCCTCTGTCTGTTTACCACATTAAGGGAGAAGGCAGGAGAATAGACAGAGTTTCAAAGCAAGGAATTCATGCTGAAGAAGCGGTTTACCAGACCATGCTTCAACCATCTTCAACATAAGATGTGAAGAATCTCATGTTAACTCAAAACAAGAACCTGTTACAAACAAACCAACACCCTACAGAAAAAAACCCATACTCCAACAGTAGAGACAACATGTCTTTAAAGACTCTTCATCTCAAAGCTTCAGAAGGAGCATGACCAATGTCCTGGTGATCTCTGATTAACAGGAGGAGAATCCGGTGTGAGCCGTGAGTAAAGAGGAGAGACAATGAAGCAGCTGTCTGCTTGTCCACTGAAATAATCCATCAGAGTTTACAGATCAAAACATCAGCTCATAATCCAGATATAAGCTTCACAGTTTGGTCAGAAACTAGGAGTGTGGGATCATTATGGGATGCTTCATGTGGGCCTGAATTACATGATCGTTAACACAGGAACAGATCCATTTCGCTTCCCAAAGTCCCACAAAACGATAAGAGATAAGCTCATCAACTACTTCACAGAATTTTAAAAAGATGGCAGCAATTTTATTGAGACTTTGAAACTAGAATCAAAGCAGAGCTAAGTTTAAAAGGTTGCTTTAAAACATTCTTTTGGTTTAACGGTTTTTAGAATTAAAGTTTAAACTGGTACGACTTTAATTAATAAACAGCGGGCTTTCCCCTAGCGACGGACTGGTCGTACAGCCAGCGACAAACAAAAATAAACAGACTGCTGAAACCACAGCCAGCCATGTTTATGAGTGTGACAATAAAGTTAAATGAATGGAAGACAACTTTTATTTTGGTAACAAAACAAATAGGATATAATCAGCAGATAAACTGTACTTCAAAGTAAAAGACTCCAAATACTTGATGACTGCAGAAAATCATAATCTATTTCACACACTACCAAGATGGAAGGTCTTTAGAATACAGAATCTCCAAAAAGAGATTTTTACAAAGAAACTCAAAAATCAAAATCTTTTACCGTGATTTTAAACATTGAGGAAGGTATGAGGAGATCATTACAGAGTGTCTGACATAATGAATGCCAACAGCATGGTACAAGATTCTCCTGTCAAAAAATTACAGGTAATACTTGTAAAATAATGGTTCAATTTTCCTACAAAAACAAGATTATTTTTTAAAAATAAATCTTGAACAAAATAGTTCAGATAAAAAAGAAGGCGTCTGATTATTTTATAAATTTATTTTAAAGAAGTTTTAAAAGGTCCATTCAGAGAGGGACTCTTCTGGTAAAACAAAATTTAAAACGTATGATTAAAGTGACAGAAACATGTTTTAACATGAATATTTATCATAAGGAGGAATTTGAAAAACAACGTTTTCAAATCTAATCGTGTGAGAAACTACCTGTGACTGACGTACCTCAAAATCACTGTGGTAAATACTTCATTCAGCGTCTCAGATCATACTGTGTTTCCTTAAATTAAAATCTCTGTTGAATACATTCATGAGGTTGTTTATTGTTTACCTTAAACTTTACTACTGCTGTTATAAAGTTAAAAACCACACAGTAAAACTGTTTGGATGAAGTGGGTACCATCCCATGAAGTGATTATACAGTAACTCCTGGAGTGTTTGAATAGAGATCAGACATTAAAATAATATCATGGCTGTTAGGAAAACAGACAGTAGAGAACGTCAGTATTTTACAATTAATCCGATTGTTCCTTACACCCTGGTGTATAAATAAGAAATAAAAACAGCTGTTATCGTAACCAAATTCAGGATGAGACATGGTGGAATTAGCTGTGATCTGGCCAACATTAGAACGCACCTACTTGGATTATTTTAACACTACAAAACAGACCACATTGTTAATCGTAAAAGCAACGCGTTCCAGCTTTTCCAATTTGTAAAATCCGCCAAAAAATTATCAAAGAAGAAATCATCAAAGAAGTGCGTGTCCTGCACTTCACACAGCACAACACGTGCAGAAAGCAACCCGAGTTAGAACTCAGAATTTCAAACGGAGGTCAGGAAGGCACATCTTAAAGCAACGCTAAATGCTCTCAAGGTGATGTTTAAGTAAGACTTAGCCGAGGAAGTATTCAAAGTAAAGTCCACCTTGTAAATAAATTCCTGTTTTAACACCTCCTTCCATCAGAAGAGCACAAGACTTCGTAAATGCCCACTGCAAGCCCACTCCCTGTCAAAGTGATTATAACTCCATATAGAGACTTCTTTCAGACTAAGACCTCCATAAATTATCAGACATTACAGCTTACCAAGCACGACGTGATCTACAGACAACTGCTGT
This sequence comes from Neostethus bicornis, assembly GCA_902685375.1. Taxonomy (NCBI): domain Eukaryota; kingdom Metazoa; phylum Chordata; class Actinopteri; order Atheriniformes; family Phallostethidae; genus Neostethus; species Neostethus bicornis. Next base: position 1,300,103 of record CACRXE010000061.1, on the reverse strand, counting down.
TTACCACAACGAGCAGGAGGGAGGATAACAAGATGGAGAAAAGCAAGGAACACTGGTCTACCAGACCAAGCTTTATCTATCCTCAGGAGGGAACCAAAGAGTAACTATAAAAACCCAGGCCTGGAGATTTTCAGAGATCCACATGGAATCTAACGTGAGTTGTTTGTACAGTATGAGTGTTGATTTTTTTTAAAGAGACAGTACTTATTTTCTGTGCATAGTTTCATCCTTTAAAAGCAATCTTTGATCTTCCATCCCGGTATTCCTTCATTTGTTCTGTCCTTTACAACGAACGGTCTCAACTAATTTTAGACAGAAGATAAGAAGACTATCGAACAGACATTCCTGTTTCTAAAACGGCTTCAAGGCATTTGTTTGAGACATTCAAACTAGAACAAAGTAGAGTCATATTTAAAGGTCGCTTTAAAACATTTTTTTGATTTAACGGTTTCTCAGATAAAAGTTTGCAATAAACGATTTGGAAAAGATGGCGTTCAAGCTGGTACGACTTTAATTATAGACGGCGGGCTTTCAGGCACCTGTGCCCCCTGACCACATCCACTATGTGGATACACTGATGGCTCTACAAAACTACCACGAGATTTTATTCAAGGACAATATCATAGTGGGAATGGACATGAAGCGCCACCCCACCAAGGATCAGGTTGAATTGATTCAACTTGCCACCCATTAGCATGTTTTCTTAATCGACTTCACTGCAGAGGAACTCCGTAACAACCCAGCGACGATTAAATTTGTTAGAGAGTTTCTTGCTTCCAAAACCATACAGAAACTAGGCTATGATTCGGTTCACGTTTTAAAATCTCTCCAAATCTTCTGGGTCAGATTTGGAGAGATTTTACGCTCTGAGCATTTTAGTTAACGTGCAGAAAATATCATACTTGTATCGTCTCAAATCTGTAGAAACAAAACCATCTTCTTGGAAAAAATTCAGTCATACTTTCCACAAGAGCCACTTCAAACAAGCGTCCATGTTAAGAATGAAACTGGGTTTTTCAGACCAAACCAGATTTGCATACCTCTAGTCCTCGCCAATAAGATCGCCAAGGCGGAGAGACCTTCATGTTAGAGAGTTCCTTGCTTCCAAAACCATACAGAAACTAGGCTATGATTCGGTTCAGGTTTTAAAATCTCTCCAAATCTGCTGGGCCACTCTTTCAAATAAGCCAGTGCAGATTGAGGCAATATTCGCTCTTCATACCTGCGACAAAACACTTCAAAACTTGCCTGCCAGGCCCCTATTCTGCCTAGCAACATCCCGTTGCTACCGTCAATGCAACCTCAGAAAGGCCTCAGTCTGCTGGTGCAGCGGCTCTTGGGACGTCCTCTGAATAAAATGAAGCAAATGAGCAACTGGGAACCATAACTTATCGCACCATGATGTGTGGTCATGACACCTATGACAGATCATATGGAAGACCGCAGTGCAACATTAGAAAAAAAAAATGACATTGACATTATTTCTTAGAGGCAAAGATGTTGATTTGCCTTCTGAACATAACATGGAGAAGTTTTAGTTCTAAACACTAGTCAGAAAAAGAGCCACCAACCCAACAAACTACAAGATATCACAGCTTACCAAACACTGCATGATCTACTGACCCCTGCTGTTTACCACAACGAGCAAGAGGGAGGAAACAAACAACAAAATGTTGGTCTATGTTTATCCATCCTCAGAGTTTGGATCAAAAATCAACCAAAAATCAACGGGTACAAATGACTGTCTATTTACCACAATAATTAGAAGACAGGAAAAGAGACTGAGTTCCAAAGCAGGGAATGCTTGCTGAAGAAGCGGTTTACCAGACCATGCTTCAACCATCTTTAACACAAAACTGAAGATGAACACCAGAACCTGTTACGAACAAACGTACACCCAACACCCTACAGAAAAAAACCCATACTCCAACAGTAGGGACAACATGTCTTTAAAGACTCTTCATCTCAAAGCTTCAGAAGGAGCATGACCAATGTCCTGGTGATCTCTGATTAACAGGAGGAGAATCCGGTGTGAGCCGTGAGCAAAGAGGAGAGACAATGAAACAGCTGTCTTCTTGTCCACTGAAATAATCCATCAGAGTTTACAGATCAAAACATCAGCTCATAATCCAGATATAAGCTTCACAGTTTTGTCAGAAACAAGGAGTGTGGGACCATTATGGGATGCTTCATGTGGCCCCGAATTACATGATCATTGATCACAGGTACATATCAATTGGATCTCCCAAAGTCTCACAAAAAGATAAGAGATAAGCTTATCAGCTACTTTACAGAGTTTGGTGAGGTTGGCAACAATTTTCCTTTAAAAAAAATTCTTTTGGTGAGAGATTTGTTCAAATAAAAGTTTGTGACGAACACTTCAGAAAAGATGGCGTTGAAGCTGGTACCACTTTGATTAATAGACAGTGGACTTTCCTTTAACGACCAACTGGTCGTACACTCTGATAAATGGGACTGAAGAGGCTCGTGGGAACCAAAGCAGACATGAATACAAAGTTAAACACGTTCTGCTTTGGTAGTCACCAACCAAGATCGAGTCTATTAATCAGGTTAGATTTTGTGAATGTAGCTCTCTGTGTGGTCATGACACCTATAACAGAACACATAAGAGACTGCAGTATAAGTTAAGGAAACTCTTTCAAAGACATTATTTCTTAAAGGCAAAGAAGTAGATTCGACCTCTGAATACAACATGGAGAAGTTTATATTCTACATGTTAGAAAACAAGCAGCATAAACAGATTTATCCCCACCACCCCTTTACTTGTCTGAGACTGAAGGTAGAATGAGGGCTGAGCTGCACAGCAACTCCTTTTATACTGAGTAGCTCCTCCCTCTCTCTCTCTTGATTGGTCCTTTCTCTTACTCTCTCTTGAGTAGCTTCTCCCTCCCCCTCTCTTGATTGGTCCTCTCTCTTACTCTCTCTTGAGTAGCTTCTCCCTCCCCCTCTCTTGATTGGTCCTCTCTCTTACTCTCTCTTGAGTAGCTTCTCCCTCCCCCTCTCTTGATTGGTCCTCTCTCTTACTCTCTCTTGAGTAGCTTCTCCCTCCCTCCCTCTCTCTTGATTGGTCCCTTCTCTTTCTCACTCTCTCTCTCTTTTACTCTCTCTCTCTTTAGTAGCTCCTCCCTCTTTCTTGATTGGTCCTTTCTCCCTCTCTCATGAGTAGCTCCTCCCTCTCTTGATTGGTCCTTTCTCTCTCTCTCTCTCTCTCTCTCTCTCTCTCTCAAGTAGCTCCTCCCTCTCTCTTTTTCACTGCAAGCATTCCCAACACAAAGACCCTTTTTTTCTCTTTTAATGAACTTGTTTTCTCTTGTTTTTGAATAAACATTTTTTAAAATATGCAGAAACCGTGTTCAAAGCAGAAGGAAAAGTAAAGCAAGTTTATGTGTTACACAAATCATTCCCCTCCCACCAGGAGGAGACCAAGAGGCAGACCCGGACCCGCTGGACAGACTATGTCTCACAGCTGGCCGGGGAACGACTCGGGATCCTTCCAGGTGAGCTGGAGGATGCAGCCGGGGTGAGAGAAACCTTCCCGTCTGAGGCTGTTGCCCCTGCAACCCGGCCTCGGATGAGCAGAAGACGGGTTTTTTTAGGAGTGTTTTTCCTCACCGTGAAGGAGAGTCTGAGGTCAGTGGAGGTCTGTCTCACAGTCTGAGGAAGCTTCTCCATGTTTAGTTCTGACTGTAAGCACCAACAGGAGACTCTGCCACCCTACCCACCTGGATTTTATGGTTGTTTAATCTACTTCACCTGGTGCCAATCAGTAATGCAGTCCCTATTTACTTTTCAGAGGCAGCAGGGGGCACAGGAGGGCAGCAGCAGAGAGACACATTGTGGAGGCCTCATGGCGGATTATGCAGGTCGCAGCATGGTCTGCGCTTCATCATCAACGCTCCATCAGGATGAAGAACATCTACTCATCACATTTTTATTCTAAAAAATCATTAAAAACGCAATTATTTATGTTTAAAAAAGTTTTTATTTTCATCAGATTTTTTTCTTCATTTTAATGATTAAAAAATAATCACATGACGATGCAGGAAAAAAAAAAGCTAATCAATAACGAGTGCTGATTAATGGCTTCTCTCACCCCGGCTGCATCCTCCAGCTCACCCGGAAGGATCCCGATCGTTCCCAGCCAGTTGTGAGACATAGTCTCTTCAGCAGGTCCGGGGTCTGCCTTTTGGTCTACTCCCGGTGGGATGTGCCCGAAATACCTCACTAGCGAAGTGCTCAGGGGGCATCCTGACCAGATCCCTGAACCACCCCATCTGGCTCATCTCGACCTGGAGGAGAAGCGGCTCAGCACCAAGCTCCTCCTAGATGGCAGAGCTCCTCACCCGATCTGTGACTGAGAGCCCAGCCACCCTGCAGAGGAAGCTCATTTCGGCCGCGTTCGCATTCTTTCAGTCTCCACCCACAGATGGTTACCATGGTGAGGGTAGGAACGTAGATCCCGGTTACCATGGTGAGGGTAGGAACGTAGATCCTGGTTACCATGGTCAGGGTAGGAACGTAGATCCTGGTTACCATGGTGAGGGTAGGAACGTAGATCTTGGTTACCATGGTGAGGGTAGGAACGCAGATCCTGGTTACCATGGTGAGGGTAGGAACGTAGATCCTGGTTACCATGGTGAGGGTAGGAACGTAGATCCTGGTTACCATGGTCAGGGTAGGAACGTAGATCCTGGTTACCATGGTGAGGGTAGGAACGTAGATCCTGGTTACCATGGTGAGGGTAGGAACGTAGATCTTGGTTACCATGGTCAGGGTAGGAATGGAAGACCCAATTCGGGATTAAACAAAGATTTATTTAACTAAGGTATCCAGCGAGGTTGTAAACAAAGGAACAAGAATCAAAAACGTCAGTTCATGATCAGTAAAGTTTTCAAGAAGTCTTTCTCAGTTTCAAAGAATATTTGTTGGGTCGGGAGTCAGCCAAGGCAGGAAGGAGAGAAGACCCAACAAGGAATGCTGGAGAAGCTGCAGGACAAACGAGGCGCAGGTGATCAGGATCAGGCAGGATTTGGGGAAAGGGAAGATGGTCTAGGGCTTCCTCTGGTGGTGGGGGAGGGAACCACAACAGTTCATGCTGTTCGAGGTCCTCCACGCCGTTCACGGTGCGATCACAGCAGCAGGCTTCCTCTTACTCATCCAGGGGACCAATGGGAGGAGTCCTGAATGGAAACAGATTTTCAGACTAATTAAAGTTAAAGATTTAACTTTTAAGATTTAAAGATTTTCAAACAATTAAAAGTTTTAAAAATAACCATTTTGGAAAATGTTTGCAAAACTTTTAGAAAATATTTTGGACATTTTTTGAGAATTTTTGCAAAATTTTTGAGAATTTCAGCAAAAAAAATTTGAGGATATTTGAACATTTTTGAGAATTTTTTTTTTTAATTTTTGAGAAATTTTTTTGAAAATTTTTTTGAAAATTTTTTTGAAAATTTTTGAGAAATTATTTGAAAATGTTTGAGAAATTTTTTGAAAATTTTTGAGAATTTTTTTTTTAATTTTTGAGAATTTTTGAAAAAAATTTTCAAGAATTTTCGCAAAATTATTTCAAATTTCTGAAAATTTTGAGAATTTTTGGGAGTTTTTAGAATTGACTTGTTTTTAAAAAGTTTTCAAAAAAAATTATAATTTTTTTTACAAGATTTTAAGAATTTTCCAAAATATTTTTTTAATTTTCGCAATTTTTGAAAATCTTAGAAATTTTGAAATAATTTTGCAAATTTTGAGAATTTTTCGGGATTTTTTTTTATAATTTACTCATTTTTTAAATGCTTTTAGAAATTTATTAAAAAATGACAAGATTTAAATAAATTTCCAAAATATTTTTCGAATTTTCACAAAAATTTAAGATTTTTTACTAAATGTTTGAAGATTCTGCAAAATTTTTGCAACCTTTTGAGAACATTTTGCGACATTTTGTTGCGACTTTTTTAAATGTTAAATTTAAATCAAGCCAGAGCTCATCGCTCTTGTTGCCATGGATACAAACTTAGAAAAAAAACGGATCTTACGGGTAATGCTGGTTTAAGATGAAGTCATACGCCGGCCCGACACCCGTCGGCGTCACCGCTCTGCACGCTATCTCAGAGAAGCCAGCAAGATCTGAGAAGCTCATGGAGAACTCTCCAGATGGTGGCGCCGTCTTCCGCATCGGTTCTTGCATCCCTGAGTTTGGAACAAACTCCAGAGAGTAGGCGGTGACGTTTTCTGCTCCAAACTTCGGAGGAGAGATGAAAAGAGAGAACGTGCGTCGTGAGAAGGTCGACGTCTTCACCGACACCGGTTTTGAAGGAGGGATGAAGTTGTCATTGACAAGTCGGCCATGTTCGTACAGATACACGGTGACCTGTTTGTGCTTTTCATCCTTTAAACCCAACGTGAAGAACTTTACGTCCTTCTTCTGCTTGTTCGCTTCAGCAAAGTCACCAAACAGACGAGCTTTTTCAACCAGATCGTTTGGGTTTTCTTTAAACCACGGAATCCACTTTCCCAAATCGGGATGAGCCCCAACGGGAAGTTTGGAGTTTAATTTCTCGATGCAGTCGGATAACGAAGCGGGAAACTCTTCCACATCTCCGAGCGAACTGAAAACAAAGATCACGATCTTTTCCGGACGTTGAAGTTTTTCTTTAAGGCTGTTTTCTGTTGGAATACGTTCCGTGTTCGGCATGTTGTGGATCAGCGTTCGTATGAACTGGATTTCTCTTTCCTTCCATTGAACCCAGCTTCGTAGGTCTCTCTCTCTGAACGGAGTGGCGTTCCTCCGTTTGGTTTGAGTCATGATGACACGCTTCTGTTCTTCTCTGCTCAGGACGGAGGGCGTTTCCTCCTTCAGCTGCTCAAACGTCACCTCTTTGAACTTCTCACACAGCGACTTCACGTTGATGATCTTCTCTGCTATCTGAGGGAAGTTCTGAACGGTGTTGGAGTGAAGGACGTCGTCCAGTTTGGCCTCCAGATCGGGGAAGTCGTGGAGGAGTTGTTTCAGGAGCAGCAGGTAGGTGTCCGGCGTTCTCCAAACAGACGCAGGACTTTTTTTACCGTGGCCTGATTCTCCACAGTCGCACCAGATCCTGACGGCGTAGTCGGTGTTGGATTGAAGCTCTGAGATGGTCACAGTTTGTCTTGATGACTCTACCTGCGTCCAGACCGGATCGCTGGTGCCCTGGTCTTTCACGGCGTATTCTACCACGTAGCTCAGAATCTGGACTCCCGGTGCGATCACAGCAGGTTGCTCCCAGCTAACCGACAGCTCACAGATATCCTTCTCAACCCTCAGGCCAATGGGAGGGCTGCAAGGTAAGGTTCTGATTGGATCGTTGTGATTGTAGATCGGACCAATCCCCAATGAGGTCACTGCTCTGCACCTGATCAGGTACTCTGTGTTTGGCTTCAAGTCGCTCAGGGTAACCTCTCCGGATGTGGGGACGCTCTTCTGTTTCCATTCAGCTTCACCTTTAAGACAGAACTCTAGAGAAAAGGAGGAGACGTTCTCTGACCCGAACTTGGGAGGACAGATCTTCAGAACTGCACGGTTGTAGTCCATGTCTGCTGCCGTCACAGACTCAGGTTTAGAAGGAGGAAGGAAGTCCTCGCTGACGGTGAAGCCGTCTTTATAAAGGTAGATGGAGGAACCTTCGTGTGTTTCATCCTTTAAACCTCCAACCAGGAACTTCAGCTTCTTCTTTTCCTGGTTTGCTTCTGAAAAGTCGTCAATAAGTTTGGCTTTTGTTCTCATTTCTCTTCCGAGCTCTTTCGAGGTGAACCACTGCTCCTCCACGTCCTGGCCGCTTGGATCTACGTCATCCGGGTCTTTCAGATACTTCGCCAGAACAGAGAGGTACGGTTCTTCTGTGTCCAGCGAGGTGAAGATGAAGCAAACTGCATTTTCTACGCTCAGAACCTCCTTGAAAAGATGATTTTGTGACGTGATGACTTTTGAGCTGTTCATCATTCTGGTGAATGACATCACCGTATGGATCTCCCTCTCCTTCCTGTCCAGCCATTGGTTCAGCCGGACGTCACTGAAGGGGGACGTGATTCTTTTCTCCAGGATTTCTCCGAGCTTCGCCTCCTCTTCTCCTCCTCCTCGGATGCTCGGAAGGATCAGCGCCAGCTGTCGTTGGAATTCCACCTTGTACTCGCCGCACGCCTCCTTAAAGGTTTTCACTTTGTTTCTGATCGATGGAAAATCCTGCGTTACGCTCGCTTTCAGAACGTCGTTACATCTGATTTCAACCTCTTTCAGATCCTCCAGGACGTCCTCGGCTTCTTCCACAAACGTCGCGCTGATCTCACGGACAAGTTTCGCAGCTTTGGAATCTAGATTTGTCAGCGGCAGAAGCCAAACCTGCATCGGAACGCCGTTTTCCCCGTTTTCTCCCAGCAGGGTGGGCAGGTTCTGGTACACCTCCACGGCTTCGTCGTACGTACTCGGACATTTCTTCAGGAGAAAATCTCCGTGGAATTTGCAGGAGAATTTTTTAACCTTTTCAACATCTTGATCGTCAAGTTTGACGGAACCCGAACCTCCGATTCCAACGCTGGGAATTTTATTGATCATTACTTTCAGGTATCCTTCTATGGCTTGATGAGTTTCATCATCCGACACGTCCTGGTCAAACACAAAGAACGCCGTCGCTCCGTAGAGAATCCCGGTGACGACATGGGTCGCGATTCCTTGATCAAAGACGTACGGATACTTCACGTTTCCTCTTCCCAGATGATCCATCGACAGCTCCTGGAACTTGGTTGTCGCTTCGTATTTCAGCGTCACTCTCGCCTGATTTTTGGATGTTTTATCATCATGTAAGTATTTAGCCGAACCCTCGACGTCTACCAGCCCGCTGAGGAAGCTCGCTTTCAGAGACGCCTCTACGTTAAGCGCTGACGACTTGTCTCCGATCGATTCAGATGAAAGAATCTCAAAGTCGCTGTAACTCTGTGGTCGTTCTCCGATGTGATTTACCAAGATGTCGCTGTCCCAAAGCGTCACACCTGAAACACAGAAGTACTTCTACTTAAATCCACGAAGAGGAAATACTCTAGATGCCTGAACCACCCAATCTGGCTTCATTCAACCTGGAGGAGCAACGCTTTACTCTGAGCTCCTCCCTCTATTACTGAGATAGAGCCCAGCCACCCTGCAGAGGAAGATCATGTCAGGCTCTTGTATTCGTAATCTCATTCTTTCGGTCATGGTTCAGTCATGGTGAGGGTAGGAACGTACATCCTGGTTACCATGGTGAGGGTAGGAACGTAGATCCTGGTTACCATGGTGAGGGTAGGAACGTAGATCCTGGTTACCACGGTGAGGGTAGGAACGTAGATCCTGGTTACCATGGTGAGGGTAGGAACGTAGATCCTGGTTACCACAGTGAGGGTAGAGACGTAGATCCTGGTTACCACGGTGAGGGTAGGAACGTAGATCCTGGTTACCACAGTGAGGGTAGAAACGTAGATCCTGGTTACCATGGTGAGGGTAGGAACGTAGATCCTGGTTACCACGGTGAGGGTAGGAACGTAGATCCTGGTTACCATGGTGAGGGTAGGAACGTAGATCCTGGTTACCATGGTGAGGGTAGGAACGTAGATCCTGGTTACCATGGTGAGGGTAGGAACGTAGATCCTGGTTACCATGGTGAGGGTAGGAACGTAGGTCCTGGTTACCATGGTGAGGGTAGCGATGTAGATTCTGGTTTGGGAAGAGACCCAAAGGCAGGTCCTCGACCCACTGGAGAAACAGTCTCACAGCTCAACAGGAAACAACTCGGGATCTTCCCAGTTGAGCGAGAAGATGCAGCTGGGTTGAGAGAAGCCTGGGTTTCCGTCTGAGGCTGTTGCCCCTGGTAACCCAGCCGCAGATGAGCGGAAAACGACAGATCGGAATTAAAATGCATCCGTTTGCTGGATTCTAATGGTTACCTGGGATGAGTAAATCTGTGCGGCAGTCATACAGCATCCCGAGGCTGAAAGGCCGACCCAGTGCCGCCACCATCATTGTCTTACTGGTCCCAGGATTCATCGTGTGCTGAGATTAAAAGATAGACACAGAAAAGCAGAGACTTAGACGAATGAGTGAACACCGTAGACCCCACTGTGATACCCATGTGGGTGGGAAAGAGGAGCCGATAATACATCGTAGAAAAGTCTCCAACGTGTCTTCTGGATAGTGTGTTTGAAGATCGAGATGTTTCGACTTTCATCCAGAAATCATTTGTAATCTTTAATAGAAGTGAGAACTGGTTCTTTAAAATCTAACCTGGGTTAGTCCATCTGTTAAGGAGGAGGTAACCCCTGCTAACCTGTTAAGAACTGGTTATTTTAACAGGTTCTGTAAAAAACACTTAAACCAACTATAGAAAGCAACCCATAAGGTTAGCTAAGACCAGAGGTGGAACGTAATGAAGTAAATGTACTTCGTTACTGTACTTAAGTAAAAAAAATGATGTATCTGTACTTTACTTCAGTAAAATTTGAGACCTGTACTTTTTACTTTTACTCTGCTATGTTTTTGAAAGGTGTGTTTTGTATTTTTTGTTACATTTTCAGTCAGGAATTTGAAAAATATACAGTTTTTTTTTTTAATGCATCTTGAAGCTGCATCACCAAAATCAACCTGTAGAGAGAGCAGTTGATCACCTGTGGACTCCAAGAGGGAGAAGAAGTAATGAATCGAGGACCAATCAGAATCGAGAGTAAACATTTTCCGCATTCATTCAACGCCAAAAAAACTAACATCAAATATAGATGAAAATAAAAGAGTCAGAGGATTGTTGTGTTTGGTTTTAAATAAAAAGTTGAGCCAGGGTTGAGCAGGGGCGGATCCAGGGTTTTCTAAAGGGGTTGGCGAGGCGTGAGGTAATTGATAAAGCCAGTGTAGGAGGATTGGGGGCGTCCCCGCTTGCCCCCTCTCCTTACTGCTTTTATCTTTTTTGTGGCCCAAAAGAGAGAATTGGAGGCACCCCTCGGATCCGCCCCTGCAGAGTATTTATCTGTGACCCTATAGCACAAAAAATAACATTTGAATTATGATCGAATACTTTTTACTTAAAAAGTCAAATTTACACCAGTTACTTTTGTACTTTTACTTAAGTAGATTTTTTTTATTGATACTTTTATTTTTACTTAAGTAATTTTTTGCCTAATTATTTGTACTTTTACTTAAGTACAAAAAGAGAGAATTTCCTCCACCACTGGCTAAGACCCACTGATATCCGTTCCGTTCCGTCATCTTCCGCTTGTTCCGGGGTCAGTCGTGAGGGCAACAGACTCAAACGGGTAGACCAGGCCTCTCTCTCCCCGGCTGCATCCTCCAGCTCACCCAGAAGGATCCCAAGTAGTTCCCTGGCCAGCTGTGAAACATAGTCTCTCCATCTGGTCCGGGGTCTGCCCCTTGGTCTCCTCCCGGTGGGACGTGCCCGAAACACCTCGCCCGCGAGGCGCTCGGGGGGCATCCTGACCAGATGCCCGAACCACCCCATCTGGCTCCTCTCGACCTGGAGGAGAAGCGGCTCGACATCAAGCTCCTCCCGAATGGCAGAGCTCCTCACCCGATCTCTAATTGAGAGCCCAGCCACCCTGCAGAGGAAGCTCATTTCGGCCGCTTGTACCCGCGATCTCATTCTTTCGGTCACCACCCACAGCTGGTTACTGCTATCTTCTAAGTTACAAAAACCTGTCTCCGGGCCTTATTTGGACTAAATATGGACCAAAAAAGATCAATTTTGAAGCAACTTATTTACGTTCCTTTTAAATCCTAAATATGTTCTTCAAATCAGAAGACCATAAGTAAGACAAGATTTAAGATTTAACCCTTTATTTATTTATTTTATTTATTTATTTCCTCACCAAGCAAAGCTCTCAATTTACAAGTCGATCTACATTCCTACCCTCACCATGGTAACCAGGATCTATGTTCCTACCCTCACCATGGTAACCAGGATCTACGTTCGTACCCTCACCATGGTAACCAGGATCTACGTTCCTACCCTCACCATGGCAACCAGGATCTACGTTCCTACCCTCATCATGGTAACCAGGATCTATGTTCCTACCCTCACCATGGTAACCAGGATTTACGTTCCTACCCTCACCATGGTAACCAGGATTTATGTTCCTACCCTCACCATGGTAACCAGGATCTACGTTCCTAGCCTCACCATGGTAACCAGGATCTACGTTCCTACCATCACCATGGTAACCAGGATCTACGTTCCTACCATCACCATGGTAACCAGGATCTACGTTCCTAGCCTCACCATGGTAACCAGGATCTACGTTCCTACCCTCACCATGGTAACCAGGATCTACGTTCCTACCATCACCATGGTAACCAGGATCTACGTTCCTAGCCTCACCATGGTAACCAGGATCTACGTTCCTACCCTCACCATGGTAACCAGGATCTACGTTCCTACCCTCACCATGGTAACCAGGATCTACGTTCCTACCATCACCATGGTAACCAGGATCTACGTTCCTACCATCACCATGGTAACCAGGATCTACGTTCCTACCATCACCATGGTAACCAGGATCTACGTTCCTACCCTCACCATGGTAACCAGGATCTACGTTCCTACCATCACCATGGTAACCAGGATCTACGTTCCTACCCTCACCATGGTAACCAGGATCTACGTTCCTACCCTCACCATGGTAACCAGGATCTACGTTCCTACCCTCACCATGGCAACCAGGATCTACGTTCCTACCCTCATCATGGTAACCAGGATCTAAGTTCCTACCCTCACCATGGTAACCAGGATCTACGTTCCTACCCTCACCATGGTAACCAGGATCTACGTTCCTACCCTCACCATGGTAACCAGGATCTACGTTCCTACCCTCACCATGGTAACCAGGATTTATGTTCCTACCCTCACCATGGTAACCAGGATCTACGTTCCTAGCCTCACCATGGTAACCAGGATCTACGTTCCTACCCTCACCATGGTAACCAGGATCTACGTTCCTACCCTCACCATGGTAACCAGGATCTACGTTCCTACCCTCACCATGGTAACCAGGATCTACGTTCCTACCATCACCATGGTAACCAGCTGTGGGTGGTGACCGAAAGAATGAGATCGCGGGTACAAGCAGCCGAAATGAGCTTCCTCTGCAGGGTGGCTGGGCTCTCACTCAGAGATCGGGTGAGGAGCTCGGTGTCGAGCTGCTCCTCCTCCAGGTCGAGAGGAGCCAGATGGTGTGGTTCGGGCATCTGGTCAGGATGCCTCACGAGCGCCTCGCTGCTGAGGTGTTTCAGGCACGTCATACCAGGAGGAGACCAAGGGGCAGACCCCGGACCCGCTGGAGAGACTATGTCTCACAGCTGGCTGGGGAACGACTCAGGATCCTTCCAGGTGAGCTGGAGGATGCAGCTGGGGAGAGAGAACCCTGGGCTGCCCGTTTTGAGACTGTTACCCTTGCGACCCGACCCCGGAACAAGTGGAAGATGAAGGAAGGGAAGATCTGAAGACAGGTTAGCCCGGGCCACGTCTTCCAACTCATATTCAGAACAAAAGAAAAAAAACTATTTTTAATATTTTTATTATAAAGAATTTCATTTTTCTGTATATTTTTCATAATTTAGTTCAAAGGAAAGACATTTTTTTTTTTTTTTATTTTAAAAAAACTTTTTGCAGCTAAACTCAGAGAAAAAGAAAAACAAACAAATTGTCAGCAGTTATTTTTAATAATTAAAATATTTACCTGATTAATGCTGTTAAACGATGACGACGTGGATTTTCTGCAAAAAGAAAAAAAAAATGTTATAATTGGAACAAAATTATTCATTTTATTCTTAAAAATTGTGAATCAGCAAATTTGCAAAAGCAGGTTTTTTTTTAAACTTCTTTTAAAATTAAATAAAAATTTCTGCTACTTTTTAAAATTATTTAGGTTTTTTTATGTTTTTCAGAATTTCTTTTTTTAAATAAAAAAACTAATCTTTTTTTTTTTATTAGAAGTTTTCTGTAGAAACAGTCATTTTTTATTTAATTCAATGAAAAAAACTAAAAACAAACATTTCTTTATTTTTTTATAAATCGTTGAATAAATAAATTCTAACAATTTTTATCTAAAAGATTTTTTAATTTCATTTAAAAAAAAACTTAAATGTAAAATTAATGTTACTCACAAAAAAAAAAACAGGAAGCAGAAAAATGAAGAAAAAGTAAAACTTTCCTGTTTTTATACCAAAGATTTCTCACCAACCTGCGCATGCGCACGGAGACACACACACACACACACACACACACACACACACACACACACACACACACACACACACACTCATAATTATTCATCATTTTGAAGAATGCAGTTTTAAAATTATGTTTAATTTCTGACATAAAATTTTTTCAAATCAATAACTTTTTGAACAGTTATTTTTTCTCTACTTTTATTTCCGATTTTATTTTTTATTATTTTTATTTGGTAACCAGGATCTACGTTCCTACCCTCACCATGGTAACCAGGATCTACGTTCCTACCCTCACCATGGTAACCAGGATCTACGTTCCTACCCTCACCATGGTAACCAGGATCTACGTTCCTACCCTCACCATGGTAACCAGGATTTACGTTCCTACCCTCACCATGGTAACCAGGATCTATGTTCCTACCCTCACCATGGTAACCAGGATCTACGTTCCTACCCTCACCATGGTAACTAGGATCTACGTTCCTACCCTCACCATGGTAACCAGGATCTACGTTCCTACCCTCACCATGGTAACCAGGATCTACGTTCCTACTCTCACCATGGTAACCAGGATCTACGTTCCTACCCTCATCATGGTAACCAGGATCTACGTTCCTACCCTCACCATGGTAACTAGGATCTACGTTCCTACCCTCACCATGGTAACCAGGATCTACGTTCCTACCCTCACCATGGTAACCAGGATCTACGTTCCTACCCTCACCATGGTAACCAGGATTTACGTTCCTACCCTCACCATGGTAACCAGGATCTACGTTCCTACCCTCACCATGGTAACCAGGATCTACCTTCCTACCCTTATCATGGTAATCAGGATCTACGTTCCTACCCTCACCATGGTAACCAGGATCTACGTTCCTACCCTTATCATGGTAATCAGGATCTACGTTCCTACCCTCACCATGGTAACCAGGATCTACGTTCCTACCCTCACCATGGTAACCAGGATCTACGTTCCTACCCTCACCATGGTAATCAGGATCTACGTTCCTACCCTCACCATGGTAACCAGGATTTACGTTCCTACCCTCACCATGGTAACCAGGATCTACGTTCCTACCCTCACCATGGTAACCAGGATCTACGTTCCTTCCCTTACCATGGTAACCAGGATCTACGTTCCTACCCTCACCATGGTAACCAGGATCTACGTTCCTTCCCTCACCATGGTAACCAGGATCTACGTTCCTACCCTCACCATGGTAACCAGGATATACGTTCCAACCCTCACCATGGTAACCAGGATCTACGTTCCTACCCTCACCATGGTAACCAGGATCTACGTTCCTTCCCTCACCATGGTAACCAGGATCTACGTTCCTACCCTCACCATGGTAACCAGGATCTACGTTCCTTCCCTCACCATGGTAACCAGGATCTACGTTCCTACCCTCACCATGGTAACCAGGATATACGTTCCAACCCTCACCATGGTAACCAGGATCTACGTTCCTACCCTCACCATGGTAACCAGGATCTACGTTCCTACCCTCACCATGGTAACCAGGATCTACATTCCTACCCTCACCATGGTAACCAGGATCTACGTTCCTACCATCACCATGGTAACCAGGATCTACATTCCTACCCCCACTCATGGCTACCAGCTGTGGGTGGTGACCAAAAGAACGAGATTACGGATACAAAGATTCAAAATAATCTTCCTCCACAGGGTGGCTGGACTCTCACTCAGAAATTGAATGAGGAGCTCTGCCATCTGGGAGGAGCTCGGAGTAGAGCCGCTCCTTCTCCAGGTTGAGAGAAGCCAGATGGGGTGGTTCGGGCATCTGGTCAGGATGCCCCCGAGCGCCTAGCTGGTGAGGTGTTTCGGGCACGTCCCAACGTGGGAGGAAACCAAGAGGCAGACCCCAGACCTGCGGGAGAGACTATGTCTCACAGCTGACTGGAGAACAACTCGGGATCCTTCAGGGTGAGCTGGAGGATGCAGCCGGGCTGAGAGAAGCCTGGGCTTCCTGTCTGACGCTGTTACCCTCGCCACCCCGCGATAAGCGGAAGACGACGGAACAAATTCGGAAAAAATGTTGAGCATTACATTAATAAGTTTGCTCAAATATTTTTTAAAATATAATCAAATTTAAAAATACTTTTAATTATTTTTGCGCAGAAAAAGATGACGTCATCACTTTTTATTACTCAAAAATGCATTAAAATATTATTCTGTATCACGTTTGTTTGACTTTTTTTTATATTTTTTGCAGGTATTATTTGTAAAAACAGGTGTCATACTGCTTCCCAGCCTGATGGAGTCACTGCAGTTTCTCTTTGCAACTTATTAACCATTAAAATCTTTGTTCTGGTTTAAAATGTGGGTAAAATATTGTGAAAAGACTGTTTCATCAAGAGGCAGGATACACCCCAAACAGGTCCCCAGTCTGTTGAACGGCTACACACACAGACAACCATCCACACACACATTCATTCATAGCAATGTTTTAATCCTGAAATAAAAAATAATAAGATTTTAAATGTTAAAGAAAAAGTTCTTCCTGTTTTTTTTCTCTGTTTCAGCAAAAATTTAATGTCATTCCGATTAAAAAAAAAAAAAAAAAAGGTCAATTTTTTTTATTTTTTTTTTTACGAGTCATTAAAAAACAGGAAGTGATTTTGGTTTAACTTCCTAAAAACTGGTGAGCTTTGAACGTTAGTGATTTAATCAGAGATTAATTTCATCGATTGTTTCTGATGATTAAAAAAAAATAATAATAATGCATTGAACTTTATATAAGGCTTTTCTAGACACACACACACACACACACACACACACACACACACACACACACACACACACATACACACACACACACACACACATTATTCATTCACTCCATACAATCATCCACACACACACACACACACACACACACACATTATTCATTCACTCCATACAATCATACACACACACACACACACACACACATTATTCATTCACTCCATACCATCATACACACACACACACACATTATTCATTCACTCCATACAATCATCCACACACACACACACACACACACACACACACACATTATTCATTCACTCCATACAATCATACACACACACACACACACACACACACATTATTCATTCACTCCATACCATCATTCACACACACACACACACACACACACACACACACACACATTATTCATTCACTCCATACCATCATTCACACACACATTCATCCTGATGATGGGAGCTACCATGCAAGGAGCAGACCACTATCATCAGAAGACACTGGGGGTTCGGTGTCTTGCTCAACGACACCTCGGCATGGACTCTGGGCGGGGGATCGAACCTGCGACCTTCCGGTTACGGAGAGGTCGCTCCGGTCGCCCTACTCACCGAGCCATCCTTCCCCCAAGACAGGATGGCTCAGACAGATCAATCAGAATGATCATCAAAAAATTAGATTTAAAGAAGAATCAAAGTGGAATGAAAAAAAAAATCTAAATTTATTTTAGGGAGAGGTGGCTCCGTGGTTAGAGCGTTCGCCCGCGAACCGGAAGTCAACCGGAAGTGTAGGAAAACCTAGCGACTTATATGAGGAGAACCTGCAGACTTCCCACCCACTGTGGGAAAACTGAAGGAATTAAGGCCTGCGGCCATGACGGCGGCCATGACGGCGCTACCCCTGTAGAAAAGAGAGAGGTACAAAAGGAAGGAAGAGTAGATTCTGTTTTTAAAAAAATAAGTCACCCAACTTCACCGCAAAGGTCAGTGAAGCTGGGCAAGTAAAAAAAAAACACACCAGTTACTTTAAAAAAAACCTATACGGACGTAAACATGCTGAGGAAATCGTTGATTTGAGGGGAGGGGTTAGAGGAGCAGTCGCTTCATGTGGAGCTTCTGATTGGATGTGAGATAACCCGCCTTGGCCAAGGCCGGGCACAGGGTCGTTAAGATTCTGGCATAAACTTTCTCATGCCAGTCTGTCAGAGGGCTTTTAATGCCAACTCCAATCAGATGAAATACGGGGGGTCGATTTGATTTTATTCCCCGTCTGATCGAGCAGCCATCTTCTCCAAGATGATCCCATGTTTATGTGGACGGTCAGAATGTTTTATGGGTGATAAGTACAGAGCGGTTCATATCTAGGTATCTAGCATCAACAGTCCAGAGCAATGGCGAGTGTGGAAAAGAGGTGAAGAAGCGTGTGCAGGCAGGCTGGAACGGGTGGAGGAAAGTATCAGGTGTGATGTGTGATAGAAGAGTTTCAGCTAAAATGAAAGAAAAAGTGTACAAAACCGTGGTGAGAGCGGCCATGCTGATTGGCCTAGAGACAGTGTGGTGAGAGCGGCCATGCTGATTGGTCTAGAGACAGTGTGGTGAGACCGGCCATGCTGATTGGTCTAGAGACAGTGTGGTGAAAGCGGCCATGCTGATTGGTCTAGAGACAGTGTGGTGAGACCGGCCATGCTGATTGGTCTAGAGACAGTGTGGTGAGACCGGCCATGCTGATTGGTCTAGAGACAGTGTGGTGAGAGCGGCCATGCTGATTGGTCTAGAGACAGTGTGGTGAGAGCGGCCATGCTGATTGGTCTAGAGACAGTGTCACTGAGGAAAAGACAGGAAACAGAGATGTTTGTAGCAGAGATGAAGATGCTGAGGATCTCTCTGGGGGTGACCAGGATGGACAGGATCAGAGGAACAGCACATGTTAGAGGTTTTAAAGTCAGAGAGGTCAGACTGAGATGGTTTGGACATGTGGCGACCTCTGAAGGGAGATGCCAGAAGAAGTAAAGAGCCTTCCATCTGTGTAAACCTTACCTTTACATCCACGTCTGATCAACACGGCAAAGAAATGTGGACGTGTGGATCTATCATCAGAACAACATGGTTCCTCTGACCTGGTCTGACCTAGTCTGACCCGACCTGACCTAGTCTGACTCGACCTGACCCAGTCTGACCCGGTCTGACTCAGTCTGCAGGTTCCTACTTTTTCTGCTCGATGGTCAAAAAAGAAAAGTCACAACCTTCTAACCTTCTGCTTTTTAAACAGCCTGATCTTTTAAAAGAGGAAGTTAAAGAAATCCTCAGAGTTTAAACCGAAACACTGACGTTCTTCTGAGACGACCCGCGTTCTTCTGAGAGGACCCGCGTTCTTCTGAGACGACCCACGTTCTTCTGAGAGGACCCTCGTTCTTCTGAGAGGACCCTCGTTCTTCTGAGAGGACCCACGTTCTTCTGAGAGGAACCTCGTTCTTCTGAGACGACCCGCGTTCTTCTGAGAGGACCCTCGTTCTTCTGAGAGGACCCGCGTTCTTCTGAGAGGACCCTCGTTCTTCTGAGAGGACCCGCGTTCTTCTGAGAGGACCCTCGTTCTTCTGAGACGACCCGCGTTCTTCTGAGAGGACCCACGTTCTTCTGAGAGGACCCGCGTTCTTCTGAGAGGACCCGCGTTCTTCTGAGACGACCCTCGTTCTTCTGAGAGGAACCTCGTTCTTCTGAGACGACCCGCGTTCTTCTGAGACGACCCTCGTTCTTCTGAGAGGAACCTCGTTCTTCTGAGACGACCCGCGTTCTTCTGAGAGGACCCTCGTTCTTCTGAGAGGACCCTCGTTCTTCTGAGAGGACCCTCGTTCTTCTGAGACGACCCTCGTTCTTCTGAGAGGACCCGCGTTCTTCTGAGACGACCCGCGTTCTTCTGAGAGGACCCGCGTTCTTCTGAGAGGACCCGCGTTCTTCTGAGAGGACCCGCGTTCTTCTGAGAGGACCCGCGTTCTTCTGAGAGGACCCTCGTTCTTCTGAGACGACCCACGTTCTTCTGAGAGGACCCTCGTTCTTCTGAGAGGACCCACGTTCTTCTGAGACGACCCACGTTCTTCTGAGAGGACCCTCGTTCTTCTGAGAGGACCCACGTTCTTCTGAGACGACCCACGTTCTTCTGAGAGGACCCACGTTCTTCTGAGACGACCCACGTTCTTCTGAGAGGACCCTCGTTCTTCTGAGAGGACCCTCGTTCTTCTGAGAGGACCCTCGTTCTTCTGAGAGGACCCGCGTTCTTCTGAGAGGACCCGCGTTCTTCTGAGATGACCCGCGTTCTTCTGAGACGACCCGCGTTCTTCTGAGAGGACCCGCGTTCTTCTGAGAGGACCCGCGTTCTTCTGAGACGACCCGCGTTCTTCTGAGACGACCCGCGTTCTTCTGAGAGGACCCGCGTTCTTCTGAGATGACCCGCGTTCTTCTGAGACGACCCGCGTTCTTCTGAGAGGACCCGCGTTCTTCTGAGAGGACCCGCGTTCTTCTGAGAGGACCCTCGTTCTTCTGAGAGGACCCGCGTTCTTCTGAGAGGACCCTCGTTCTTCTGAGAGGACCCTCGTTCTTCTGAGACGACCCTCGTTCTTCTGAGAGGACCCACGTTCTTCTGAGAGGACCCACGTTCTTCTGAGAGGACCCTCGTTCTTCTGAGACGACCCACGTTCTTCTGAGAGGACCCTCGTTCTTCTGAGAGGACCCTCGTTCTTCTGAGACGACCCACGTTCTTCTGAGAGGACCCTCGTTCTTCTGAGAGGACCCTCGTTCTTCTGAGAGGACCCACGTTCTTCTGAGAGGACCCTCGTTCTTCTGAGACGACCCACGTTCTTCTGAGAGGACCCTCGTTCTTCTGAGAGGACCCTCGTTCTTCTGAGAGGACCCACGTTCTTCTGAGAGGACCCACGTTCTTCTGAGAGGACCCTCGTTCTTCTGAGAGGACCCGCGTTCTTCTGAGAGGACCCTCGTTCTTCTGAGACGACCCTCGTTCTTCTGAGAGGACCCACGTTCTTCTGAGAGGACCCTCGTTCTTCTGAGAGGACCCTCGTTCTTCTGAGAGGACCCGTGTTCTTCTGAGAGGACCCGCGTTCTTCTGAACACACAAACCGTCCTGCTTCAGCTCCAGAAGAAACAGGGAGCACCCAGTCAGTCAGTCAGTCAGCCATCTTCTTAACCGTCAATCCCTTACAGGGTTCCGGGGGGTGCAAGAGCCAATCCCGGCTGATTCAAGGCTAGGTTGGGCTCGCCCGAACAGGTTGCCAGTCTGTCGCGAGGCCACACACATACAACCACACACACACTCATTCATACCTAGGGCCAATTTGGCACCGCCCAATCATGTATGTTTTCGGAGGGTGGGAGGAAACCGTAGTACCAAGAGGAAACCCACGCAAACACGAGGAGAACATACAAACTCCACACAGAAAGGACAGAGTTCCAAGCCTCATCCCACACTGAGGCTCATACCCATGACCTTCTTGCTGTGAGGCCACCATGCCACCCACCGTGCCGCCCACCGTGCCGCCCACCGTGCCGCCCACCGTGCCGCCCACCGTGCCGCCGGAAGCAACGTGTTTTACACAGAAATAAAAATGAGTTTCACTTTCTAAACCATTCATCCCAAACGGGGTCACGCTAATGTCGGACATGAGGCGGGATACACCCCGAACAGGTCGCCAGTGTATTGCGAGGCCACACACACACATTCATTCTTAGGGGCCATTTTGCTGCAGCCACGCAACCTAAATCTGTGGGGCAAACCGGTGTAGGATAGACCCCGACCTCACGGCGTCCTTTGTTTACGTTTTTTTCATGTTATGAAGTAGAATTGAAGTTTTTTCGTCCCCTCGTTTCAGCATTTTTGGTACCATGTGGCATCAACATGGGCAAAGATGGTCAGAGTGAAAAAAAATGGAAAAAAAATTGAAGATGAAGAAATGCTATTAAATTAAATTCTAATAATAAACCAAAAATAAAAGACAAAATATAATTAAAATTTTTAGTTTAAATTCCGTTCGGTCGTCTTCCTCTTATCCGAGGCCGGGTCGTCGGGGGCAACAGCCTCAGACGGGAAGCCCAGGCTTCTCTCACCCGGCTGCCCCGACGTGCCCTAAACACCTCACCAGCGAGGCGCCCGGGGGCATCCTCACCAGATGCCCGAACCACCCCATTTGGCTTCTCTCAACCTGGTTTTAACAGTTTAATAAAAATTTTAAAAAAAGGCATTTTTAGCCATTTTTTTAGATTTCTTGCAAATTTTTGTACATTTTATGTAAATCTTTTGCCAAATTTTGGCTAAATTTTTGTGAAATGTTTACATTTTTTTTGGTAATTTTCTGTTGAATTTGTTAGTTTTTGTAAAATTTTGGAATTTTTAAAAATATTTTGGAACATTTTGAGCAAATTTTCAGAATTTTTTTTGTAATTTTTCTCACAATGTTTTCAAATTTTGTGAAATTTTCAGAAATTTTTGGCAAATTTTGTAAAATACTCAAAACAATTTTGCAAATTTTTGTAAAATTTTCAGAAATTTTTGTGAATTTGAACATTTTTAAATGTTTATAAGACATGGTTTTTGATTACGGTGGGTTTCTGTCGCCCGCTGTGCGATGATGTCACCCCACAATCCATCCAGATGCCCTATGGCAGCCCCTCCCATACCTGGAGGGGCAGAAAACCCACAGAGAAAGGTCAGGGTTTCACACCCCGGTCCACTCTGGAACTCAAAGCCCTGACCTTCTTGCTGTGAGGCCGCCATGCAGACCACCAGCAGTCAGTCAGTCACTTTCTTATCCGTCTATCCCTTGTGGGGCTGCGGGGGTGCCGGAGCCCATCCCTGCTGATTGAAGGCGAGGGGCAGGGTACACCCCGAACAGGTCGCCAGTCTGTCGCGGGGCCACACACACACTCAATTCCTAGAGGCAATTTGGCACCGACCAATCAGCCTAGCATGCATGTCTTTGGAGGGTGGGAGGAAACCGGAGTACTCGGAGGAAACCCACACAGACACGGGGAGAACATGCAAACTCCACACAGAAAGGACAGTGTTCCAAACCTCGTCCCCACCCAGGACATGAACCCACAACCTTTTTGCTGTGAGGCCACTATTCCTCTGAGTAAGGATGGATGGACGGACGGATGGTTGACGTGTGTGTGTGCGTGTGTGTGGAGGAGGTTGAACGGAGGAGGTGTTCCCTTCCCCTCCTCCTCATGCCCCACTCAGAGTGAATAAAAATGAGGGAGGGGTTCGTCTTCCTGTGAGAAACATCCAGCTTCTCTCTACAACCTTCCTTTCCTCTTCGGTGAGTAAAAAAAAAAATTTAATTTACCAGCAGATTTAAAAGGAAGTGTTTTCGATGACACTCAGTACAGGGTGTGTCGGGTTCTGATTGGGGGCGGGGAGAGAGCGGGGGGCGGGGGTTTTGATTTCCAGATAGTTTCTGAAATAGAGAAGATGGACGGTGCGGCGTCCACAATAATTAGGTCGTTGTATCAATGGTCATAGAAAAGAAAAAGCTGAGACAAAAAACAAAACTCTAGATTTACCAGTTGATCTACGTTCCTACCGTCACCACGGTAACCAGGATCTGCGTTCCTACCCTCACCGTGGTAACCAGGATCTGCGTTCCTACCCTCACCGTGGTAACCAGGATCTACGATCCCACCCTCACCGTGGTAACCAGGATCTACGTTCCTACCCTCACCATGGTAACCAGGATCTACGTTTCTACCTTCACCATGGTAACCAGGATCTACGTTCCTACCCTCACCATGGTAACCAGGATCTACGTTCCTACCCTCACCATGGTAACCAGGATCTACATTCCTACCCTCACCATGGTAACCAGGATCTACGTTCCTACCCTCACCATGGTAACCAGGATCTACGTTCCTACCCTCACCATGGTAACCAGGATCTACGTTCCTACCCTCACCATGGTAACCAGGATCTACGTTTCTACCTTCACCATGGTAACCAGGATCTACGTTCCTACCCTCACCATGGTAACCAGGATCTACGTTTCTACCTTCACCATGGTAACCAGGATCTACGTTCCTACCCTCACCATGGTAACCAGGATCTACGTTCCTACCCTCACCATGGTAACCAGGATCTACATTCCTACCCTCACCATGGTAACCAGGATCTACATTCCTACCCTCACCATGGTAACCAGGATCTACGTTCCTACCCTCACCATGGTAACCAGGATCTACGTTCCTACCCTCACCATGGTAACCAGGATCTACGTTCCTACCCTCACCATGGTAACCAGGATCTACGTTCCTACCCTCACCATGGTAACCAGGATCTACGTTTCTACCTTCACCATGGTAACCAGAATCTACGTTCCTACCTTCACCATGGTAACCAGAATCTACGTTCCTACCCTCACCGTGGTAACCAGGATCTACGTTCCTACCCTCACCACGGTAACCAGGATCTATGTTCCTACCCTCACCATGGTAACCAGGATCTACATTCCTACCCTCACCATGGTAACCAGGATCTACGTTTCTACCCTCACCATGGTAACCAGGATCTACGTTCCTACCTTCACCATGGTAACCAGAATCTACATTCCTACCCTCACCATGGTAACCAGAATCTACGTTTCTACCTTCACCATGGTAACCAGGATCTACGTTTCTACCTTCACCATGGTAACCAGGATCTATGTTCCTACCCTCACCATGGTAACCAGGATCTACGTTCCTACCCTCACCATGGTAACCAGGATCTACGTTCCTACCCTCACCGTGGTAACCAGGATCTACGATCCTACCCTCACCATGGTAACCAGGATCTACGTTCCTACCCTCACCATGGTAACCAGGATCTACGTTCCTACCCTCACCAGCTGTGGGTGTTGACAGAAAGAAATAGATCTCAGATACAAGCGGCTGAAATGAGCTGAGTCAGGATAAGCGGAAGATTTCCCTGAAATTTGGAAAAAAACTGTGTTTTTTTTTTTTGTCTTTAAGTTAAACTTCATCAAACCCGTGCGAGTGATGGATTCCCCGACCAAAATGGTGGCAGCACTTGGACGACCGTTTGGCCTTGGCATGCTGTACGACATCCGGCAGGACCTTCTGTTACCGGGTAAGACCCACGACGTCCTAAACATGGACACAAATGAAACCATAAATCATCGTAACGTCTGAATTCTCCTTCAGGCGTGACGTTGTGGAGCCGAGAAGAGCTGGAAAACTTCATCCGAGTGAGACCGAAGAGCTACAACGATTTTCAAATCTTAGCCTCTGAATCCATTTCCGATAAAGTTTCGGCTCTGAACGTCGAAGCCTCGCTGCAGGCGAGTTTCTTCAGCGGTCTGATCGAAGTCAGCGGATCCGCGAAGTATCTGAAAGATCAAAAAAAGTCCCAAAATCAGGTGAGAGTTACGTTGAAATATGAAGCAACAACCGAGTTCAAGGAGCTGTCGATGGAGCATCTGGGAAGAGGCAACGTGAAGTACCCGTACATCTTCGATCAAGGACTGGCCACGCATGTCGTCACCGGGATCCTGTACGGGGCGCAGGCCTTCCTCGTGTTCGACAGCGACGTGTCCGAAGGCGAAAACAAGCAAGACATCGAGGGAAGTTTACACGTGATGATCAAGAAGATCCCGGGCATCGTTATCGAAGGCACGGGCGCGGTGAAGATGTCGGACGAAGACAAAGAAACAACAAAGAAGTTTTCCTGTAAATTCCACGGAGACTTCCTCCTCCAAAAAACCCCAACAACCTTCGAGGATGCCGTGGAAGTCTACCGGAACCTTCCAACGCTGCTGGGAGAAAAAGGAGAAAACGCCAAACCCATGAAGGCCTGGCTTTTCCCGCTGAGCAACCTCGATTCCAAAGCCGCTCAAATGGTCCGACAGATCAGCGCCACGTTCGTGGATCAAGCTCAGAACGTTCTGGTGGATCTCGAAGAGGTGGAGGTTAGATGCAACGATATCCTGAAAACTTTGGGTCAACGGTTTTCAGCAACCAATGAGAAGCTGAGGAAGTTTAAAGCGGCGTGTGATGCGTTCAAGCTGGAATTCCAACGACAGCTGGCACAGATTCTTCCGAGCATCCGAGGAGGAGGAGTAGAGGAGGCGGAGCTCGGAGAAATCCTGGAGAAAAGAATGACATCACCTTTTAACAACACCAGTCTGAACCAGTGGCTGGACTGTAAGGAGAGGGAAGTGGACACGGTGACGTTTTTCACCAACCTGATGACAAACGCTAAGCCCGTCCCGTCCCGGCTCGATCTGTACAAGGAGGTCCTTGGTGTAGAAAATGCTGCCTGCTTCGTCTTCACCTCCCTGGAGAGTGAAGAACCCTACCTCTCTGCTCTGTCTAAGTACCTGAAAGAACCAGACGACAAAGATTACAGCACACAGGACGTGGAGACGGACCAATGGTTCACCTCTAAAGAACTGATGGAGGACATGAGGAGGAATGAGAAGCTCTTCAGTGACTTTTCAGAAGCAAACCAGGAAAAGAAGAACCTGAAATTCCTGGTTGCAGGTTTAAAGGATGAAACACATGAAGGTTCCTCCATCTACGTTTATAAAAACGGCTTCACCGTCAGTGAGGACTTCCTTCCTCCTTCTAAACCTGAATCTGTGACGGTAGCAGACGTTAAGCACGGCGGTGTGGCTCTGAAGATCTGTCCTCCCAAGTTCGGGTCAGAGAACGTCTCCTCCTTTTCTCTAGAGTTCTGTCTTAAAGGTGAAGCTGAATGGAAACAGAAGAGCGTCCTCACATCCGGAGAGGTTACCCTGAGCGACCTGAAGCCAAACACAGAGTACCTGATCAGGTGCAGAGCAGTGACCTCATTGGGGATTGGTCCAATCTACAATCACAACGATCCAATCAGAACCTTACCTTGCAGCCCTCCCATTGGCCTGAGGGTTGAGAAGGATATCTGTGAGCTGTCGGTTAGCTGGGAGCAACCTGCTGTGATCGCACCGGGAGTCCAGATTCTGAGCTACGTGGTAGAATACGCCGTGAAAGACCAGGGCACCAGTGATCTGATCTGGAAGCAGATAAAGTCATCGACCCAAAGTGTGACCATCTCAGAGCTCCAATCTGACACCGACTACGCCGTCAGGATCTGGTGCGACTGCGGAGAATTTGGTAGAAGCAAAGAAAGCTCCACGGTGGTTTGGAGAACAGTTGATACCCACCTGAAGCTCATGGAGGAAGTCCTACAGGACTTCCCGGATCTGGAAGCCGAACTGGAGGACGTCCTTCACTCCACCACCGTTCAGAACTTCCCTCAGATGGGGATTCCCATGAAGACCTTTGGATTGCTGTGCAATGAGTTCAGGCTTGTTTTCCTGGATGAGGTGAAGAGCAAGGTTTCATCGTTCCTCAACCGAGAAGAAAAGAAACGCGCAGTCGCTGAAATGTCCGATTTCAGAAACCAAACGCCGTTCTGTGAAAAAAACCTGATTGGATGGATTCAGAAGAAGCTGAATGAGGTCAGCACCATGACGTCTGTGACCAGCTCGATGAAAAACATCGAGATAATTCCGACTCCGCCGGTCTACGAGCAGAAAATTCTCAGTGCTGAACACGTCACGAGTTTTATCTTCACGTCCTTGGCAGACGCTGACCAGTTCCTTTTGGATTTATCAACATACGTCGACCCCAAACAGGTAGACGATCACAGTCTCCATCCGTCCGTCAACATGCTCCTTCCACCTCCACATCGGCCGGATCAAGTCGGACTCTTCCGTGACTTCGCGGAAGCAAACCAGGAGAACAAGAAGCTGAAGTTCCTGGTTGCAGGTTTAAAAGATGAAACACACAAAGGTTCTACCATCTACGTTTATAAAGACGGGTTCACCGTCAGCGAGGACTTCCTTCCTCCTTCTAAACCTGAGTCTGTGACGGTAGAAAACATAAACCACGGCGGTGTGGTTGTGAATTTCTTTCCTCCCAAGTTTGGCGCCGAGAACGTCTCCTCCTATGTCGTAGAGTTCCGTCCTGAAGGTGAAGACGGATGGGAACAGAGGAGCACCCCCACATCCGGGGTTACCCTGAGCGGCCTGAAGCCAAACACAAAGTACCTGATCAGGTGTAGAGCACTGACCGTCGCAGGGGTCGGACCGGTTGAGGAGATCCTCTATGTTTCCCAGGGTTAAGTCCTCCGTGTGTATATGTTTTAAACACTCGTCTAAATCATCCAATCAGTCTTTAGCCGTTTTGTTTCGTTCCGTTATCTTCCGCTCATCCAGGGCCGGGTCGCGGGGCTACAGCCTCAGACGGGAAGCCCAGGCTTCTCTCGCCCCGGCTCCATCCTCCAGCTCACCCAGAAGGATCCAGCGTCGTTACCCAGCCAGCTGTGAGACATAGTCTCTCCAGCAGGTCAGGGGTCTGCCTCTTGGTCTCCTCCTGGTGGGCTTTGCTTTTCGGCTCTGCTCTCTCTTTACCACGACGGATCGATGCAGCGTCCTAGTTATTGCTGACGCCGCACCGATCCACCAATCGATCTCCCGCTCCATCCTTCTATTGATCGTAAGCTGGAATCATTCTTTATATTCAGATACTCTGTTGATCTCCTGATGAGTAAATTTGTGTGTCAGGCACCTCCAAACAGCTGCTAGGGGGGCCAAGTTGGATTAGGTGGAGCTGGAACAGCCGCTTGGTAAAACAGAGGTCAACTACCCGATGGTGGAACACACGCCAGTCGGCTCTGCGCCGGGCAGAATGTGGGTTACCGTAGTAACGATGTTTGAAAGCTCCAGTTAATCATTAGCTGTCTCTAAAAGCTCCACATCATGCTTCACTGTGGTGGAACAACACCAGCAGTCCTCCATCTTTAATTCCACACTGAAGAAGCTCATCCTTCTTAACTCCAAACAATGTGGAGGTACCCAGACCTAATGACGTCACAGGAAGTGCATTAAAAAAATAAAAGTTACATGTTTTGTTTTTTTTTAACTCTGATTTTTGGAAATTATGAATATTTTTGCATCTAATTATAAAGTTTTATTGTGAAATTTTTGTTGATGATTTTGCTTCAATAAAATTTTTCAAATGTTTTTTTCTGTTTTCTTCAATTCAAAGCTTTAAAAACCGTTTGAATTATTTTTTTTCAGAATGTTATATTTTTAATAATAATTAATCAGATTTTAAAACTTTTACTTTGTTAAAATATTTGTTTCAACTTCGACTTAAAAACAGCAGAAAAATAAAATGTGTTTTATTTTGAAGGAAGATCACCTTCCTGATGAGAAAATTAAAAAAATATATATTTTTGAATAAATTCTGAATCCAAATGAAATAATTAAAAATAAAATTAATAAATTCTGATTGTTTTTATTCATTTTAAAAAAACAAACTTAATTAATTACTTTTTTTTCTTTAACTTCTTGCTTTTTTAACCCAAAAAATACACAAAACAAAGAAAAAAACATAGATTTTTATAAAATCATATCTAAGTAGAAGTTGACTTTCTGTTGAAATGAATGAGTGTGTGTGTGTGTGTGTGTGTGTGTGTGTGTGTCGGTGACAGACTGGTGTCCTGTTCAGGGTGTACCCTGCCTCTCATCTAGAATCATTAAGGATCATTCTGTATCAGCCATTCAACCTAATGTGCACGTTTTTGGAGGAAACCTGACGCAAACATGAGGAGAACATACAAACTACACACAGAAAGACCAGTGTTTCAAACCTTGTCCCACCTGGGACTTCAACCCTGACCTTCTTGCTGTGAGCTCAACCCCTGCACCACCGTGCCACCCTGTCAGAATGAGTTTGGTTTGGACCGAAGGAGGACGGGGACGGATCAGATCCTCCTCTACCAGGACAGGGGTAGGTTAGACCCTCCTCTACCAGGACAGAGGGTAGGTTAGATCCTCCTCTACCAGGACAGAGGGTAGGTTAGACCCTCCTCTACCAGGACAGGGGGTAGGTTAGACCCTCCTCTACCAGGACAGGGGGTAGGTTAGACCCTCCTCTACCAGGACAGAGGGTAGGTTAGATCCTCCTCTACCAGGACAGAGGGTAGGTTAGATCCTCCTCTACCAGGACAGAGGGTAGGTTAGATCCTCCTCTACCAGGACAGAGGGTAGGTTAGATCCTCCTCTACCAGGACAGAGGGTAGGTTAGGTCCTCCTCTACCAGGACAGAGGGTAGGTTAGATCCTCCTCTACCAGGACAGGGGGTAGGTTAGATCCTCCTCTACCAAGACAGAGGGTAGGTTAGATCCTCCTCTACCAGGACAGAGGGTAGGTTAGACCCTCCTCTACCAGGACAGGGGGTAGGTTAGATCCTCCTCTACCAGGACAGGGGGTAGGTTAGACCCTCCTCTACCAGGACAGAGGGTAGGTTAGATCCTCCTCTACCAGGACAGGGGGTAGGTTAGATCCTCCTCTACCAGGACAGGGGGTAGGTTAGATCCTCCTCTACCAGGACAGAGGGTAGGTTAGATCCTCCTCTACCAGGACAGAGGGTAGGTTAGGTCCTCCTCTACCAGGACAGGGGGTAGGTTAGATCCTCCTCTACCAGGACAGAGGGTAGGTTAGATCCTCCTCTCCCAGGACAGGGGGTAGGTTAGATCCTCCTCTACCAGGACAGAGGGTAGGTTAGATCCTCCTCCACCAGGACAGGGGGTAGGTTAGGTCCTCCTCTACCAGGACAGAGGGTAGGTTAGATCCTCCTCTACCAGGACAGGGGGTAGGTTAGATCCTCCTCTACCAGGACAGAGGGTACGTTAGATCCTCCTCTACCAGGACAGAGGGTAGGTTAGGTCCTCCTCTACCAGGACAGAGGATAGGTTAGGTCCTCCTCTACCAGGACAGAGGGTAGGTTAGATCCTCCTCTACCAGGACAGAGGGTACGTTAGATCCTCCTCTACCAGGACAGGGGGTAGGTTAGGTCCTCCTCTACCAGGACAGGGGGTAGGTTAGATCCTCCTCTACCAGGACAGAGGGTAGGTTAGGTCCTCCTCTACCAGGACAGAGGGTAGGTTAGATCCTCCTCCACCAGGACAGGGGGTAGGTTAGATCCTGCTCTACCAGGAAAGGGGGTAGGTTAGATCCTCCTCTACCAGGACAGGGGGTAGGTTAGGTCCTCCTCTACCAGGACAGAGGGTAGGTTAGATCCTCCTCTACCGTGACAGGGGGTAGGTTAGATCCTCCTCCACCAGGACAGGGGGTAGGTTAGGTCCTCCTCTACCAGGACAGGGGGTAGGTTAGGTCCTCCTCTACCAGGACAGAGGGTAGGTTAGATCCTCCTCTACCAGGACAGGGGGTAGGTTAGATCCTCCTCTACCAGGACAGGGGGTAGGTTAGATCCTCCTCTACCAGGACAGAGGGTAGGTTAGATCCTCCTCCACCAGGACAGAGGGTAGGTTAGATCCTCCTCTACCAGGACAGAGGGTAGGTTAGATCCTCCTCCACCAGGACATAGGGTAGGTTAGATCCTCCTCCACCAGGACAGAGGGTAGGTTAGATCCTCCTCCACCAGGACAGGGGGTAGGTTAGATCCTCCTCTACCAGGACAGAGGGTAGGTTAGATCCTCCTCTACCGTGACAGGGGGTAGGTTAGGTCCTCCTCTACCAGGACAGAGGGTAGGTTAGATCCTCCTCCACCAGGACAGAGGGTAGGTTAGATCCTCCTCTACCAGGACAGAGGGTAGGTTAGATCCTCCTCCACCAGGACAGAGGGTAGGTTAGACCCTCCTCTACTAGGACAGGGGGTAGGTTACATCCTCCTCTACCAGGACAGGGGGTAGGTTAGGTCCTCCTCTACCAGGACAGAGGGTAGGTTAGACCCTCCTCTACTAGGACAGGGGGTAGGTTACATCCTCCTCTACCAGGACAGGGGGTAGGTTAGATCCTCCTCTACCAGGACAGGGGTTAGGTTAGATCCTCCTCTACCAGGACAGAGGGTAGGTTACATCCTCCTCTACCAGGACAGAGGGTAGGTTACATCCTCCTCTACCAGGACAGGGGGTAGGTTAGATCCTCCTCTACCAGGACAGAGGGTACGTTAGATCCTCCTCTACCAGGACAGAGGGTAGGTTAGATCCTGCTCTACCAGGACAGAGGGTAGGTTAGATCCTCCTCCACCAGGACAGTGGGTAGGTTAGATCCTCCTCTACAAGGACAGGGGGTAGGTTAGACCCTCCTCTACAAGGACAGGGGGTAGGTTAGACCCTCCTCTACAAGGACAGGGGTAGGTTCCTCTTCTGGGAGACTCTCCAGCAGATCAGACGCAGAGTTTCTGTGAGTAACATTTTTTTTTTTAACATGTGAAGAAAAAAAATACTGATTTTAAGACATAAAAACAATTAAAAAACGTTTTTTTTTAAATTTCTGATCATTTGACTCAATAATTAAAATATTTAATTTCATTTTACTGTTTTTTGTTTTTGTTTTTTTTAGCTTGTAAAACATCTCTTTCTTTTTTTTGGCAGACTTGTTATTTTTTTAAGAATTTTTTTAGATTTTTTTAAATATTTCATTTTCTGAAAAACAGAATAATTTTAGGTCAATTTCACTGAATTTAATCTGGATGTTATTTTTAAACCTAATTAATCCTTTAAATAACACATTAAAAAGGTAACAAAGGATCCCAGGAGGTGTTGGCCTAGTGGTAGAGACACTGTCTTCCTATTGGAAGAACCTGGTTCGATTCCCACTGGGCCCAAGCCGTCCCTGGGACGAGAAGAGATAAGAGAAAAAAAAAACAGTGAGGAAAAAAAAAAAAAGAGGTAACAAATACAGTACTTTCAAATTTAATTTAAACACCTTTAAGTTTGGGTGGCACAGCGGGTACCACAGTTACCTCACAGCTAGAAGGTCAGGGACTCGAACCAGGATTCAAATTTGTATCAATAACTTTCTGAAATTCAAACAAACATCATTTGAAAGCTAAACGAGTTCAGATTTATTTACATTTTCTCTCTACGACAAAAAACATACAACAAATCTTAAACAGAGGCCGTTCTGTGTTGAGTTTACATGTTCTCCCTTTGTATGTGTGGGTTTTCTTCGGAATTGGTTGAAAAAAAAAAACCTAAAAAACAGACAAGCTGTGCCAAATGTTACCATGGTGACCATCCATCTGACTCGTTCACTTTGCAGAAATAAGTCACACGTTGCTTAACTCTGACATTCAGAGGAAAAGCTTCGTTAGCAGGATTTAATTTGTGACATTAAGACTGATTTTTACACATTTGAACAACTTCCTCTTTAAAATGTTACAAATGGTTTAAAAAAAATTCTAAAAGCAAAAAAATACACTGTTAACTTTTAATCATTTTCTATTAGAAACACAAAAACGATCCCGAAGGTGGAAATAAAAGAAACAGGTTGAAGTAGAGCTTACGTCACCATGGTAACCAGGATCTATGTTCCTACCCTCACCATGGTAACCAGGATCTACGTTCCTACCCTCACCATGGTAACCAGGATCTACGTTCCTACCCTCACCATGGTAACCAGGATCTACGCTCCTACCCTCACTATGGTAACCAGGATCTACATTCCTACCATCACCATGGTAACCAGGATCTACGTTCCTACCCTCACCATGGTAACCAGGATCTACATTCCTACCATCACCATGGTAACCAGGATCTACGTTCCTACCCTCACCATGGTAACCAGGATCTACGTTCCTACCCTCACCATGGTAACCAGGATCTACGCTCCTACCCTCACTATGGTAACCAGGATCTACATTCCTACCCTCACCATGGTAACCAGGATCTACGTTCCTACCCTCACCATGGTAACCAGGATCTACGCTCCTACCCTCACTATGGTAACCAGGATCTATGTTCCTACCCTCACCATGGTAACCAGGATCTATGTTCCTACCCTCACCATGGTAACCAGGATCTACGTTCCTACCCTCACCATGGTAACCAGGATCTAAGTTCCTACCCTCACCATGGTAACCAGGATCTACGTTCCTACCCTCACCATGGTAACCAGGATCTACTATGTTCCTACCCTCACCATGGTAACCAGGATCTACTATGTTCCTACTCTCACCATGGTAACCAGGATCTACGTTCCTACCCTCACCATGTTAACCAGGATCTACGTTCCTACCCTCACCATGGTAACCAGGATCTACGTTCCTACCCTCACCATGTTAACCAGGATCTACGTTCCTACCCTCACCATGGTAACCAGGATCTACATTCTCTGCAGAGACGATGTCTGACAGCTGTCTGGGGAATGCCTCTGGATCCTTCCGGGTGAGCTGGAGGATGCAGTCGGGGAGAGGGTAGCCTGGGTTTCCCATTAGAAGCTGTTGCCTCTTGACCTGGAAAACGACGGAATGGAAATCCTTACAGTCAAACAGAAACCCAAACTAGCTGAGTCTAGTTCTATCCATGTGTAGTGTGTACCAGTCGTATATTTCTAACACACTGTGCCACCCTCCAGATGGAATCAGGAAGCAGCAGCATGATGGCGGTCGCCGCGCTGGGACGACATTTCTCACTGGGAAAACTTTACGATGCCTACAACGACGCTCTCATCCCGAGTAAGTCCTCCCCAAAGCTGTCCGTCTTGGTCGTCCTGCTTCCACTCATGTTTGGACTCTCCTCTTCCTGTAGGTATGACCTTGTGGGGTCGGGAGGATCTGGAAAACAACGTCATCACCAAGAAGAAAAACTACAACGACATCGAGATCATTTCTTCTGAGTCACTTTCACAGAAGACGTCATCGTTCAGCATCGGTTTGTCCTTAAAAGCCAGCTTTCTGTTCGGTTTGGTCAAAACCTCCGGGTCGGCTACGTACCTACACAATACTACCAAGTCCAGAAGGCAGGCTCGAGTCACTCTGAAGTATGAAGGGACCACCGAGTTCAAGGAGCTTTCCATGGAACGTTTGGGACGGGCTAACGTCAAGTATCCGGAGATTTTGGAGCGTGGAATAGCGACGCATGTGGTGACGGGAATCCTGTACGGAGCGCGGGCTTTCTTTGTGTTTGATTGCGACGTGACCGAATCCGAAAGCAAACAAGAATACGAGAACACGTTTTCAGGAATTTTAAAAACAATTTCTAACAAAGTAATCGATGCCAACGTGAGCGACGAAGACGTCAAAATTACTGAGAAATTTTCCTGCAAATACAACGGCGATTTCTTCCTGAAGAAGACGCCCACACGTTACGAGGACGTGGCCGAGATCTACCACGATCTGCCGGTGATGCTGCAGGAGAGCGCCATCCCGCTGAAGGTCTGGATGGTTCCACTTGCCAGTTTGGAACCTTCCAACGCCAGGCTGCTTCGGGAGATCGGTGCTGCTGTCTTAGAGGAAGCTCAGGATGTTTTGGAGTTCTTTAACGAGCTGGAGACGAGGTGTAACGACGTTCTACGAAGCATGACGCAGGAGTTCTCACAGCTGAGCGGACCGCTGAACGAGTACAAGAAAATGTGCAACGAACTGAAAAAAAACCTGAAACAAACTCTGGCAAAAAAACTGCCGCTGATCCGAGCGGGAAAAGAAAAGGAAGCTAGCCTCGCTGACGTCCTGATGAAGTTAAAAACGTCTCCTTTTAAAGGAAAAACGCTGACTCAGTGGATCGAGCACAAAGAGAAGGAAGTGGACACGGTGATGTTTTTCACCAGCCTGATGAAAAACGCCAAGCCCGTCCCGTCCCAGCTCGACGTGTACAAAGAGGTCCTCGCTGTAGAAAACGCCGTCTGCTTCGTCTTCACCTTGCTGGAAACCGATGAACCCTACCTCTCTGCTCTGTCTCAGTACGTCAAAGGAAAAACCCGGAAAGGAAACTTCCAGGAGCTCAGCGTTCCCGCTTCGACTCACAAGCGATGGTTCGACTCTGAGGAAGTCCTGGAGGACGTGAGGAGGAAAGTCCGACTCTTCAGCGACTTCGCGGAAGCAAACAAAGAGAACGAGAATCTGAAGTTCCTGGTTGGAGGTTTAAAGGATGAAACACATGAAGGTTCCTCCATCTACCTTTATAAAGACGGCTTCACCGTCAGCAAGGACTTCCTTCCTCCTTCTAAACCTGAGTCTGTGACGGTAGCCGACGTTAACCACGACTGTGTGGTTCTGAAGATCTGTCCTCCTAAGTTTGGATCAGAGAACGTCTCCTCCTTTTCTGTAGAGTTCTGTCCTAAAGGTGAAGCTGAATGGAAACAGAAGAGCGTCCCCACATCCGGTGAGGTTACCCTGAACCTGAAGCCAGACACAGAGTACCTGATCAGGTGCAGAGCAGTGACCGTCGTAGGGGTCGGACCGGCCAGCGACATCACCTGGATGAAGCCAGGTCAGTGTTTCCATGGCGACAGAAATGTTCTTCTAACGTTTGCAAATCATAAAATACATTACGATTTCAAGATTGTGGCTTAAAATACTGTCCTTTCTGTGTGTAGTTTGCATGTTCTACTCTTCTATGTGTGGGTTTTCTCTGGTTTCCTCCCACCCTACAAAAAACATCCATGTTAGGTTAATTGGCTGCTGCGAAAGTCCTAAAGGAATGAGTGTGTGTGAGTGTGTGTGTTTTAGGGAAGAGGGGTTGGTACATGCAGCTTGGAAGCCAACCTGAGCAGGCTTGGCAGGACCAGACTGGGTGGAGGGGTACACCATCATGGCTGTAGCAGGACAGCACAACAGCAGATGATCTGACACCAGAGTGACCAGGGACACCAGGGGTTAAATAACTAGGGAGAAGACGAGACACAGGTGGAGACATCAGGGAGAGGTAATTGGGGCCAGGAGTGCTGAATTAGGGCACAGGGCGGACTAGGAGGGTGGAAATGTTCCACAGAGGAGGAGGTGAAGAAACGCTGGGCGATACGGCCTAAAAATATAACCTAGAAAACATTACTCCTCCAGGTCGAGAGGAGCAAGATAGGGTGGTTCAGATGAGACAAAAAAACCCGACACTTTAACACTTAAAAGATTATTTAAAAAAAAAAAAACAATAATAAATGTATTTTTAAAGATTGTTTTTTTTTAATTGTCATTTCTAAATGTATCCACTAGATGGGGGTGTTGTGCTTTTGGAATATATAATTACAGCTGGTTTCAGAGAGACTGGACACACTGCACATTAGCGGCACCTACAGGCAGGAAGAGGAAATAAAATATTCTCCAAAATAAACAACTGAGATGTTTTCTGTTTTCCTGCAGCTGCTGGAAACTTCCTGATGGAACAAATGGGCATCCTGCACACCGACTGAGTGACTGAAGAGTCCCTTAATCAGCGTCATCATAAAAAAAAAAAAAAAATCTTCTTGTTTCAATTTTGTTCTGAAAATCTATGATGATCTTTCGCTTCTATCTTCTGTTTTATTACATAATAAAAAAAACTGGAGGAGTTTAAGAATCTGGGTGTCTTTTTCACAGTGGGGGAAGGATGAAGCGGGAGATCGACAGAAGAAAAAGAGTAGTGTCTGCAATAATTAGGACGCTGCATCGATTGGTCGAGGTAAAGAAAGAGCTAAGCTAAAAATCAAAGCTCTGGATTTAGCAGTCGAGCTACATTCCTACCCTCACCATGGTAACCAGGATCTATGTTCCTACCCTCACCATGGTAACCAGGATCTATGTTCCTACCCTCACCATGGTAACCAGGATCTATGTTCCTACCCTCACCATGGTAACCAGGATCTATGTTCCTACCCTCACCATGGTAACCAGGATCTACTTTACTACCCTCACCATGGTAACCAGGATCTATGTTCCTACCCTCACCGTGGTAACCAGGATCTACGTTCCTACCCTCACCATGGTAACCAGGATCTACATTCCTACCCTCATTATGGTAACCAGGATCTACATTCCTACCCTCACCATGGTAACCAGGATCTACATTCCTACCCTCACCATGGTAACCAGGATCTACGTTCCTACCCTCACCATGGTAACCAGGATCTACATTCCTACCCTCACCATGGTAAGTGTAGGAACATTTTACTTGTTTAATTATTAAGGTTTTTTTAACCACAAAATGTTGAAATTTGATCAGATAACTTTAAATAACTCCTCCAATCAGAAAGCAGATGTAAACTATCAAAATAAAAGTTTGTACAATCTCGCAAAGTCTTTTTTTTTTTCATTTAACTTCACAATAAAACAAAACAGAAAAAAATCCAGGCTGGTTAAGCCCCGCCTCCATCCTGATGGACCAATAACGTTCAGTTTTTTCTTCAAGTCTCATAAGTCTCCAGAACTTTTAACAGTTTCTTTCCGGTATCTGGTGGTCCAATCACGAAGCTGACACTTTCACATGTCTGCTCATCCTCAGTTCTGAGGCTCAGGAGCTGAACGTCCCAGACGCCGGTCTGAGGGGGGACAGACGGAGACACGTCAGGATGGTGTACTTCAAAACATTCAGGAATAAAATCTAACCCCGTACATGCAGTGCAAAATTTGTCTAGCAGGAGTTTTAAATCTCACCAATGATTGTGGAAGCTGCTCTTTGTAGAGGAAGCTTTTGCAGGATTCTGGGGTACAGTGGACCATGGACCAAAACAAAGCAAACAGGAACCCCAGCATGGCAATGGCTGTCACCATGACCGTGGTGGGGATTCTCCAGGAGGGGGCACCAACACCTACAGGGAAAGTTTAGTTGTGTTAATACATTTAAATGTTTGGCCCCGGTCGACCCTGCCTCAACTCCAAACCGGTCTTCCCTTCTATAAACCGGTTGAACTGTTTACTCTGTATCTGGGTCCCCCCCTCCCCCTATCAGCACCTGATTGATGAGCTCATCGTCTAGCCACATTTTTTCTGACAAGTTCAGAGGTCACACAGCAGCAAAGTCTCTGATTGGTGGTTGCTAAGCAACCTAACTTGGTAAGATGGTAAAGGGAGATAGTCTCTCCAGCGGGTCAGTGGTCTGCCTCTAGGACTTCTCCTGATTGGACAGAACACGTCACTAGGAGGGAGGCATCCTACCAGATGCCTGAACCACCACGTCTGGGTTCTCTTGACTTGGAGGAGCAACAGCTCTAATCCAAGTTGTGGGAGGGTAGAAATGTAGATCCTGGTTACCATGGTGAGGGTAGGAATGTAGATCCTGGTTACCATGGTGAGGGTAGGAACGTAGATCCTGGTTACCATGGTGAGGGTAGGAATGTAGATCCTGGTTACCATGGTGAGGGTAGGAATGTAGATCCTGGTTACCATGGTGAGGGTAGGAACATAGATCCTGGTTACCATGGTGAGGGTAGGAACGTAGATCCTGGTTACCATGGTGAGAGTAGGAACGTAGATCCTGGTTACCATGGTGAGGGTAGGAATGTAGATCCTGGTTACCATGGTGAGAGTAGGAACGTAGATCCTGGTTACCATGGTGAGGGTAGGAATGTAGATCCTGGTTACCACAGTGAGGGTAGGAAAGTAGATCCTGGTTACCATGGTGAGGGTAGGAATGTAGATCCTGGTTACCATGGTGAGGGTAGGAATGTAGATCCCGGTTACCATGGTGAGGGTAGGAACGTAGATCCTTGTTACTATGGTGAGGGTAGGAATGTAGATCCCGGTTACCATGGTGAGGGTAGGAACGTAGATCCTTGTTACTATGGTGAGGGTAGGAACGTAGATCCTTGTTACCATGGTGAGGGTAGGAACGTAGATCCTTGTTACTATGGTGAGGGTAGGAATGTAGACCCTGGTTACCATGGTGAGGGTAGGAATGTAGATCCTGGTTACCATGGTGAGGGTAGGAATGTAGACCCTGGTTACCATGGTGAGGGTATGAATGTATGATGGATGTATGGGTGATGTTTGTATGACGTTGTACCTGTAATAGCGACACATTGGGGTTCAGTATTCATGCTCCTCTGGGTTCCAGCGTGGAGTAGAATCCGAACTCTAACGCAGTACACAGCTTCCTCCTGCAGGACGGCGATCTGGAGCCGCCGCTGAGCCGACAGGTCGTACTGATGAACCTGCTGTGGCTGGTCCTGTTTCCACACCGCCACCGTGGCGCTGGCGCTCACAGGAAGTTCTCCTACAGAGACCAGGAGACCTCCATCCGCTGGCCTCACCGTCACCGCAGGGGTCCTCAACAACGCTGCAAAACAGAGACAGAGCTTAGATACCGCCCACATCACAGCTACCCCACCCGGGAGCATCCTTGCCAGCACCTGCTGCCTACACTGAGGCCGGGTAGGACAATTCAATACATATCCCTGTTCACCGTGGCACCCTACTGACTGCACTTGGACCCATGTTGTAGAAGGGTTGTTGGGCAACAGCCTCAGGCAGGAAGCCCAAGTTTCTCTCACCCCGGCTGCATCCTCCAGCTCATCCGGAAGGATCCCAAGTCGTTCCCCGTCCAGCTGTGAGACATAGTCTCTCCAGCAGGTCCGGGGTCTGCCTCGTGGTTTCCTCCCAGTAGGACATACCCCAAACAGCTCACCAGCGAGGCGCTCCTGAAGCATCCTGACTACATGCCTGAACCACCCCATCAAGCTACTCTCGACCTGGAGGAGGAGCGGCTCGACACCGAGCTCCTCCCGGATGGAAGAGCTCCTCACCTGATCTCTGAGTGAGAGCTCAGCAACGCTGCGGAGGAAGCTCATTTCGGCTGCTTGTATCCGCAATCTCATTCTTTCGGTCACCACCCACTGCTGGTTACCATGGTGAGGGTAGGAATGTAGATCCTGGTTACCATGGTGAGGGTAGGAACATAGATCCTCGTTACCATGGTGAGGGTAGGAACGTAGATCCTGGTTACCATGGTGAGGGTAGGAACATAGATCCTGGTTACCATGGTGAGGGTAGGAACGTAGATTCTGGTTACCACGGTGAGGGTAGGAACGTAGATCCTGGTTACCACGGTGAGGGTATGCACGTAGATCCTGGTTACCACGGTGAGGGTAGGAACGTAGATCCTGGTTACCACGGTGAGGGTAGGAACGTAGATCCTGGTTACCACGGTGAGGGTAGGAACGTAGATCCTAGTTACCTGCTTACTTAAACTTCTCCACTTGGGGAAGGACCACTTGACCTTGGCCTCCACGTGGGTGGAGGTTGGAAGGAAACTCACACATTAACACGGAGAACATGCAAACTCCACACAGAAAGGCCAGTGTTTCTAACCCCATGCCCTCTCTAGGACTTGAACCACCGATGTAAGCCCTGCGCCAGTTCGGTTTGATTTGATTAACCACCACTTACTCTCTCTGCGGTTGAAGGGCCGGCCGAGTCTGGTCCAGCCTGAGACCTGGGTACCACACTGCGCCCGTACCCGTAGGCTGTAATCAGAGTCTGACCCCAGATCAAAAGTCAAGTCACAGTATGTCAGCGGGGTGTCCTGGCACTCTGCGGCGTCCATCCAGCGTCCACCCATCAGCAGCTCGAACTCTCTGAGATGGAAAGGAAAGGTTAGCCAGACGTGGACACAAACCGCGAAGGGAGAGCTTGACTCATAGGCGGGGTACCTCGGTACCCAACAACAACGGTACCCCGGTCGTCACGGGGTACCATGACAACACGTGTAGAGAGAGTAGGGGAGCTCAGACGTACCCCTGGTACTGAACAGTGTAGAGAATGGTAGTGTTGCAGGTGGCCTCTGGGTGACGCCATCGCAGGATGTGCCTCATGTTGACTGAGTCCATGAAGAGGGTTTGAAGAGACGGGAAGGTCTGATTCTCTGCAGAGAAAACCGACA
The DNA here is from genome assembly GCA_902685375.1 of Neostethus bicornis. Classification (NCBI taxonomy): domain Eukaryota; kingdom Metazoa; phylum Chordata; class Actinopteri; order Atheriniformes; family Phallostethidae; genus Neostethus; species Neostethus bicornis. Next base: position 1,258,449 of record CACRXE010000061.1, on the reverse strand, counting down.
GTTAGTGTGGATTCACATGCATGCGGACCGTCCCTCATGCGTCTCCAAAACGTTTGTTGGTTCTAGAGAGAGATAGAAGGTCACTGCTGACACTTTGTGTGTTTGTGGGCCAAAAACAAAGATTTCAGTTTGGGCTGAGTGTAACTGACCATCTCTGCTCGTTCATTCCTCTTTTCCTGATGCTGAAACTCATGTTCTGCTTGGACGACTACGCCAGCATACCCTGGCAAACCTGGCAACCCTACGCTGCATCCAATAAGAAACCTCTAAAACATCCCCTCAAAACCTGGACCTGCCCATCTTCCCTAATTTGCTGCTGCTTTAATCCTAAAGACATTTGCATGTTTTATTTTCCTATCACCTCTCACCACCCGCCCCGCCCCTTCAACACTGCCTCCCTGCAGGGCTCATGATGTAATCTCGTTGGCATGACGTCAGCAGGTAAACAACTAAGGTGGTGAAACCAGAAAATCAACAAATGAATCAACAGCTGCCAACGTAAAAAATCAGGTACTGCTGAAATATAAACCAGGCTGGAAACAACCGAGCAATATGATTGGCTGGATGAGCTTCAGGCTTTCAGCTGACATGTAGAAGGACTCCGCCCACCTTGGACCCTCACTCTTTGGACGGCTGTGACCATCCATCATATATTCATACATGATAGGTGCCCCTCTACAGGATTATACTCACCATGGTAACCAGGATCTACGTTCCTACCCTCACCATGGTAACCAGGATCTACATTCCTACCCTCATCATGGTAACCAGGATCTACATTCCTACCCTCATCATGGTAACCAGGATCTGAATTCCTACCCTCACCATGGTAACCAGGATCTACGTTCCTACCCTCACCATGGTAACCAGGATCTACATTCCTACCCTCATCATGGTAACCAGGATCTACGTTCCTACCCTCACCATGGTAACCAGGATCTACGTTCCTACCCTCACCGTGGTAACCAGGATCTACGTTCCTACCCTCACCATGGTAACCAGGATCTACGTTCCTACCCTCACCATGGTAACCAGGATCTATGTTCCTACCCTCACCATGGTAACCAGGATCTACGTTCCTACCCTCACCGTGGTAACCAGGATCTACATTCCTACCCTCACCATGGTAACCAGGATCTACGTTCCTACCCTCACCGTGGTAACCAAGATCTACGTTCCTACCCTCACCATGGCAACCAGGATCTACGTTCCTACCCTCACCAAGGTAACCAGGATCTACGTTTCTACCCCCACCATGGTAACCAGGATCTACGTTCCTATCCTCACCATGGTAACCAGGATCTACGTTCCTACCGTCACCATAGTAACCAGGATCTATGTTCCTGCCCTCACCGTGGTAACCAGGATCTACATTCCTACCCTCACCATGGTAACCAGGATCTACGTTCCTACCCTCACCGTGGTAACCAAGATCTACGTTCATACCCTCACCATGGCAACCAGGATCTACGTTCCTACCCTCACCAAGGTAACCAGGATCTACGTTCCTACCCCCACCATGGTAACCAGGATCTATGTTCCTGCCCTCACCGTGGTAACCAGGATCTACATTCCTGCCCTCACCATGGTAACCAGGATCTACATTCCTACCCTCACCATGTAACCAGGATCTACTTTCCTACCCTCACCATGGTAACCAGGATCTACATTCCTGCCCTCACCGTGGTAACCAGGATCTACGTTCCTACCCTCACCATGGTAACCAGGATCTACATTCCTGCCCTCACCATGGTAACCAGGATCTACGTTCCTACCCTCACCATGGTAACCAGGATCTACATTCCTACCCTCACCATGTAACCAGGATCTACTTTCCTACCCTCACCATGGTAACCAGGATCTACGTTCCTACCCTCACCATGGTAACCAGGATCTACGTTCCAACCCTCACCATGGTAACCAGGATCTACATTCCTAACCTCACCATGGTAACCAGGATCAACGTTCCTACCCTCACCATGGTAACCAGGATTTACGTTCCTACTCTCACCATGGTAACCAGGATCTACGTTCCTACCCTCACTGTGGTAACCATCGAGGGGCCCTCCTACCGCTCCCAAATTTTTGAGGTGCACAAAGGAGTGTGAGTGGTGAGGAGCAGTTAATTTACACTAAGTCAAAGTTTGGCACTGCTACATGCAAGTTCCTGGACACTGGGGTCCAACAGGCCAATGTTGGACCACCACAGCTTTGCCAGCGTTGCACTGTCAGCGACTACACATTGCACAAACAGACGGTTGTACAGATTTTACAAGCCGACACGGCTGGAATGAGGTCAACAAGCGTTGTCAAAATTCAGAGAACCACTCCTACTGTTCAAGGAAAGTTGGGTATGCTCGGGTGTTAGGGTGATAGATGCTCTACAGGATTACCCTCACCATGGTAATGTTTCATCTTCTGAACTGCTTCTCCGTAATGGGTCATGAAGGCACCGGAGCCTATCCCGCTTATCCCAGGGATACAACCAGACAGGTCACCAGTCTGTCGCAGGGCACAGACACACACCACCGTCCAAACACGTTCACTCGTACGGGTAATTTCATGGCAGCCAATCAAACTAACATGTATGTTTTTAGAGAGTGGGAGGAAACCAGAGAAAACCACATATACACGGGGAGAACATGCACACTACACACAGAGGGACAGTGTTTCAAGCCTCCCGCCCAGTCTAAGACTCGAGCCCTGACCCTCTTGCTGTAAGGCCCCTGTGCAGCCATATGAACAAACATATGGCTGGAAATCCTAAGAAAGAACATGAGTGTATATAGCATGGTGAGCAACACACACACACACACATACACATACATACACACACACTTACACACACTTACACACACATACACACACACACACACAATCACACACATACACACAACCACACACACACACACACACACACACACACACATACACACACACTCACACACTCACACACACTCACACACACACATACACACACACACACACACACACACACACACACTGTTATCCAATGATACACACACATGAAAAAAACACTCGCACAACAACACACATACATATTGCAACACACACTCTCACACACACACTGTTATCTAATGATACACATATTTAAAAAACACACACACACTCACTCACACACACACACAGAGTTCCTCTCTGATGTTTGACGAGGAGCTGATGGGAAATGTAGTTCCATGAGGTTTGATACGCTGATGGAACTGAACCCATAGAGTCCTGACCCGGGCCCAGATGCTGACCCGGGTCCAGAGTCCTGACCCCGGCCCAGATGCTGACCCGGCCCAGATCCTGACCCGGGTCCAGAGTACTGACCCGGGCCCAGATGATGACCCTGTGGACCCCGGTCAGCGTTCTTACCGTTGCTGTGATCCAGCAGGAGGAGGACCATCAGGCCCAGCGTGTGTCCCACCATAACCCCCTCCCCTGATCCGATCAGTACCCGCTCCGATCCGGCTCCTCTTCTGCCTGAGCCATGCTCGCTGGCTCCTCGGCAGAGACCTGAGAATGTGACGCGCCCGGATTCCAGTTCAACCAGATCCAGTGCCCTCCAGGCAGACCCTGTGGAGGCGTGGCCTGGTTGGGTGGGACCCGCCTCCTGCTGGGAGAGGCTACCGTGCTGTCTGTAATGAAACACACACACACTTACACACACACACACACCCTCAGGTGATCAATAGGGAACCTGTCATCGGAGAGGAAAGCCGTGTTGGTGGAGGTCACCCTTAAATGTCCGTATTAAGGAAGACTGTTTCTTTGTCTCCATGGAAACAGTCTGACCTGGCAGCATTAGGGTTCCCTGTCTCCACGGTGGGCGTATCATTCCTTTCTGGTGGGCACCGGGCGTGACGTACGTAACACACCCAAACAGGAAAACAGCATGAAAACCAACACGGACCTCTGTAGAGCAGGTTCAGCTAAAGAACTACAAAAATGGTGGACGGACACCATCTTCTCTGTTCTTTGATTGGCTAGGATGTTTTCCTATCGTTGTGATTGTAAATAAATGCCTGCAATCGCTGACCTAGTAGCTGGAGGGAAATTAAAACGAGTGGAAGAACTAGGTTTATGTTTATTTTGTACCAGAATAATTAGAAAAATTGTTTGAAGAATAATTATTCATAAAGTCCAGAAATAAGATGGTAAAAGTTAGGGTCAAGGTTGGGGTTATGTGACCCTAACCCTGATCAATAATGAGGCTTATGAGTTTATGATGCTACAGTGATTTTTTTTTTTTTTCATTAGGAGGATAAACCCCTTGAGATGAGACATCTTGTTTTCAAGGGGGTCCTCAACCTAACCCGCATGATTTTTGGAGAGTGTGAGGAAACCAGAGCACCCGGAGGAAACCCACGCAGACACGGGGAGAACATGCAAACTCAACATCCCTCACCAAGGAAATTAATACACCACAGTAGGCTATCACGACGGTGCCATTGGTGGGAAAAAAGGGGTTATGAATTTACATTCAAAGTGAAGTTTGTTAATGAAACACGAGGGTCGTAAATAATGTTGTTTTTGGCCATCTTAGTTTTGGTCTTCGTCTTTGAAACAAAAATAAATCGAAGTTTTAGTCACATTTTAGTCAAGTTTTAGTGTAAAAAAAAAAACAAAGAACAACAAATATTCTTACTTTAATAATCATGGCTTTATTATTGAGAATGGTACTCCGTCGTATTACTCCGTTACATTCACTTGAGTAACTTTTTGAATAAAATGTACTTCTGTGAGTATTTTTATAATTTTACTTGAGTAAATGTAGAAGTAAATAAAGCTACTCTTACTGCTTTATATTGGGCAGATGTTGACCCGTTACTTTTCTTGATTTTAATAAGTTTTTCAATACAATCAGTTTTTTTTAAAGAGTGCTTCCTGCTTTAGATGACAGTAGACAGCGTTCCTCCAATCAAATGTAGTGAACACAGTCACATGACACCATCTGACCAATCAGACGTGCCCATTCCCGGTCTTACAAGAAAACAAAACTCAGAGTGAAAAAGTAATTTTGGAAAACATGTTACTGCTAAAGCAGGTGAAAATAGAGAAAATGGAAGCAGCAAATGTCTCTCTTGAACAAGAGGATACAGCAGAAGACAGTGAAGTTAGCGAGCATCACTCTGTCTTTGACTTCTTGAAGCTACCAGACACACACATTTAACAAAGAATCTGTCTGAAAATTTATAGAAACCTGTAGATTTAAATTTTCAGGGCGCGTCGCCGCGCCCTAAAATACTAAAGCTCCATCTGCTGTGTGATAAACACGGAGTGAGAGGGGAAGTGAGTGATGTTTATGACCCACGTCTCCACCAGAACAAACACTACCTACCATAAACCATCCAGAAGCTCGTCATGACGACCAGCCAGGTGGGAGGGTGTAACGCTGGTAGTCATGGTGACCTGGTAGGAGGAGCTGATGGAGTAAAGTCCTGCTGATCAATCCGTCCCTTCCTCAGAGTCTTTCCCTCCTTTCTGCCATCATGTCTACGGCCGTGGAGGCCACGGGCTTCGTCATGACGATCATCGGCTGGTTGATCACCGGCGCCGCGCTCGCTAACGACTACTGGAAGGTTTCCACCGTGTCCGGCAGCGTCATCATCTCACACCGACAGTTCGAGAACCTCTGGCACGCCTGCGCCGAAAACAGCGCCGGCATCGCCGAGTGTCGAGACTTTGAGTCGCTGCTTGCTCTTCCTGGTAAGAACATCCACGCTCATCGAGCGGGCCCTGAAAGACACCCACATCCTGACCCCTGATCAGGATGGGGATCATCCCACGACCCATGATGGATTCTCTCTTGTTTCCACTCTGAATCGAGCCAATCGTACCACTGCCTTAGGGGTTAAAGGTTACAAACCGTTATGACGTTTCCCGCCCAGACTTCGTCTCTCGGATTTTCCATTAAAATTTTACTCATTTTAAATGTTTTTATTTGGATAAAAAATTGGAAACAAAATTTATTTCAGTCAAAATTTAACAGTTTTTTTTTATAGGTTTTTTTTGTTTTGTTTTTTTAGATCTAACTTTTAAAAAAAAAATGAATCAAATAATTTAAATTTACAAAACAATTAGATTTTCTCTTTATTTCTTCAAACCAAACGTCTAAAATTTATATTTGATGATAAAACTGGAACCCCTGGTACTCCAGTAGGACGGATGGACCCCTGGTACTCCAGCGGGACGGTCGAACCCCTGGTACTTCGGTGGGACGGTCGGACCCCTGGTACTCCAGCGGGACGGTCGAACCCCTGGTACTCCAGTAGGACGGTCGAACCCCTGGTACTTCGGTGGGACGGTCGGACCCCTGGTACTCCAGCGAGACGGTCGAACCCCTGGTACTCCAGCGTGAGACGGTCGAACCCCTGGTACTCCAGTGGGACGGTCGAACCCCTGGTACTCCGGTGGGACGGTCGAACCCCTGGTACTCCAGTGGGACGGTCGAACCCCTGGTACTCTAGCGGGACGGTCGGACCCCTGGTACTCCAGCGGGACGGTCGAACCCCTGGTACTCCGGTGGGACGGTCGAACCCCTGGTACTCCGGCGAGACGGTCGAACCCCTGGTACTCCAATGGGACGGTCGAACCCCTGGTACTCCAGTGGGACGGTCGAACCCCTGGTACTCCGGTGGGACGGTCGAACCCCTGGTACTCCAATGGGACGGTCGAACCCCTGGTATCTCTGGTTCAGACTGCCCCTCGTCTGAAATCAACCAGGATAGGCTCCATGCCCATCCCCCCCATGAAGGTTCAGAAAAAAAAACAAAAATTGTCACAAACTCATTCTATTTATTTGAAGTTTAAAAGTAAAAATATTCTGTTTTTTTATCATTTTGACTCAAAAACTTAGTTTATTTTCATTAAAAAGACAGTATTTTCACATGTTTTTATTTTATTGTTACTTTTTCTTCAGATATATAATTAATAATCATTATTTTAGGTGTTTTTTACGTCCAGTTTGAGTTTTTTCAGGTTTCTGTTTGAGATAAAGATTACGTTCCTGAAACTCATGGTCGTAAAAAGGTGCGGCTGGTTTCTGATCAGAGGTCAGTCTGAACCGTTAATGACTGACGAGGTTTCTAAACGACATTTACACCCTGCACACACCCGACCACGTCAAGCCTCGATACGTACACACATGTTTAATCTGACAGCTTTTAACCCTTTAAGAGCCATGGCAACACGGATCTATGTTCCTACCCTCACCATGGTAACCAGGATCTACGTTCCTACCCTCACCGTGGTAACCAGGAACTACGTTCCTACCCTCACCATGGTAACACGGATCTATGTTCCTACACTCACCATGGTAACCAGGATCTACGTTCCTACCCTCACCATGGTAACCAGGATCTACGTTCCTACCCTCACCATGGTAACCAGGATCTACGTTCTTACCCTCACCATGGTAACCAGGATCTATGTTCCTACCCTCACCATGGTAACCAGGGTCTACGTTCCTACCCTCACCATGGTAACCAGGATCTACATTCCTACCCTCACCATGGTAACCAGGATCTATGTTCCTACCCTCACCATGGTAACCAGGATCTATGTTCCTACCCTCACCATGGTAACCAGGATCTAGGTTCCTATCCTCACCATGGTAACCAGGATCTACGTTCCTACCCTCACCATGGTAACCAGGATCTACATTCCTACCCTCACCATGGTAACCAGGATCTACCTGATCATACTCATGGAATGCACTAGAGTTTTCATCATGAGGGAGTTTTATAAGCCTTGGCGGGTGAGCGGGTGATAGGTCCTAACTGCGCATGTCTTCCACCCAATGTGGGAGTGCATGCCCACAACCTGCTCCCTCTCTTTGATTACCATACAGATGTTTGTTCTACAGTATGGTGCCCAGTCATACCTTTCCTCTGCCCCTTGGTAAAGGGACAGACCTCCTTTTGATTGCCCCTCACTGACTCCTTTCTGCTTGTGCCAGGTGTTGTTGGCACCTCATTATTTGTGTGTGTAGGGTACACACTCACCAAAGGGTAGAATACATGCACAAGAGAACATACAGCGGGTTTTTAAGGGGGCGGCACGGTGGCACAGTAATTAGCATGGTGGCCGCACAGCAAAAATGTCAAGGATTCGAGTCTCAGAAAAGGGGCGAGGCTTGGAACGCTTGCCTTTCAATGTGGAGTATGCATGTTCTACCTGTGTATGTTTGGGTTTTCTCTGGTTTTCTATAAAAACATACATGTTAGGTTGATTGGCAGCTAGGAATGAGTCTGTGTGTGTGTGTGTGTGTGTGTGTGTGTGTGTGTGTGTGTGTAGCCCTGCAACAGACTGGTGACCTATTCAGGGTGTAACCTTCTTCTCACCTGAAATCACCCGGTATAGACTCCAGCACCCGCTGCCACCCCATCCAAGCTTTGTGGACCCATCGCAGATTACAGCTTTCAGGTTCCCAGGTTGGACACAGAGCGACCGGATCGGGCGGATAGGGTGGGATGGAGATCAAGTTGGTTTCCATCTGAGTTTTGTTGCAGGTGTGATTTCTGTGTTTTCCTCCTTGAGAAGGAGACCGTAAGGACAGGGGGGTCCCGGTCGTGCTTTAAGGTTACTGTAGGTCGTGTGTTTTCGTCATGGTAACGGAGGGTGAAATACTAAACGGGGTGGAGAAAAAAACCAGCCTGAAGTCAGCTGGTGTTTTGTGGAGGCCTCGTTAAGACGGCCTCATAACGAGAGTCGTTACAGCGTGCTGACGAGTCGTTACGTCAGATATGTGACAATTAGAAAACCCTCCAGATTACTTCCTCTAGAAAGTCCAATGTCAGCTATGATGTCATCACTGGTAATGTTTTTATTATTTCAGTCAGTCACTTTCATAACTGTCTAACCCTCATGGGGCTCTGGTGGGTGCTGGAGCCCATCCCGGGGCAGGGTACACCCTGAACAGGTCTGTCGTAGGGCCACACACACACTCATTTCTAGGGGTAATCTGACACTGGCCAATCAACCTAGCTTGCATGTCTTTGGAGGATGGGAGGAAACCGGAGTACCCGGAGGAAACCCACGCAAACACGGGGAGAACATGCAAACTCCACACAGAAAGGACAGTGTTCCAAGTCTTGTCCCCACCCGGGACTTGAACCCATGACCTTGTTGCTGTGTAGCCACTGTGCTGTCCACCTGAAACGACCTGAAACCCCAAGCTTTTAAGACATAGTGGGTAGTGAATGAAGTTGCCACAGCGGGCAGGGCGACTGTCCTGTACATAAAGGGTTGTGGGTTCAGTCCCATGTCCGGAGTTCATGTCGAGGTGTCCTTGACCAAGACGCTGAACCCCAATGTCTCCTGATGGGGGTTCCAGCGTGCGTGCCAGCTTCCACCATCAGGTATGAATGTGTGTGAATGGGTGAACGTGGTCTGCTGCCACTTTGAGTGCCAACGCAGGTTTAAAAGAGCTTAAGAAGTAGAATCCAGTAAACATCTGGAGTGTAAATCATGTTCCGTTCCCTCTGACCTTCCTGTACGTCCCCCTTTATTAGTTTTATACCCTGTCGTTACCACAGCAACATAGATCTCTATCCATCAGGTACTGTCTCACCATCAAAGACGCCGGGTCACACCGCCCAAACGTTCCTACCCTCACCATAGTAACCAGGATCTACGTTCCTACCCTCACCATGGTAACCAGGATCTACGTTCCTACCCTCACCATGGTAACCAGGATCTACGTTCCTACCCTCACCATGGTAACCAGGATCTATGTTCCTACCCTCACCATGGTAACCAGGATCTACGTTCCTACCCTCACCATGGTAACCAGGATCTATGTTCCTACCCTCACCATGGTAACCAGGATCTACGTTCCTACCCTCACCATGGTAACCAGGATCTACATTCCTACCCTCACCATGGTAACCAGGATCTATGTTCCTACCTTCACCATGGTAACCAGGATCTACATTCCTACCCTCACCATGGTAACCAGGATCTATGTTCCTACCCTCACCATGGTAACCAGGATCTACGTTCCTACCCTCACCGTGGTAACCAGGATCTATTTTCCTACCCTCACCATGGTAACCAGGATCTACATTCCTACCCTCACCATGGTAACCAGGATCTATGTTCCTACCCTCACCATGGTAACCAGGATCTACATTCCTACCCTCACCATGGTAACCAGGATCTATGTTCCTACCCTCACCATGGTAACCAGGATCTACGTTCCTACCCTCACCGTGGTAACCAGGATCTATGTTCCTACCCTCACCATGGTAACCAGGATCTACGTTCTTACCCTCACCGTGGTAACCAGGATCTATTTTCCTACCCTCACCATGGTAACCAGGATCTACGTTCTTACCCTCACCGTGGTAACCAGGATCTATTTTCCTACCCTCACCATGGTTAGGTTCTGTGTGTGTGTTATTTACCACTTGTAAATCGAGAGCTTTGCTTTTCGGCTCAGCTCTTTCTTCACCCCGACGGACCGATGCAGCGTCCTAGTCTTTCCTACCGTTCTCCAGCATAGTACGGGTGATGTGAGCGGGCATTAAGATCTGATCTGATTCCGTCAGTCGTTCCGACTTTCAAAGTTCTAAAACCTCCTTCTGATGACCTGATGCCGTCCATCCTGGTCCTCTGAACATGTCTAACCCCTCTGCCCTCCGTCCTGTGTGTTTCCAGCACACGTGCAGGCATGCCGCGCTCTCATGATCATCTCCCTGCTGTTGGGTCTCGGCAGCATGGTCGTCGGTTTGCTCGGACTCAAGTGCATCAAGATCGGTTCTGCCACCGAGCAATCCAAGGCTAAGATCGCAACCACAGGGGGCACGCTGAGCATGCTGGGAGGTAAGAGCCCGTCACTGGGTTACACACACACACACACACACACACACACACAAGGGTCCAATGGGGAAAGAGGGCTCAGTGGGAAGAGCGTCCTGTAATCAACCTTAGGGGAGGTGTAGCTCTGATAGAACGGCCATCTTTGGACCAAGATGGCTGGTTTGATTCCTGATGAGCTCATGTCAAAGTGTCCCTGGAGTAGACACATAACCCATTGACGCCGTCATGGCTGCCTGCTGCGGTGCAGCGACGTCCCTTATCCGCTGCCCACGGGCTCCCCGCTTGGCCTGGACCCCCGCCTTCAAGAACCTCCTGCCTGGACGGCTGCTCGCGGTAACCACCTCGCTCATGCTGCCGTTTGCAGGAACAACCTCGCCCGGACCGCCGCCACAGTAAGCCATCGTGCCTCGTTCCAAACAGAACGGTGGTTTGCAGGCTGACACACCACCATGTCGTCATCCGTACAGTCCATGCGAGGGCTCCCCAATGTCTCTCTGGGCTGCTTATTCTGCTTTGGCTCCTGTTCTCCTCTCCGATCGCTCTCCCTCTCCCCCCAGCTGCCCCTTATATACCAATCAGGGACAGCACCACCTCTTAGTAGCAGGTCATGCCCGACCAGATGATGGCAGAGTTTCTATGATTCCCAAACATTTTTAATGTCTGACCAAACCAACCAGTCATATCGGGGCACTGCCATGCATCGCTCTGTCTATCTTTGTGTCATAAGGCTGTTTACACACATGGCAGAGCCATAGCAAACTGAGGGATTCCTCGTGCCACCCGAATTGGGCAGGGAATTTATAAAAAATTCTCTCAAATTGGGCAAAAAATTTTTAAAATTCTAAAAAAAAAGGCCAATATTTTGTAAAAAAAAAATCTTAATATTTTGTTAAAAATCTTTAGATTTTTGCAAAATTTGCAAAAGTTCTAAAAAAAAATAAAAATCACGTAAATTCTCAAAAAATTCAAAAATATATATTGTTTTAAATTTTCTAAATTTTTGAAATTATCAAAAAACTTTTGAGGTCCCGGGGCGTTGGCCTTGTGGTAGAGATACCGTCTTTCAACTGAGAGAACCTGGTTCGGTTCCCTTTGGGGCCGCTCCTACTCCAAATCAATAAAAAAGAAGTACAGAAAAAAAGTCGTTGTTTTTTTTTTTTTTTTGAGAATTTCCCAAAATCCTCAAAAGATTAGCAAAAATTCTCTCTCTTTTTTTTTTCCTCAAAACTCCGACAGATTTTCCGAACACGTTGAACAGCAGCGAGAAACCGGGTGGGAGAAAAATCTAGAGTTTTAGGACCAAAGTGTGAGGGTTTCTTCTGCTCTGCAGTGAAATCTGAAAACCCGGACGGACGGTTAAAAATGATTTATGATCCTCTGTTTAAACACCGACCTCAGTAAAGAGTTTCTAGAACAAACCAATCAGATTTTACGAGCAGTTTCTCTGAACAAAGCATGGGATTTAAAATCCTTTCTGATTGGCTGAGACCAAACACCACAGAAACCCACTTTTTAAAAAAAACTAAGATCTCGGCGTTTTTGTACTTTTTAAGGATACGGTTTGTGTTTTTTTTTTCCAGCTTAAATCATTATTTAAGTCAAACAAAGACGTTTAAAAAGTTAAGTTTTTGCACTTTGAGTCACAGGCCCAGATACAGCAGTGGGCGGGGCCTCTCCGGTTGATTATTAACCGGCTGAGCAGCGTTTATATGTTTGACCTGTGATGTGACTCATCATGTCTACTGATGAGGTGACACCGATGGACTGGATTATTATGGGAGAGAAAAATTTAGATAACGGATACAAGCTGCTGTAGATCCTGAGAGAATCCTGGGCTTCCTGTCTAAGGATGTTGCCCCTGCGAACCCGGCCCCGGATGAGCGGAAGACGACGGAACAGATTTATTATGGGAATGAGGGATAAGGGGGTAGGGCGAGCGTCTTGTAACAGGAAAGATGCCGGTTGGGTTTCCGCCCGTAGTTCAGGAAACCAAACCCCCAATGTCTCCTGATGGTGGTTTCCAGCTTGCATGTCAGCTTCCACCATTGGGTATGAATGGGTGAATGTGAACAACGCAGGTAGAAAAGAGCTGTTTACAAAGACTGCATGTCTGCATGTCTGCAGGTCTGTGCTGCATCATAGCGTGTTCCTGGTACGGCTTCCAGGTGGTACAAGACTTCCACAACCCGCTGTATGGAGGAGTGAGGTAGGTCAATGTGAGACGGAACGACGGGTTCATCCAACTAAACTGACCTCCTTATTAAATTATGGTTACCATGGTGAGGGTAGGAACGTAGATCCTGGTTACCATGGTGAGGGTAGCAACGTAGATCCTGGTTACCATGGTGAGGGTAGGAACGTAGATCCTGGTTACCATGGTGAGGGTAGGAACGTAGATCCTGGTTACCATGGTGAGGGTAGGAACGTAGATCCTGGGTACCATGGTGAGGGTAGGAATTTAGATCCTGGTTACCATGGTGAGGGTAGGAACGTAGATCCTGGTTACCATGGTGAGGGTAGGAACGTAGATCCTGGTTACCATGGTGAGGGTATGAACGTAGATCCTGGTTACCATGGTGAGGGTAGGAACATAGAATCTGGTCACCACGGTGAGGGTAGGAAGGTAGATCCTGGTTACCATGGTGAGGCTAGGAACTAGGAACGTAGATCCTGGTTACCATGGTGAGGGTAGGAACATAGATCCTGGTTACCATGGTGAGGGTAGGAACGTAGATCCTGGTTACCATGGTGAGGGTAGGAACGTAGATCCTGGTTACCATGGTGAGGGTAGGAACGTAGATCCTCGTTACCATGGTGAGGGTAGGAACATAGATCCTGGTTACCATGGTGAGGGTAGGAACATAGATCCTGGTTAGCTTGGTGAGGGTAGGAATTTAGATCCTGGTTACCATGGTGAGGGTAGGAACGTAGATCCTGGTTACCATGGTGAGGGTAGGAACGTAGATCCTGGTTACCATGGTGAGGGTAGGAACGTAGATCCTGGTTACCATGGTGAGGGTATGAACGTAGATCCTGGTTACCATGGTGAGGGTAGGAACATACTGTAGATCCTGGTCACCACGGTGAGGGTAGGAACGTAGATCCTGGTTACCATGGTGAGGGTAGGAACTAGGAACGTAGATCCTGGTTACCATGGTGAGGGTAGGAACGTAGATCCTGGTTACCATGGTGAGGGTAGGAACATAGATCCTGGTTACCATGGTGAGGGTAGGAACGTAGATCCTGGTTACCACGGTGAGGGTAGGAATGTAGATCCTGGTTACCATGGTGAGGGTAGGAACGTAGATCCTGGTTACCATGGTGAGGGTAGGAACATAGATCCTGGTTACCATGGTGAGGGTAGGAACCTAGATCCTGGTTACCATGGTGAGGGTACAGATAAACGGATCTGTGGTCTCTGTGTTTCCAGGTTTGAACTTGGTTCGGGTCTCTACATGGGTTGGGGGGCAGCGGCTCTGTCCATTCTGGGCGGGGCCATGCTCTGCACTGCTTGCAAAAGGGCGTCACCTCCTGGAAAGAAAGGGTAACTACATTCCATCATTTTCTCTCTTCGTACCGAGTCAAACAGTAACAGACTGTCTTCTCCATCCTCAGCGGTTACCCGGGAAGCGGAGCCCCGAAGGTCTACACGGCAACGGCAAAGTCCGACCCCGACCCGAGGGCCTACGTCTAGACACACACATCCATGGATACACACAGTGTCGTGTTTTGTTTCCCAAGTTTGGCGTTTTGTTGTTTTTGTAGCGACAAGTTTTTAACAATATTTTAAACTTTATTCATTCGACAAAACAAAAAAATAAAATTAATCAGAGATTAAAAAAAATGTTTGATTTTATTTGAATAAAGTTTATGTAAAAAAATAATCTGGAGTTTGGATTTTAATAAAAAAAAACATTATTTAAAAATGTGTGTGTGTGTGTGTGTGTGTATCTATATGTGAGTGTGTGTGTGTGCGTGCGTGCGTGCGCGCGCGTGCGTGCGTGCGTGCGTGCGTGTGTGTGTGTGTGTGTGTGTGTGTGTGTAATCTGCAGTAATTCTGATGATTAATCCCGTCTCTACCTGCTGACTGTCAGGATGAAGGATTACAGACACGTGCAGACAGACTGGATCAGAACCAGTCTGTACCAGTCCCTGTGCCCCTGCCCCACCACCCCTGTGCCCCCTACCCACCATCACTGTGCCCCCTATCCACCCCCTGACCCTGGGGGTAGAGGGTGCCCACCCACTCTCTATTCCCAGCTAAACTAAAATGAAACCAAAACTGGACCCTATGGTGGTGCAGTGGGTACCAACAGTGGCCTCCCAGCATGAAGGTCAGGGGTTCAAGTCCCAGGTGGAGCCAAAGTTTGGAACACTGTTCTTTCTGTGTGTAGTTTGCATGTTCTCTATGTGTATGTGTGTGTTTTCTCTGGTTTAAAAACATACATGTTAGGTTGATTGGCTGATAGGAAATTTTCCCTAGGAATTGAATTGAACAGGCACGTTGGCACAGTGGGTAGCACAGCAAAGAGGTTGTGGGTTTGAGTCCCTGGTGGGGACAAGGCTTAGAACACTGTCCTTTCTGTGTGGAGTTTGTATGTTCTCCCCGTGTTTGCGTGGGTTTCCTCCTGGTACTCCGGTTTCCTCCCACCCTCCAAAACCATGCATGATAAGTTGATTGGCCGGTGCAAAATTGTCCCTTTCGCGTGTGTGTGTGTGTGTTTCTGTCTGTATATGTGTGTGTTTCTATTTGTGTGTGTGTGTGTGTGTGTGTGTGTGTGTGTGTGTGTGCATGTTTAGAAGCTTGCTTCATTCATTACAGAGAAGGCCTTTAATCTGCAGCCGTTGTGCTGACGGAGGTGGAACTGGTTTCAATCCTCTCCTGGAAACGGAGGCGGTGGTGTTAGGGTGGGGTCACGCTAGCTCCTGATTGGCTAACGGAGCAGCTTATATGGAGCTGGTTTCATCCTGGTCTCTTCTCATCATCGGCTGCTGACCAGGTGAGTTTCACTCATCTCTCTTTACCTGCAGAAACAACTGGTTCAGAATGGTTCAAAATGATTTAGTAAAAAACGTAAAACATCTCTAGAAAGTTTTAAAGATAAAAATCAAACTCCATGTTTGTCGTTTAAAAGATGGAAAATTTGGATTAAAAGGGTTCAAATTAGGATTATACTGAATGACCTTTAGAGAGTCCGTCATGGTGAAGGAGGAGCTGAGCTCTGGATTTACCAGTCGGTCTACGTTCCTACCCTCACCATGGTAACCAGGATCTACGTTCCTACCCTCACCATGGTAACCAGGATCTACGTTCCTACCCTCACCATGGTAACCAAGATCTACGTTCCTACCCTCACCATGGTAACCAGGATCTACGTTCCTACCCTCACCATAATAACCAGGATCTACGTTCCTACCCTCACCATGGTAACCATGGTAACGTAGATCCATGGTAACCAGGATCTACGTTCCTACCCTCACCATGGTAACCAGGATCTACGTTCCTACCCTCACCATGGTAACCAGGATCTATGTTCCTACCCTCACCATGGTAACCAGGATCTACGTTCCTACCCTCACCATAATAACCAGGATCTACGTTCCTACCCTCACCATGGTAACCAGGATCTACATTCCTACCCTCACCATGGTAACCAGGATCTACGTTCCTACCCTCACCATAGTAACCATGATCTACGTTCCTACCCTCACCATGGTAACCAGGATCTACGTTCCTACCCTCACCATAATAACCAGGATCTACGTTCCTACCCTCACCATGGTAACCAGGATCTACGTTCCTACCCTCACCATGGTAACCAGGATCTATGTTCCTACCCTCACCATGGTAACCAGGATCTACGTTCCTACCCTCACCATAGTAACCATGATCTACGTTCCTACCCTCACCATGGTAACCAGGATCTATGTTCCTACCCTCACCATGGTAACCAGGATCTACGTTCCTACCCTCACCATGGTAACCAGGATCTACGTTCCTACCCTCACCATGGTAACCAGGATCTACGTCCCTACCCTCACCATGGTAACCAGGATCTATGTTCCTACCCTCACCATGGTAACCAGCTGGGAAGGTGACTGAAAAAAAAAACGTGATCCAATTCAAACAGCCAAAAAGCGTTTCCTCTGCAGGGTGGGCAGGGTCTCAAAGGCAGCGGTAGCAGCTCTGCCATTTGGAATGCACTATGAGTAGAGCCGTTGCTCTTCCGGGTCAAGAGAAGCCAGATGGGGTGGTTCAGGCATCTGGGTAGGATTCTCCCTGAACGCCTCACTGGTGAGGTGTTCCATCCCACTGGGAGGAGACCCAGTGGCAAGCCTCGAGCCCCCTGAAGGCACCATGTCCATAATGCCACTGTCTGGTGTTCTGTTGAGTTGTGAGGCATGGCGATTCTGTACATGGCCATGATGTAATCAAACCCCGCCCACTTTGTTGTACCCCTTGTTTTATGAGATCTTCTTCGTTTCACTGACACGTCATATTTATTTACACTTCACTCTTTGATTACTCTAAACTTAACCCCGCCCCTTTTGTACACTTCACTTCCTCTTACCCTCATCCTAAACTTAGCCACACCTCCAAACCCAACCAATCACCTACTTTTACCATCAGTAAGGGTCTTAAACATCTTAATTTTGGACGTAATTCAGGTCAGAAAACTGCGTTTATCAGACATGGTCCTACTGTGATAGATGGCTAGAAAAAAAAAACAGTTTACATAAACACAGAAGAAGATATTCATCCCTCAACGGGGAAATTTCTGTGCTGCATTACATCGGATCAGGCTGCCTGGACAGGACTAACGGAGGGAGAAACGGGGGATTAGATGTCTTCTCCAAGGACACCTAGACATGAGCCCAGTGAGATTCAAAACTCTTGATCCAAGGGTCACCATGGTAACCAGGTGACCCAGGTGACGCATAACGTTTTTACCACTGAGCTATCGCCTCCTCCCTAGGCAAGGGGGGAAGCTCCTTTTGACGGGGAGTGCATCATGGGGGCGGAGTTTGGTTGTGAGAGACGAGACTGGCTGTGATGCCAGTCTTGTCTGTTGAAACGTGATGCGTGTGTGGCCGCACCTCCTCGTCCTGAACCCCGTCTGCACAATACAAAGAGTGGTCCATTTTGTTTCTAAGAGGCGTGGTTGTGTAGCGGTGAGGGCCTCCGATGTGTGTGTGTGTGTGAGAGAGAGAGGTGGTTTGCAGTGAGGTGTGTGTTCTCTGAGAGACTTAATCAGGATGAGTGGGTTTGTCACCTGACTGGAGATGGCACATAAACCAATGGTTTAAACAGACGGTGAAACTGGTTTCCAGTGGGGTTTTTTTGTGTATCACTCCCACCACCCTATTGGTTATTGAGCGGCTCTTCAAAGGTGGATGAATAAATATTATAATTTAAGTATATAGAGGACCCTCTCCATCCGACATTAACCCGTTCCGTTGGGATCATAAGGCGGCCAATAGAAACCTATGATAATCAGCCAACGCATCTAAAACCCCATGTTTTCATTTTTTTACTATTCATCCCTCACCAGTGAAATCTGTGTACTGCACTCCTACACCGCAGCAGGCTGCCATGACGGTGCCAATGGAGGGAGAAACAAGGGGTTAGGTGTCTTCTCCAAGGACCCTAGATGTGAATTCAATAGGTATCAAACCCGGGAACTTCCGGTTGACTTCTGGTCCGCGGGCGACATTATTTACCATTAGAGTGACGTGACTAGAGCTGGTAGTGAGTGGGTATAGAGGGCAGACAAGATGGCAGACATAACGTTTCATTTAGTCTTCTGACCTGCTTATTGCAGATAGGGTCGATGTGGGTGTCGGAGCCTATCCCGGCTGAGTTAAGGCGAGACGCAGGGTACATCCTGAACAGTCTTTTGCGAGGCCACACACACAGACAACCATCCACACACACACACACACACACACACACCATCCACACACACATTCATTCCTAGGGGTCATTTTATAGCAGTCAATCAACCTAACATGTATGTTTTTGAAAGAAACCAAAGAAAACCCTCACATACACAGGTAGAACATGCAAACTCCACACAGGAAGAACAGTGTTTCAAACCTCACCCACACTTTGGGACTCAAACCACCTACCTTCCTGCTATCAGGCCACCATGCTAACACTGTGCAGCAGTAAAGGGATTTTGCATTGCAAATGTTTCAGGTTCCATTTTATCAAGTTTGGTTGCTTAGCGACCACCAATCAGAGACCTCGCTGCTGTGACGATCTTTGAACTTTTCAGAAAAAAATGTGGATAGACAATGAGCTCATCATACTGGTTTTGGTCAGGGAGAGGAGGGGGTTTATGGAAGAACCCATGGGCAGGGTAAACAGTTCAACCGGTTTAAAGAACAGAGGAGATGTTTGGAGGTGAACCACCTGAACCAGGAACCACCTAAGATGGTTTAGGTTTGATTTATGTAGCTTTACATAAGCGGGTAGGACGTTGGCACAGGCGTTAACCCATGTATGTGTGGGTTTTCTCTGGTTTCCTCCAAAAGCATACATGTTAGGTTGATTGGCTGCTAGGAATGAGTGTGTGTGGATGGTTGTCTGCGTGTTTGTGGCCCTGCAAAAGACCAGCCACATGTTCAGGTGTACCCTACCTCTCGCCTGATATCAGACAGTCTAGGCTTCGGCACTCCCGGAATCTCTGTAAGCAGTCGTTTCTTCCCGGGGGACGGGTCTCTTTTTTGTGTGTATCCCTCTGAGGTTTCTTCTTTTTTATCCTCACTGCTGGGTTGTTTGTAGTTTATCCTCACCGTGAAGGAGGAAACGTAGATCCTGGTTACCATGGTGAGGGTAGGAACGTAGATCCTGGTTACCATGGTGAGGGTAGGAACGTAGATCCTGGTTACCATGGTGAGGGTAGGAATGTAGATCCTGGTTACCACGGTGAGGGTAGGAACGTAGATCCTGGTTACCATGGTGAGGGTAGGAACATAGATCCTGGTTACCATGGTGAGGGTAGGAATGTAGATCCTGGTTACCACGGTGAGGGTAGGAACGTAGATCCTGGTTACCATGGTGAGGGTAGGAACATAGATCCTGGTTACCATGGTGAGGGTAGGAACATAGATCCTGGTTACCATGGTGAGGGTAGGAACATAGATCCTGGTTACCATGGTGAGGGTAGGAACATAGATCTTGGTTACCATGGTGAGGGTAGGAACGTAGATTCCGGTTACCACGGTGAGGGTACGAACGTAGATCCCGGTTACCATGATGAGGGTAGGAACATAGATCCTGGTTACCATGGTGAGGGTAGGAACATAGATCCTGGTTACCATGGTGAGGGTAGGAACATAGATCCTGGTTACCATGGTGAGGGTAGGAACATAGATCTTGGTTACCATGGTGAGGGTAGGAACGTAGATTCTGGTTACCACGGTGAGGGTACGAACGTAGATCCCGGTTACCATGATGAGGGTAGGAACATAGATCCTGGTTACCATGGTGAGGGTAGGAACGTAGATCCTGGTTACCATGATGAGGGTAGGAACATAGATCCTGGTTACCATGGTGAGGGTAGGAACGTAGATCCTGGTTACCATGGTGTGGGAGGAAACCAAGAGGCAGAACCCGGACCCGCTGGAGAGACCCGCTCACAGCTGGACAGGGATTGACTTGGGATCCTTCCGGATGAGCTGTAGGATGCAGCCGGAGTAAGAGAAGCCTGGGCTTCCTGTCTGAGGCTGTTGCCCCGGCGACCCGGCCCCGGATAAGCAGAAGACGACGGAACCTAGTTGGTTAAAAAGATAAACCATTAGTCTTGCTGCTGAGATATGTCAGGTATGAAACAGATGGGTGGAGTTTGGCAGCACATCAACTAGATTACAAGGATTTTTTTAATCAGAAAATAAAAGCAGAGGACGTCCATGAACAGGTTTGACCGCCTTTTTAAATGTGAGATGTAGGGTTACGTTTCCACCGTCACTCTGAGCCGCAGCTCTAGCCTCTGGCAACAAGCCTCCTCGTTGAGCCGCCACCTTATCGCGGTGGAGCAGTTTGCGTGCCCCAATGATCCTAGGAGCTAAGTTGCCCGGGGCTTAATGCCCCAAGACAAACAAGTCCTGGGTGAGGTGCCAGACAACGCGTGGCTCAAACACCCGTATGAACCAATCAAGCATAGCCAAGTTGCCCTTGCCCGGAAGCAGGTCGCCGGGGTCCCCCTTTGAAGCAAGCCCGAAGGTGGGGCACGAGAGTGAGCACCTGGTGGCCGGGCTTTTACCCATGGGGCCCGAACAGGGGACATGGCGCCCTTCCAGTGGACTCACCACCTGTAGGAGGGTCCATAGGGGTCGGGTGAACGAGGAGATGGATGGCAGCCGCCGACGGGGACCCTGGCTGTCTGATCCTTGGCTGCATAAACTAGCTCTAGGAACGTGGAACGTCACTTCTCTGGCGGGGAAGGAGCCCAAGCTGGTGGAGGTTGAGCGGTTCCGGCTAGTTAGAGCCTCGATGCACAGCTTGGGCTCAGGAACCAGGCCTCTTGCCGGGATAGGCTCCGGCTCCTCCCGTAACTTCCTCAGGATTAAGGGGTTCAGAAGATGAAGCAAAACTATACTCAGGTTGAGACGATTAATTCCATTCTGTTGTTCTGCTTATCTGGGGCCTGCTTATTCCCGGCCTCGGATGGGAAGCATAGGCTTCTCTCCCGAGCTGCATCCTCCAGCTCACCCAGAAGGATCCCGAGTCATTCCCCAGCCGGCTGGGAGACATAGTCTCTCCAGCAGGTCCAGGGTCTGCCTCTGATTCTCCTCCTGGTGGGATGGAATCCCTTCACAAGTGGTAGGTGTCCTAACCAGAGGCCTGGACCACCCCATCTAGCTTTTCTCGACCCGGAGAAGCCACGGCTCTAATCCAAGCTCCTCCCAGATGGCAGAGCTCATACCCTCAATGGTCCTGATAATGACATGTGTTTTTGTTTTTTTCAGGATATTCTGAACAGATTTTCTCCACGTTTCTGTCAACATGAGTCCAAAAAACGTCATTTTCAAGAAGGTCTGCAAAGACAAGTCGGTAAGAAACGATGCTCACCAGGGACACATCATTCATGAAAGCTGACAGTCAAAATGTGGGTGAAAACGAGGTTTGTACAGTGCCATGGTAACTGAAGAGGATCAGAGACTAGGAACTAGCCGTCGAAATCCAACGGCAGAACGGTAGAAGCTGTTTTTGTGGTGGGACGTTCTGGTCCGAATGAACCGGAGCCTCCTGCCCGAGGAGAGTCGCTCAAAAAGTCCAGGGTGGGAAGGGTCAGCTGCTATCCAACCTGCATGCCCCGAGTCCTGGAGACGTACAGGTCATGGAGAGATGGAAGGCTGCAGCCAATCACCTTATCCACGGAGCGCACGATGCGCTGCAGTCTGTGTATGTCCCTGGCTGTGGCTCCAGCGAAACACACGGTGATGGAGGAGGTGAGGATGGACTCCATGAGGCACCAACATCTGGGCGGGCAGCTTGGCTTTCTTCAGTACACCCTCCGATGGACGGCCCCCACATTAGGTTCTGTGTGATGGTTGTGCCGAGGAAGCGGACAGAGTCTACAGTGGAGATTGGGGAGTCTGTCAGTGCAGGGAGGGGCATGAGGGGGACATAAGCAGGCTTATAGATCACTGTGCCAGACTGAACAGTCATCACTACTCTATGTTCAAGAATAACCACAGCATATTTAACCAAAACATCTATTTTAATAGTTAAAGTTTACTCCTGGTGACGCGATGCTGACCTCTGCAGGCTGTGTCGATGTATGACGCCTGTTTTAACAGAAAAAAACCTGCAGAAAAATTTATTTCTTTCATCAAAAAGTCATTTATTGTATTGTGTTGTTGTTTTTATCTGAATTTTCAGGGTTAAAAAAAAAAGAAAAACCAAGTTTCGTGAAGGCCCGCCCCACTTAAAAAAATAATAAATAAACAAAAAATACATCAATCGTTTGTGCAGTAAAACGTTTCGTTTGTGCTATTTTAGTTTATTCAAATTTTAAGAAATATGACTTGGACGATGACATCATCAAAGATGGCGACGCCCGGAAATAAATAAAAAGGTCTGGATGATGTCATCGTTCAAATTTTATTTCTTAAAATGTAAATAAACTAAAATAGCACAAACAATTGACATGTTTTCGTTTGTTTTTGTTCAAAACAAAAGTCACCGAATTTTTTCTAAGAGGGGCCAACTTCACGGAGCTGATTATTGGTGGATCACTTTTAAGCAGGAAGTCATTTTAATTGACTTCATATCAAAAAGTGATCCACCAATAAACTTCTAACATTGATTTTGTTTTTATTTTCTTCTTATTTTCTGATTTGTAATAAAATAAGAACGTGGCACCAAACAAAATTCAGGTTGACCGTGTTCCTGTCTGCTTCAGGTCGGAGTGTACATGGGAAAAAGAGACTTTGTGGACCGTGTGGACTCAGTGGATCCAGTTGGTGAGTCCCACACTGTTCCATTTTATTCCAAACTCCAAGATAAACCCGCTTTACACCCGTCACAGACCCTAAAAAATATCAAAACAAAGAGAAATCATGGTTATTTAGGTTCGCAATTATTTACTGTTACACTCACCCGCTTCTGTGCAAAAAGAAAACAAGTTACACCCCCTGTAGTTTCTTTACAGCACTTCCTGTTGCCTGATTGGTGTTAAAAAAAAAAAAAAAAACACACCATAGAGCTAATCCTCTCTGTGCTCACTCTGACCATCAGAGCACTACCGCCAGCTACTGGAGTGGATGTGCAATTACACTTTATTCTTGTATGACAAAAAAAAAAAAAGAATGTTACCCTGGGCAGCACGGTGTCCCAGTGGGCAGCACAGTCGCTTCACAGCAAGAAGGTCGTGGGATCGAGTACCTGGCAGGGACGAGGCTTGGAGCGCTGGCCTTTCTGTGTGGAGCATGTTCTTCCCGTGTTTGAGTGGGTTTCCTCCCACCCTCCAAAGACATGCATGCTAGGTTGATTAGGAATGAATGTGTGTGGCCCCGTGACAAACTGGCAACCTGTTCGGGGTGTACCCTGCCCCTCTTGAATCAGACGGGATGCGCTCCAGCACCCCCCGCAGCCCTGTAAAGGATAGACAGATAAGAAGGTGACTGACTGACTGTTACCCCGGTTCACACGCAACCCCCATGCCATGAGAGGTACCCCCTTTTATTTGAGAAGCACACTTGTATAATGTGCCCGCTGTGGCTCAATGTCTGGTTCCAGACAGTTGTTAAAAGCCCAGAAAAAAAAAAAAAACAACCGGTTAAAACTTGGCACGTGTCTTCTGTAGAAAACTGGAAATCTTGATGTTTTCTTATGTTTGTCCACCAGATGGCATCATTGTGATTGATCCTGAGGCTCTGCAGGGGAGGAAAGGTGTGTATCCTCCGTTACCCTGGTAACACGCTGTAACCATGGTGATGAAGTTTGTGTTTCTCGCTCACAGTCTTCGTCACGCTGTCCTGCACCTTCCGCTACGGCAGGGACGACATGGACGTGATGGGGATTGCCTTCCGTAGGGAGCTCTACCTGTCCACACGACAGGTGTACCCTCCCCTGCAGGACCGTGACAAGGGGGTACACACCAAAGTCCAGGCCAAGCTGCTGCGCAAACTGGGAAACAATGCCTACCCGTTTTTCTTCGAGGTACGTGGACGCAGAAATTTACCTAAAAAAATGGCCAAATGGTAGGATACGTTCCTACCCTCACCATGGTAACCAGGATCTATGTTCCTACCCTCACCATGGTAACCAGGATCTATGTTCCTACCCTCACCATGGTAACCAGGATCTACGTTCCTACCCTCACCATGGTAACCAGGATCTATGTTCCTACCCTCACCATGGTAACCAGGATCTACATTCCTACCCTCACCATGGTAACCAGGATCTGCGTTCCTACCCTCACCGTGGTAACCAGGATCTATGTTCCTACCCTCACCATGGTAACCAGGATCTACGTTCCTACCCTCACCATGGTAACCAGGATCTACGTTCCTACCCTCACCATGGTAACCAGGATCTACGTTCCTACCCTCACCATGGTAACCAGTATCTACGTTCCTACCCTCACCATGGTAACAGGATCTATGTTCCTACCCTCACCATGGTAACCAGGATCTACGTTGCTACCCTCACCATGGTAACCAGGATCTACGTTGCTACCCTCACCATGGTAACCAGGATCTACGTTCCTACCCTCACCATGGTAACAGGATCTATGTTCCTACCTTCACCATGGTAACCAGGATCTATGTTCCTATCCTCACCATGGTAACCAGGATCTACGTTCCTACCCTCACCATGGTAACCAGGATCTACATTCCTATCCTCACCATGGTAACCAGGATCTACGTTGCTACCCTCACCATGGTAACCAGGATCTACGTTGCTACCCTCACCATGGTAACCAGGATCTACGTTCCTACCCTCACCATGGTAACAGGATCTATGTTCCTACCCTCACCATGGTAACCAGGATCTACGTTGCTACCCTCACCATGGTAACCAGGATCTACGTTGCTACCCTCACCATGGTAACCAAGATAAAAGGACGAGGAACAATCTT
The DNA here is from genome assembly GCA_902685375.1 of Neostethus bicornis. Classification (NCBI taxonomy): domain Eukaryota; kingdom Metazoa; phylum Chordata; class Actinopteri; order Atheriniformes; family Phallostethidae; genus Neostethus; species Neostethus bicornis. Next base: position 1,233,028 of record CACRXE010000061.1, on the reverse strand, counting down.
TAGTCTGATGGATTTTAGAGAAACAGTTTCCAGCCGGTAACACGTGTGCTTCAGTGGAATGAACACGAGGCTTAACAGCGAACTGTTAAAACGTGTCAAACTGTTTTTGTCTTTCAGTTTCCGGACAACCTGCCTTGCTCAGTGGCCCTGCAGCCTGCACCCAACGATGTCGGCAAGGTGAGATCCTGATCACACCAGAGGTTTGAAACCATGTCACCGAAAAATCATCTGTGGGAATGTAAGAAACTGAAGAGTAAAAAGTTTGAAAGTCTGGAAGTCGTTCATGTAAAAGGCTTGTACGTCCTGGGCAGGGTTGTATGTCCTGGACAGGTCCTACGGGTCACTGTAGGTCCCTGTAGGACCAGGGTTGGCAGGACAATGGAACCATCAAAGGGGAAACATGAGGCTGTGGGACAAGATGTTGAGGGACACCATCATGGCTGCAGCAGGAGAGCAGAACAGCAGATGATCTGGTACCAGAGTGATAAACACCAGGGGTTAAATTATCAGGGGGAAGACAAGGCCCCGGTTGAAGACATCAGGGAGAGGCATTGGGACCAGGAGTGGTGAATTAGGGTGCGACACAGGGCACAGGGCAGGACCAGGAGAGAGGAAATTATCCACAACCTATCAACCTAACACTCTGGAGGGTGAGAGGAAACCGGAGAAAACACACACATACACGGGGAGAACATGCAGACTACACACAGAAAGACACAGGACCAGAACCCTCGACCATCTTGCTGTGATGTCACCGTACTAACCACTGCCAATCAGAGGCCAATCAGTGCTTAGGTTCATTGGATGGTTTTGTGTGTGTGTGTGTGTGTGTGTGTGTGTGTGTGTGTGTGTGTGTGTGTGTGTGTGTGTGTGTGTGTCTGTGTGTGTGTGTCTGTGTCTGTGTGTGTGTCTGTGTGTGTGTATCCTGTTTCTCGCCTTAAATCATCCGAGGTAGGCTCCTGCACCCCGGTAACCCCTGTAGAGATTAGTGATTGTGAAAACAGAAGGATTGATTTGATTGGTCAGCTGCTCCGTCCAATCAGAGAAACTCCGATCTTGTTTCCTGCAGCAATGCGCGGTGGAGTTCGAGATCAAAGCGTTCAGCGCCGAGAGCCAGGACGCTAAAGTACGCAAACGGTGAGTCGTGATGCCGATGAAGGGGCGTCAGACAGACGTCCGGCTTCCTGACGGTCTTGGTTTGGTTCTACAGGAGCACGGTGAAGCTGATGATCAGGAAGGTTCAGTATGCTCCGGAGAGTCAGGAGGAAGCCCCCTCCGTGGAGACCACCAAAGACTTCATCATGTCCGACAAACCGTTACACGTCAAGGCCAGTCTGGACAAAGAGGTGAGTTTTATCAGGATGAGGAGAAGAGTTGGGGTCTGACTCCGCCTCTGACCACGCCTCTGACCCCACCCTGATCCCGCCCATAACTCCGCCCCTGACTCCGCCTCTCGCCCTCAGCTGTACTACCATGGAGAACCAATCAAAGTCACCGTTAACATCACAAACGATTCCAACAAGAACGTAAAGAACGTCATCCTGTCAGGTAAAGGACGCACACACACACACACACACACACAAATATACACACACACACAGACACACATATACACACACATATACACATATACACACACACACATACACACATATACACACACACATACACACACATACACGCACACACACACACACACACACACACACACACACATATACACATACACACACATGCACATACATACACACACATACACATACACACACGCATACACACACACATACACACACACAGATCCACAGAAACACAGACCCACACATACACACACATACATACACACACACTCATACACACACACTCACACATCATCACACACTCTCACACACTTTCACACACTCTCACACACCCTCACACACACACTCACACACTCTCACACACTCTCACACACCCTCATACACTCTCACACACCCTCACACACTCTCACACACTCTCACACACTCTCACACACCCTCACACACTCTCACACACCCTCACACACCCTCACACACACCCTCACACACCCTCACACACCCTCACACACCCTCACACACCCTCACACACCCTCACACACCCTCACACACCCTCACACACACACATTGTTTACTTTCTGATTTTCATTCTGTCTTTAACGTCCGCCATCGACCAGTGGACCAGATCGCCACCGTGGTTCTGTACTCCAACGACAGCTACGTGAAATGTGTGGACCTGGAGGAGTCTGGGTAATGTCACACACACACACACACCTGAGGCCTCATTTACCCAGCGTGTGTACCCCTCCTTCCCTTTTTTTTTAACCAGGGACTCGGTGTCGGCCGGAGCGACGCTTCAAAAGGTCTACAAGATGCTCCCCCTGCTGGCGAACAACCGCGAGCGAAGAGGAATCGCTCTGGACGGAAAACTGAAGCATGAAGACACAAACCTGGCATCATCCAGTGTGTGCGTAGAGGGGAGAAGAGCCGTTCAGCGGAGGGCGCCGTCACTAACATTGCTAACGTGTCTGTGTTTTATTTCAGGGTCAAAGAGGGGGTGCTTAAGGAGGTTTTGGGGATCATGGTTTCCTACAAGGTGACGGTGAAGCTCATCGTTGGAAAGTCAGTGTTTGTTTTTAAAACGAACAGAATCTTTGATTTTTTGGGGGGGTTTTCCTAAAATTTTTTCTCCTTTGTCTCCTCCTGCTGGCAGCATGATGGGATCCAGGTGAGTCAGTACCTCTGGGTTACCTCCCAAAACTGCTTCTCACATGTTCGACAGACGGATCGATGCAGCGTCTGCAAAAGTTAGGACGCCGCGTCGATCTGTCGTGGTGAAGAAAGACCTGCGCAAAGCTCTGGATCTACGTTCCTACCCTCACCATGGTAACCAGGATCTACGTTCCTATCCTCACCATGGTAACCAGGATCTACGTTCCTACCCTCACCATGGTAACCAGGATCTACGTTCCTACCCTCATCATGGTAACCAGGATCTACGTTCCTACCCTCACCATGGTAACCAGGATCTACGTTCCTACCCTCACCATCGTAACCAGGATCTACGTTCCTACCCTCACCATGGTAACCAGGATCTACGTTCCTACCCTCACCATGGTAACCAGGATCTACGTTCCTACCCTCACCATCGTAACCAGGATCTACGTTCCTACCCTCACCATGGTAACCAGGATCTACGTTCCTACCCTCACCATGGTAACCAGGATCTACGTTCCAACCCTCACCATGGTAACCAGGATCTACGTTCCCACGCTCACCATGGTAACCAGTATCTACGTTCCTACCCTCACCATGGTAACCAGGATCTACGTTCCAACCCTCACCATGGTAACCAGGATCTACGTTCCCACGCTCACCATGGTAACCAGTATCTACGTTCCTACCCTCACCATGGTAACCAGGATCTTCGTTCATACCCTCACCATGGTAACCAGGATCTACGTTCCTACCCATCACCATGGTAACCAGGATCTACGTTCATACCCTCACCATGGTAACCAGGATCTATGTTCCTACACTCACCATGGTAACCAGGATCTATGTTCCTACACTCACCATGGTAACCACGATCTATGTTCCTACACTCACCATGGTAACCAGGATCTACGTTCCTACCCTCACCATGGTAACCAGGATCTATGTTCCTACACTCACCATGGTAACCAGGATGGTAATCCGATCAGCTGATGATTTTTCTAAATCTCCTGAACTGTGCTTGTGTTTCTTTCCGCAGCGAGGTGGGTCTGGAAATCCCCTTCAGACTGATGCACCCCAAACCGGAAGCAGGTGAACCCCTCTGTTACCCCTCCTCTTTCTGTGAATGCTAACGTGCTATCAGTCGTTCTAACCGTGTGTCTGACCTCTTCATGCTGACCACAGTGAAGGACAGGTAAACCTGCTGCTCAGCCTTTCTGCTTTTATCCAGGATCCCTTTTCACTGCATCAGCAACATGGCCGCTCTGCTCCCCCATCACCTCTTAATGTCCCTCCGTCTGCAACAAAACTCAAAAAATATCAGTTTGGGTTGAAAGTCAGTCTAAATTTAAACACAGAGGGTCGACTCATTGTTATAAAAAAATTAGGGGCATTTTATTAATTTCAATTTTGATTTTCAAACCAGTTTTTTTTTTTGAGAGTTTATGTAAAATTTGACTTTTATTGTAAAAAAAACAGCAGGTTATTTCTTACTTAAAAAAAAAAAAGAAAAAAAAAAGAAAAGCTTTTATTTTGAAAATACATTTAGAAAATAAGGCTTTTTTATTTTTCAAAATAAGAAAAAAGATCATTTTTAAAAATTCATTTTATTAGTTTTTTTTTTTTTTAAGTTGATCAAAAAATTTTGCAAAATTGAAAAATTTGAACAAAAGAATAAAAGATTTGTTCATTTTTTTTATTTTAGTTTCAAACAGAAAATCTTACAAAGTGTTTTAAGTGTGTTTGTGAATCGAGACGTTTCAACTTCCATCATTTTCAATCGGACCTGAGAACGGGTGTCAGGATCCGGTCCTCGCGGGCCGATGTCCTGAAGGGTTTCCATGTGTTCCTGGTTTAGTGGAACACATGGAAACCCTTCCGGACACCAGCCCTCCAGGATAGAAGTTTAACATCCCTGATATAAACTAACCCGAGTTAATCCCGCCCCTAAGACGGAGCTAACCCCAACAACACCTGATAACAACCCTTTTAAAAACCAACACAAATGTGAAGCTACCTGCACCTGCTTCCATCACGAGTAGTGCGATTAGTGCCTGGTGCCCATGTTAGCATTAGCATTAGCATCGATGTTTCCACCACGTGTTTCTCTTCCAGTGAGATGGAGGAGGAAATGGTCTTCCAGGAGTTTAAGCGGTCCTACTTGAAGGGGATCATCGGAGACGATGACGACGAGGAGGGAAACGTTTCAGGAGGAGACGACATGATCCCTAAAGAGAAATAGCGCCGCCCTGTGGTGACGTCAGGGCGGTCCGACGGAGAAAAAAAACAATGTATCTTTAGTTTTGTGCTTATGCAGGATGTTTGATGCTAGTTTAAAGTATCTGTGATCGTTTAGAAATATTAACCAATCAGATCAAAGTCTCATCCAATTAAAATTACAAGAACGTAAACCCATGTCGTACAGGTTCCTGCTGATTGGCTCGTTTATTTTCTTTCATCACTTTAGGATCTACGTTCCTACCCTCACCATGGTAACCAGGATCTACGTTCCTACCCTCACCATGGTAACCAGGATCTACGTTCCTACCCTCACCATGGTAACCAGGATCTACGTTCCTACCCTCACCATGGTAACCAGGATCTACGTTCCTACCCTCACCATGGTAACCAGGATCTACGTTCCTACCCTCACCATGGTAACCAGGATCTACGTTCCTACCCTCACAATGGTAACCAGGATCTATGTTCCTACCCTCACCATGGTAACCAGGATCTACGTTCCTATCCTCACCATGGTAAGCAGGATCTATGTTCCCACCTTCACCATGGTAACCAGAATCTACGTTCCTACCCTCACCATGGTAACCAGGATCTACGTTCCTATCCTCACCATGGTAACCAGGATCTACGTTCCTACCCTCACCATGGTAACCAGGATCTACGTTCCTATCCTCACTATGGTAACCAGGATCTACGTTCCTACCCTCACCATGGTAACCAGGATCTACGTTCCTACCCTCACCATGGTAACCAGGATCTACGTTCCTACCCTCACCATGATAACCAGGATCTACGTTCCTACCCTCACCATGATAACCAGGATCTACGTTCCTACCCTCACCATGATAACCAGGATCTACGTTCCTATCCTCACCATGATAACCAGGATCTACGTTCCTACCCTCACCATGGTAACCATGGTAATCTGTTCATTTTCGGGTTTTATTTTATGTTTTTCAGGGAAGCAACTGAATTTTTGTTTTTAAAAATATATCAGAAAATAAATTCAAATTAACTTTATTTACATTTTATTACGTGTTTAATTGTTGAAATAAAATAAATTTATATGTTTTATTACGATGATGCTCGAAAAGTAAAAAAGACTGAGATATTTTAACCTAGCCGTTTTTTTGGTTTTAACGGCTAGCTCTCCGTTTTGCTGGTCATGGAGTCATCTCGCTTTGTTTACGTGGACTCAACCAGCAGCTAGCTCTCTGAACCAGATCCACGGTGACTGGAGGAGTCCATGCAGTCCTGACAGAACTGAGAACTAGACGATCAGAAAGGAGGCGCTTTGAGCCCAGTGTCCCTGCGGTTGTCATGGGTTTCATCTGGACACTCGCTGGCAAGATGGAGGAACTGGGGACGCTCGTTCTGACCCAGCAGGAATGTGGGAGGGGCCACTGTAGTGTGCTTCATTGAAGCCTGACTTCCTGAACTCATTATGGTCTGTTTTTTTAACCGTTCAGATGCCAGGTTTCACACCGTGTCAGCGGACTGGGAAGGCATCGAGGTGTTAGCACCGCAGCATCAAATTTACCTTCAGATTAATAAAGAATTTTAATTCAATGTCAAGATCTCCAAAAGCATTTACAAACAGGAGAACATGCAAACCACACACAGAAAGGATAGTGTTTCAAATCCCCCACCAGGACTTGAACCCCAGACCATCTTGCTGTGACGTCACCATGCAGCCTTCACGAGACATTTTTACACCAATTAAAAACATTTCATTTGTCTTTTTTCAAAATTGAAAACCAATAAGTTTTAAAAATAATTTTATTGTATGAATTTACATTTTTTCTTGAGATAAAATCACTTTTTATGTGAAACACTTTAAATAAAGAAAATGCTGAGGTTGCGTTTTAATGTCCTTTTTACTAGAAAATCAATCACATGTAAAAGTCGCGCAGACTCAGAAGCGTGTTTTAAAAGAGGGGTTCCACCTTCCAAAAAAAAATATCCCTTTGTTTCGTTAAACAAGTTTAATTTGTAACTTTTTTTACATAAAAAATGTCAAACAATAAAAATTTTAACAAATCAAAACGTTGTTAAATAAATCACAGAAAAAAAAAAAACAATGTTAAATTTTCTCGTTTGGTTTGAAATCTTTTACTTTATTTTTAATGTTTTCTTTTTGAAGCTTTGTTTACAAAACGATGGAGTGCTGCCCCTAGTGGAGGAATGGGGTACGGGAAGATCGGAGATCAACGGATGGATCGGTGGAGCGTCTGCAACAATCAGGACGCTGCATCGGTCCGTCGTGGTGAAGAAACCCCGGAGCCAAAACGTAAAGCTCTGAATTTACCAGTCGATCTACGTTCCTACCCTCACCATGGTAACCAGGATCTACGTTCCTACCCTCACCATGGTAACCAGGATCTACGTTCCTACCCTCACCATGGTAACCAGGATATACGTTCCTACCCTCACCATGGTAACCAGGATCTACGTTCCTACCCTCACCATGGTAACCAGGATCTACGTTCCTACCCTCACCATGATAACCAGGATCTACGTTCCTACCCTCACCATGGTAACCAGGATCTACGTTCCTACCCTCACCATGGTAACCAGGATCTACGTTCCTACCCTCACCATGGTAACCAGGATATACGTTCCTACCCTCACCATGGTAACCAGGATCTACGTTCCTACCATCACCATGGTAACCAGTATCTACGTTCCAACCCTCACCATGGTAACCAGGATACACATTCCTACCCTCACCATGGTAACCAGGATCTACGTTCCTACCCTCACCATTGTAACCAGGATCTACGTTCCTACCCTCACCATAGTAACCAGGATCTACGTTCCTAGCCTCACCATGGTAACCAGGATCTACGTTCCTACCATCACCATGGTAACCAGTATCTACGTTCCAACCCTCACCATGGTAACCAGGATCTACGTTCCTAACCTCACCATTGTAACAAGGATCTACGTTCCTACCCTCACCATAGTAACCAGGATCTACGTTCCTACCATCACCATGGTAACCAGTATCTACGTTCCAACCCTCACCATGGTAACCAGGATCTACGTTCCTACCCTCACCATGGTAACCAGCTGTGGGCGGTGACCGAAAGAAGAAGCTCCTGGATTCAAGCAGCGATAATGAGCCTCCTCTGCATGGTGGGCGGGGTCTCTCTCAGACATGGAGTGAGGAGCTCTGCTATCCGGGTGAAGCTCGGAGTAAAGCCGTTACTTCTCCAGGTTGAGAGAAACCCGACGGTGGTTCGGGGACGTCTCATTGGGAGGAGACGCAGAACCTTGGCTCATAGCTGGACAGGGAACACCTCAGGATCCTTTTGGGTGAGCTGGAGGATTTAGCCAGGGTGAGAGATGCCTGGGTTTCCCTTGTGAGGCTGTTACCCCCACAACCCGGCCCTGGATACAGTAGGACACGAGGGAACGGAACCAGAGCTTTGTTCATTTTTTAATAAAAAAATTCCGATATTTTTCATAATTGTTCCACAAATTTAATCGTAGAAAATATTTAATAAAATAAAAAACTAAGCAGAAGGTTTCGGGGGCGCACACGTAGGGATACCCCTCCTTTAAAGCCTGTAGCTAAGAGACAATCTGATTGGCTGAAAGCTTATCTAAAGGTGAATGGCTGTGACTACGGTTGAGGGCCATCCCAGCTGTAACCACCAGGCGGCATTGTCGGTAACATAAACATCGGGCCAAATCGCCCAGCAACAACATCGCAGGAATCGGGGTGCAGCAGGTACCCTGAAAATGTGCTGGAGCTTTCGCTGCTGGCATACATGCCATTAGTGGTCGCGTCTTTGACCTGCAGCCACACCCGATCGCCGGAGGTCAGGTGTAGCACCACCGTCTGGCTGGTGGTGGAATCGCTGGTTAATTCTGTAGTTTTCACCACAGGATAGAAGTTTAGGAACATCCCGACTTTGAGGGGTTTCTGTGAGACGGCCAGATGGAAGGAAAAGACATAGGTGCCGTTAACGGGGGCGGTGTACGTCCCCATGACCGGGTCGTAATGCCCCTGCTGGTTGCTAATGATAACCGGGAATGGAACGGGCCAGTTGTTGGCGGGATATGATTGGTTTAGAGCTGCGGAGAAAGCGGATTGGATGGCTGGAGAGCAGGGTCCAGGTGGTCCCATCAGACCAATGTCACCCGGGTTACCTCGTGGCCCTACGGGACCCTGTGTACCCTGTGAACCTGTGTCTCCCTTTTCCCCTTTACCCCCTTTTTCTCCTGGAACTCCGTCTGTGCCATCCGCTCCATCCGTGCACTCGCAGATGCCCTGCTCTCCCTGGTCTCCCTTATCGCCGTTCACACCCGGGACTCCGGGGGCGCCGATGACACCCTGATCTCCTTTAACTCCCTTTGGTCCCACTACACCCTGAACTCCAGGCAGACCCCGTGCCCCCACTGGTCCAGGTGGTCCCTGAACTCCTGGCGCACCGGGGACACTCTCGCAGGATGCAGGACAGGTGCCGGTGGCGCCAGCGGGGCCCTGCTCACCCGGGGGACCCGACAGACCCTGGTCTCCTTTTTCACCTTAAAAAAAAAATTTAAAAGTCAAATTTGTTTTGAAATTTTTTATTAAAACATTAATTAAAATATAAAAATTTTGATTTTAGCAAAAAAAAATTTGCCAAAATTTCTTTTTTTTTTTTTTTTTTTAAATAATAAAAAAAAATTCCAATTTTTTAAAAAAAATTTTTACATTTTTGGAAAATTTTAGAAAAATTTTTTTTGAAAATGTATTACATTTTTTTAAATATAATTTTTTTACAAATTTTTAACATTTTTAGAATTTTTTGTAATTTTTTTTCAAATTTTCTGAAAAAATCAAACAATTTGTTTCAATTAAAATAATCTTGATAATTTTAAAATCATCTGACCTTTGAAGCCTGTCTCGCCTTTTGACCCCGTGTAGCCGATTCTACCGGGATCTCCTTTATCACCGGGGTCTCCTTTCTGACCTGAAAGACCAGGGACAGTCTGTTAAGATGGATAACGGACAGAGGGACGGATGATCGGAACACCTGCCTTTGATCCCCTGGGGTCCGGTGAATCCTCGGTATCCTTTCTCTCCGGTTAACCCTCGTCTCCCCGGACTGCCGGGTTCACCTGAAAAAAAAAAAACATTCACATCACCATGGTAACCAAGATCTACGTTCCCACCCTCACCATGGTAACCAGGATCTACGTTCCTACCCTCACCATGGTAACCAGGATCTACGTTCCTACCCTCACCATGGTAACCAGGATCTACGTTCCTACCCTCACCATGGTAACCAGGATCTACGTTCCTACCCTCACCATGGTAACCAAGATCTACGTTCCCACCCTCACCATGGTAACCAGGATCTACGTTCCCACCCTCACCATGGTAACCAGGATCTACGTTCCTACCCTCACCATGGTAACCAGGATCTACGTTCCTACCCTCACCATGGTAACCAGGATCTACGTTCCTACCCTCACCATGGTAACCAGGATCTACGTTCCTACCCTCACCATGGTAACCAAGTTCTACGTTCCCACCCTCACCATGGTAACCAAGATCTACGTTCTTACCCTCACCATGGTAACCAGGATCTACGTTCCTACCCTCACCATGGTAACCAGGATCTACGTTTCTACCCTCACTACGGTAACGAGGATCTACGTTCCTACCCTCACCATGGTAACCAGGATCTATGTTCCTACCCTCACTACGGTAACCAGGATCTACGTTCCTACCCTCACTACGGTAACCAGGATCTACGTTTCTACCCTCACCATGGTAACCAGGATCTACGTTCCTCCCCTCACCATGGTAACCAGGATCTACGTTCCTACCCTCACTACGGTAACCAGGATCTACGTTCCTACCCTCACCATGGTAACCAGGATCTACGTTCCTACCCTCACCATGGTAACCAGGATCTACGTTCCTACCCTCACCATGGTAACCAGGATCTACGTTCCTACCCTCACCATGGTAACCAAGATCTACGTTCCCACCCTCACCATGGTAACCAAGATCTACGTTCCTACCCTCACCATGGTAACCAGGATCTACGTTCCTACCCTCACCATGGTAACCAGGATCTACGTTCCTACCCTCACCATGGTAACCAGGATCTACGTTTCTACCCTCACTACGGTAACGAGGATCTACGTTCCTACCCTCACCATGGTAACCAGGATCTATGTTCCTACCCTCACTACGGTAACCAGGATCTACGTTTCTACCCTCACCATGGTAACCAGGATCTACGTTCCTCCCCTCACCATGGTAACCAGGATCTACGTTCCTACCCTCACTACGGTAACCAGGATCTACGTTCCTACCCTCACCATGGTAACCAGGATCTACGTTCCTACCCTCACCATGGTAACCAGGATCTACGTTCCTACCCTCACCATGGTAACCAGGATCTACGTTCCTACCCTCACCATGGTAACCAGGATCTACGTTCCTACCCTCACCATGGTAACCAGGATCTACGTTTTACCCTCACCATGGTAACCAGGATCTACGTTCCTACCCTCACCATGGTAACCAGGATCTACGTTTTACCCTCACCATGGTAACCAGGATCTACGTTCCTACCCTCACCATGGTAACCAGGATCTACGTTCCTACCCTCACCATGGTAACCAGGATCTACGTTTTACCCTCACCATGGTAACCAGGATCTACGTTCCTACACTCACCATGGTAACCAGGATCTACGTTCCTACCCTCACCATGGTAACCAGGATCTATGTTCCTACCCTCACCATGGTAACCAGGATCTACGTTTTACCCTCACCATGGTAACCGGATCTACGTTCCTACTCTCACCATGTAAACCAAGATCTACGTTCCTACCCTCACCATGGTAACCAGGATCTACGTTCCTACCCTCACCATGGTAACCAAGATCTACGTTCCTACCCTCACCATGGTAACCAGGATCTACGTTCCTACCCTCACCATGGTAACCAGGATCTACGTTTTACCCTCACCATGGTAACCGGATCTACGTTCCTACTCTCACCATGTAAACCAAGATCTACGTTCCTACCCTCACCATGGTAACCAGGATCTACGTTCCTACCCTCACCATGGTAACCAAGATCTACGTTCCTACCCTCACCATGGTAACCAGGATCTACGTTCCTACTCTCACCATTACTTCTCCCAGAAAGTAACTCGCTCACAAGTAAAGATATTTTATAATAAAAATGAACACATTAAATTAAATCATAATTAAAGAGTTTTTTTTAATTACAGTGAAGGAAGACGTGAAGATAGTTGGCATGACCAAATAAGACGACGTTAGATGGAGGAACTGAGTTTGTGTGGCGACTCCCGACGGGAAGAATAGGACTAGTAACATGACCAGTTAGTTTTTTTAAATTATCATTAATCACAGGTGTTTTGATTTGTATTTAATTTCAAACAAATATGAGATTTATTTCTGTTTTTTATGGTCTTTGTATTTTGTGTAAAATTCTCCTACCATTCGCCAGAAGGATGCGCTGTCGCTCAGAGATATATCTGTCTTAGGGTTCATGAGCTTACGTCTAGCGGTGCTGAACTTTAACTAGACAGTAGTGGAGTAAGGGTGAGCTTCACCAGATAGGAACCTGGCTGTTCCGCACCGATCAGAGTATCTTTTTTCAGTTCAAAACTTTGGGAGCGGTAGGAGGGCACCTCGAGAAACATCAGCCGTGGTCAAGCGTTGATTAAAAAGGAGCCATCTTTTATCAAACTGTGATGAGGGGTTACGTCCCCACGCCAGGAATGCTCCAGCAAAATTCTGGTGTTTAGACCGGGCTGTAAGGTATACGATTAGAGATGGTTATGGATACCATCTTAATTATAGTTGGTATCTTAATCAGACGGGTATCGATACTCTTATTGATACTTTTTAGTATAAAAACAAACAAACTGCAGATGAAAGCAAAGCTCTTATTTGGAAAGAACGTATTAACTTAACCTCCTTAAAACCATTGAGTTCTGTCGTCTTCCGCTCTTCCAGAGCTGGGTTGCAGGGTAACAGCCTTCGGGGTACGTCCCACCAGGAGGAGACCAAGAGGCAGACCCTGGACCTGCTGGAGAAACTATGTCTCACAGCTGGACAGGGAATGACTCGGGATCCTCCTGGGTGAGATGGAGGATGCAGCCGGGGTGAGAGAAGCTCGGGCTTCCTGTCTGAGGCTGTTATCCCCGCAACCCGGTCCTGGATGAGCGGAAGACGACGGAATAGAACATGTGTGTATGTGTGTGTGTGTGTGTGTGTCTGTGTAAAAGCAGACATGCCTGGAGGTCCTCGGTCCCCGTGGTCGCCCTTAGGTCCCACGGTGCCCTTGCAGTGCGAGCAGATGCAGAAGAAGGGGATCTGGTCAATGGGAGGGGGCACCGGGGCGTTGAACAGCATGTCACAGATGGTGGTGTCGGGCACCAGGGGGAGCTGTGCATCCGTGGTTCCAGCTCGCAGCATGTTGGACCCGCCCGTGTAGTTTCCTACGGGGGACCACATCTCCCCGGCAGGTGGCCACGGCTCGCCGGTGGGGGGCATCATCTGAGGCATGGAGCGGGTGTCGGGCGAGAAGGACGGCGTCTCTTCAGACGATTTCTCTTCGCTGGTGGTTGCCCAGTGGACGGTGTTCGGATCGGGAGCGGAAGCAGAACCTTCCTCTTCAGATGAAACTTCGGCATTTGGAAGCAACATGGCCGAAGCGAGGTAACCCAGGACGAGGAGTCCGAGAAGGCTGGAGCGGACCTGCGGGAGAGAAGCTGGAATCAAAGAGCTTCAAACACCCTGAGGCTCTGAGAGGAGACTCACCGCTCTGCACGCGTCCATCTTCTCCATAAGCTGATTTGCACGCCAGCGGCGGTCGGGCCTTTATAAGACTCGCCCCAAACAAAACCTTCTCAGGTTGTGTCTGGGCCGGCGGGCCGGCAGACAAAAGCAGGAAAACAGGGCGAAGGCGTGTCCTCATTGTGCCGCGCTCTGACCTGCTTCACCATGAATCAGCAACACTGGAGAAAGAAAGCTGAGAAGTTTGAGCTCTTATCAAACATCAGCTCTTTTATCTAAACTTTATCAGAATAAAAGTTTAACGGGAACACGTGGAAACGCCCGGCTGACACGTGACGGACCTGATTGGCTGGCAGGCCGCCACATACCTTTAATATGACCAAATAAGGAGTGTGATTGGAGCGCTGGTTTAGCTTCAACCAGGAATAAAGACATTGTTTATACCAGTAATCATTCGTCTGATTGGCTGCTTGTTTGTTTCTCCATCCAATCATAACCATGGAGTCTGACAAGGTTTCACACTCCGTTACCATGACGGAAACGTTCCATTCCATTATCTTCTGCTCATCCGAGGCCGGGTCGGGTCGCGGGGGCAACAGCCCCAAACGGGAAGCCCAGGCTTCTCTCGCCCTGACTGCATCCTCCAGCTCACCCAGGAGGATCCTGAGGTGTTCCCTGTCCAGCTGTGAGACATAGTCTCTCCAGCAGGTCCGGGGTCTGCCTCTCGGTCTCCTTCCTGGTGGGACATGCCCAAAACACCTCACCATGGTGAGGGTAGGCACATAGATCTTGGTTACCGTGGTGAGGGTAGGAACGTAGATCCTGGTTACCATGGTGAGGGTAGGAACGTAGATCCTGGTTACCATGGTGAGGGTAGGAACGTAGATCCTGGTTACCATGGTGAGGGTAGGAACATAGATCCTGGTTACCATGGTGAGGGTAGGAACATAGATTCTGGTTACCATGGTGAGGATAGGAACATAGATCCTGGTTACCATGGTGAGGGTAGGAACGTAGATCCTGGTTACCATGGTGAGGGTAGGAACATAGATCCTGGTTACCATGGTGAGGGTAGGAACGTAGATCCTGGTTACCATGGTGAGGGTAGGAACATAGATCCTGGTTGCCATGGTGAGGGTAGGAACGTAGATCCTGGTTACCATGGTGAGGGTAGGAACATAGATCCTGGTTACCATGGTGAGGGTAGGAACGTAGATCCTGGTTACCATGGTGAGGGTAGGAACGTAGATCCTGGTTACCATGGTGAGGGTAGGAACGTAGATCCTGGTTACCATGGTGAGGGTAGGAACATAGATCCTGGTTACCATGGTGAGGGTAGGAACATAGATTCTGGTTACCATGGTGAGGATAGGAACATAGATCCTGGTTACCATGGTGAGGGTAGGAACATAGATCCTGGTTACCATGGTGAGGGTAGGAACGTAGATCCTGGTTACCATGGTGAGGGTAGCAACGTAGATCCTGGTTACCATGGTGAGGGTGGGAACGTAGATCCTGGTTACCATGGTGAGGGTAGGAACATAGATCCTGGTTACCATGGTGAGGGTAGGAACATAGATCCTGGTTACCATGGTGAGGGTGGGAACGTAGATCCTGGTTACCATGGTGAGGGTAGGAACATAGTAGATCCTGGTTACCATGGTGAGGGTAGGAACATAGATCCTGGTTACCACGGTGAGGGTAGGAACGTAGATCCTGGTTACCATGGTGAGGGTAGGAACGTAGATCCTGGTTACCATGGTGAGAGTGGGAACGTAGATCCTGGTTACCATGGTGAGGGTAGGAATGTAGATCCTGGTTACCATGGTGAGGGTAGGAACGTAGATCCTGGTTACCATGGTGAGGGTAGGAATGTAGATCCTGGTTACCATGGTGAGGGTAGGAACATAGATCCTGGTTACCATGGTGAGGGTAGGAACGTAGATCCTGGTTACCATGGTGAGAGTGGGAACGTAGATCTATTTGCAAACCCAGAGCTTTGCTTTTTTTCTCAGCCCTTTTTTAACCACGACGGACCAATGCAGAGTCTTCTGAACTCGCGGGTGCCGGAGTCTATCCCAGCTGATTTAAGGCGAGAGGCAGGATACACCCTGAACATGTCACCAGGCTGATGTGGGGCCACACAGAGACAACCATGCACACACACACACACACACACACACACACACACACAAACACACTCATTCTTAGTGGCCAATCACCCTAACATGTATGCTTTTAGAGAGTGGGAACACATACATGGGGAGAACATGTAAATTACACACAGAAAGACCAGTTTTTCAAGCTCCCTGTCTTCGTCTCCTCCTCTCCTCTTGTCCCCTTGTCCTCCTCTACTCCCGTCCTCCCGTCTCCTCTCTTCTAGTCCTCCCGTCCTTTGACATCATCGTGTCCGTGTTTTTCCAAAAAGCACAAAGGCAGCAGAACAATATGAAACCCGACCCGTCCGTCCTCCACAAAGAACAGCCTGGTTTTTATTTACAGTCTGAACCACTGGCTTTTATCACGAGCTGGAGGGGGTGCAGATTTCAATCATCACTGTCCGTATGTCCCAAAACCATCCTCCATCGAACCACCATCCATCCTCGACCATCCACCACCCATCCCCAAACCATCCATCCTCAAACCATCCTCCATCCATCCCCATCTATCACACATCCATACTCCATCTCTCCTTCCTTCCTCCATGTATCACACATCCAACCATCCTCCAACCATCACATATCCATCCATCCACCATCCTTCCTCCATACATCCCAGATTCCACATCCAATCATCACACATCTATCCATCCTCCATTCATCCTCCATCCATCCTCCCTCTTTCCTCTATCAATCACACATTCATCACCAGGGGCAGATCCAGGATTTTCTAAAAGGGGGGGAGGCGTGAGGTCATAGACAAAACGAGCACCACAGTACAGGGAGGTCTGGAGGCCCCCCCACAACACCCCTTTTTTTTTGGAGAGTGGGAGGAAACCAGTGAAAAGCCACACATACAGGAGAGAACATGCAGACTACACACAGAAAGACCAGTGATTTAAACCTCACACAGTCCGGGACTCAAACCCATGACTCACCATGAGGCCACCGTGCAGACCAAGTCAGAATGGGATTCTGCCTCCCTCGCTGGTGAGGAAAGCAGGGTGAGCTGGAAGGCGCAACCGGGGTGAGAGAAGCATGGCTTTGGACATGAGGAAGGTTCTGGATGAGCTCTACCCTGATGTGATCCAGTCCTGACAGGTATCATGTGTGTTTTCTGTTTCTTCGTTGCTTTAAAAGCTTCATCTCACTGTCCTCATCACGTTAAGTTCTGTCCACACGTTTTTCGGCCATGTTGTTGCTTCATAAACGAGGCCTCAGAACGGGACGTGTTTGTAAATCTATCTTTTAAAAACCAGGCTGATGAACAAAAGGAGATAAGAAGAAGAATAGTTTGTCCTGATAAAATGTCCTGGTTTCCACAGCCCGAGGCGTTGCCCTGGAGACCAGCCCGGCCAGCATTCCTGGCTAACGGTTTCACTCTGTAACCCGAGAAACACCTTCCACAATCTGTAGAGAAGAATCAGGACATTCCTGAACTTACAGCCTCCTTCTCCGGGAAGAAACCCAGCGAAGGTTCCCAGAATGTCCATCTAACCTTAATTTTAACCTTCAGGGAACCCTCACAGAACCTCTAGAGAACCTTCAGCTAACCTAAGACATAACCAACCTTCACAGAACCTTTACAGAACCCTCAGACAACCCTCCCAGAACAGTCACGCTGTAAAAAATGTTTTATTCTTTCTTAAAAATCACAAGGATTCCGTTCCGTCGTCTTCTGCTTATCCGGGGCCGGGTCGCCGGAGGCACCAACTCAAACAGGAAGCCCAGGCTTCTCTCACCCCGGCTGCATCCTCCAGCTCACCCAGGAGGATCCTGAGGTGTTCCCTGGCCAGCTGTGAGACAGTCTCTCCAGCAGGTTCAGGGTCTGCCTCTTGGTCTCCTCCTGGTGGGATGGAACACCTCACCAGCAAGGCGCTCGGGAGGCATCCTGGCCAGATGCCCGAACCACCCCATCTGGCTTCTCTTGACCTAGAGGAGGAGCGGCTTTATTTTGACAGAACTCCTCACCCGATCTCTGAGAGGCCAGCCACCCTGTGGAGGAAGCTTATTTCAGCCATTTGTATCCGCAATTTGTTTTTTTGGTCACCACCCACAGCTGGTTACCATGGTGAGGGTAGGAGCATAGATCCGGGTTACCATGGTGAGGGTAGGAGCATAGATCCTGGTTACCATGGTGAGGGTAGAAACGTAGATCCTGGTTACCATGGTGAGGGTAGGAACGTAGATCCTGGTTACCATGGTGAGGGTAGGAACGTAGATCCTGGTTACCATGGTGAGGGTAGGAACATACTGTAGATCCTGTTACCATGGTGAGGGTAGGAACGTAGATCCTGGTTACCATGGTGAGGGTAGGAACGTAGATCCTGGTTACCATGGTGAGGGTAGGAACATAGATCCTGGTTACTATGGTGAGGGTAGGAATGTAGATCCTGGTTACCATGGTGAGGGTAGGAACGTAGATCCTGGTTACCATGGTGAGGGTAGGAACGTAGATCCTGGTTACCATGGTGAAGGTAGGTACGTAGATCCTGGTTACCATGGTGAGGGTAGGAACGTAGATCCTGGTTACCATGGTGAGGGTAGGAACGTAGATCCTGGTTACCATGGTGAGGGTAGGAACATAGATCCTGGTTACCATGGTGAGGGTAGGAACGTAGATCCTGGTTACCATGGTGAGGGTAGGAACGTAGATCCTGGTTACCATGGTGAGGGTAGGAACGTAGATCCTGGTTACCAGTGACTCCATTGGTTTGGAGCTGAACGTTACGGTGATGTCACTCCATGAGGGGGTGTGAAGGTTCGGGGGGTGTTTGTCCAGAGGGAACCAGGACTCTGGACTCTCCGTAAACATTCACAGCTTGTTTATTTTAGAAGAAGAACGAAGCAGTGAGAAGCTGAAAAAGGTAAGGTTTTCATTATGGGATGTAGATGTCAGGGAGGGCAGGTAAGACGGGACCCCTTGAGGTTCAGTTGGATTTTTCTCTCACTTTCTTTTTTCGTCCAGCAGGTTCAAACATGTCTCGCCTGGTTTTCCTGCTCTGCGTCTGTTCTGCAGTCACCAGTCTGAACGGTGAGTCCTGCCCGAAAAACACCCACTAAGATCCATTAAACCAGCTCTGAAGCCCTCTCCAGACTCAGTATGCTTCATCAATCCTCTGCTGGGGAGATTCAGGAGTCTGGTAGCTCCAAACAGCTCAAGGGAGAGCTTCAGAACAGCTGCCAAGTGGTGTCCAATTGGGTAGGGTGGAGCTGGAAGAGTCGCTTGGTAGAATAGCAACATGGTGGAACAGCTGAGTTACCATGGTGACGATGTTTGAAAGCTCCAGTGAATCATAATGAGATCTTAAAGCTCCACATCTTGATCCTTCACTGTGGTGGAACAACACCAGCAGTCCACCATCTTTAATTCCACACGGCTTCATGTCTCTACCCTCACCATGGTAACCAGGATCTACGTTCCTACCCTCACCGTGGTAACCAGGATCTACGTTCCTACCCTCACCATGGTAACCAGGATCTACGTTCCTACCCTCACCATAGTAACCAGGATCTATGTTCCTACCCTCACCATGGTAACCAGGATCTACGTTCCTACCCTCACCGTGGTAACCAGGATCTACGTTCCTACCCTCACCATGGTAACCAGGATCTACGTTCCTACCCTCACCATTATAACCAGGATCTATGTTCCTACCCTCACCATGGTAACCAGGATCTACGTTCCTACCCTCACCATGGTAACCAGGATCTACGTTCCTACCCTCACCATGGTAACCACGATCTACATTCCTACCATCACCATTGTAACCAGGATCTATGTTCCTACCCTCACCATGGTAACCAGGATCTACGTTCCTACCTTCACCATGGTAACCAGGATCTACGTTCCTACCCTCACCATGGTAACCAGGATCTACGTTCCAACCCTCACCATGGTAACCAGGATCTACGTTCCTACCCTCACCATGGTAACCAGGATCTACGTTCCAACCCTCACCATGGTAACCAGGATCTATGTTCCTACCCTCACCATGGTAACCAGGATCTATGTTCCTACCATCACCATTGTAACCAGGATCTATGTTCCTACCCTCACCATGGTAACCAGGATCTACGTTCCTACCTTCACCATGGTAACCAGGATCTACGTTCCTACCCTCACCATGGTAACCAGGATCTACGTTCCAACCCTCACCATGGTAACCAGGATCTACGTTCCAACCCTCACCATGGTAACCAGGATCTATGTTCCTACCCTCACCATGGTAACCAGGATCTATGTTCCTACCCTCACCATGGTAACCAGGATCTACGTTCCTACCCTCACCATGGTAACCACGATCTACATTCCTACCATCACCATTGTAACCAGGATCTATGTTCCTACCCTCACCATGGTAACTAGGATCTACGTTCCTACCCTCACCATGGTAACCAGGATCTACGTTCCTACCCTCACCATGGTAACCAGGATCTACGTTCCAACCCTCACCATGGTAACCAGGATCTACGTTCCTACACTCACCATGGTAACCAGGATCTACGTTCCTACCATCACCATGGTAACCAGGATCTACGTTCCAACCCTCACCATGGTAACCAGGATCTACGTTCCTACCATCACCATGGTAACCAGGATCTACGTTCCAACCCTCACCATGGTAACCAGGATCTACTTTCCTACTCTCACCATGGTAACCAGGATCTACTTTCCTACTCTCACCATGGTAACCGGGATCTACATTCGCTGGAGAGACTACTGTATGTCTCACAGCTGGACATGGAACACCTCAGGATCTTTCCGGGTGAGCTGGAGGATGCTGTTGGGGTGCTAGAACCCTGGGCTTCCCGTTTGGGGTTGTTACCCCCGTCGACCCGGCCCTTGGTAATCAGATGGCATTGGAACGGACCTCATTCTAAACAAACTGCATAAAGATGGAATCATTAGCATGTCGATCAAACTCAAATATTTCTGTCTCGTTGCAGTTTTCTCGGACGAGCGTCAGGCCCACATGTTGCTCCGTCCCCGCAGGACCCCCACCTTGGTGCGTCCCCGCAGAGCCAACAGTTTCCTGGAGGAGCTGAAACCTCCGAACCAAGAGCGGGAATGTGCGGAGGAACGGTGCGACTTTGAGGAGGCCAGAGAGATTTTCCAGACCAGAGAAGCTACGGTACGTCATCCATTAACCCGAACAGTAACAAATAAAAACCAGATTACGTGACATGGAAAGAATTACATAACAAGGGGGAAGAAGAGACACAGGTGTAAACATTAATGAGAGATGATTTAAAGTGTGATTACAAATGAAGACGATCAGAGACTAGGAACCAGCTGTCCAAATCCAACGGCAGGACAGAAGAAGCTGTTTTTGTGGCGGGACGTTCTGGTCCGAATGGACCGGAGCCTCCTGCCCGAGGGGAGTCGCTCAAAAAGTTCATGTCCAGGGTGGGAAGGGTCAGCTGCTATCCGACCTGCACGCCCCCGAGTCCTGGAGACGTACAGGTCATGGAGAGATGGAAGGCTGCAGCTGATCACCTTCTCCGCAGAGCGCACAATGCGCTGCAGTCTGTGTTTGTCCCTGGCTGTGGCTCCAGTGTACCACACGGTGATGGAGGAGGTGAGGATGGACTCGATCTGGGCGGGCAGCGTGGCTTCCTTCATCCTCTGCTGGGCCTTTTTGATCAGGGAGCTGATGGACGGCTCCCACTTTAGGAGAAAAGCAACTTTTTTCAGACAATTTGCAAAAAAAGCTACTTTTTTGTAATTTTTTGTCAAGAAAGTAAAAAAAAGTCACTTTTACTGAAAAAAATTGTAAAATGTAAAACAATTGCAAAAAAAAGTAAAAAAATTGCAAAAAAAGTCAAAATTAGGAACAAAAAAGTAAAATAATAGTTAAAAAAAGTAGAAAAATCTCAATAACGACACTTTTTCTAAATAAAAAAAAAAATTGCTAAATAGTCGTGAAAAAAGTCAAGAAATTACAAAAAAGTTGCAAAATTGTCACAAAAAAAGTTACAAAAAAGTTTGAAAAATTGTACAAAAAATTGGAAAAAAAAAGTCACAAAAAAGTCGGAAAATGTCTTAAAAGGTTTTTGCAAATTTTTCAACAAAAATGAGGAAAAAGTCAGAAAAAAAGATGAAAAAACTCAAAAAAAGGAGGAAAGGGTCGAACAGACTCTGGGCGATCGGGAGGAGGTCAGACAGACTCTGGGCGATCGGGAAGAGGTCGGACAGACTCTGGGCGATCGGGAGGAGGGTGATCGGGAGGAGGTCAGACAGACTCTGGGCGATCGGGAGGAGGTCGGACAGACTCTGGGCGATCGGGAAGAGGTCGGACAGACTCTGGGCGATCGGGAAGAGGTCGGACAGACTCTGGGCGATCGGGAGGAGGTCAGACAGACTCTGGGCGATCGGGAGGAGGTCAGACAGACTCTGGGCGATCGGGAGGAGGTCAGACAGACTCTGGGCGATCGGGAGGAGGTCGGACTGACTTTTTCGGGTCCTGGTTGTACCCATATGCTGAGTTTTTTCTCCTTCTGCCCTCCAGCTGGAGTTCTGGACGGTCTACACAGGTGAGACACTTTCCAGCTAACGTTGAGGAACCAATGAGGAGCAAAGCGTTGTGTTTCAGATGGAAACCAGTGCCAGTCCAACTTGTGCGTCCACGGCGAGTGCGTAGACATGTACCAGGACTACGCCTGCCGCTGTCACCATGGATACGAGGGCAAATTCTGCGAACACAGTGAGTCTGTCAGGTCAGAAACATCTGGATTAAAACCTCCGAGCGTCCGGATTGAAATGTTTGCAGATCAAAGATGATGTTGACAAAGTTTTAACCCTTTGTGTTTCAGACCGAACGGCCACCAACTGCTCGCAGGAAAATGGTGGGTGTGATCACGACTGTACGGAGGAAGCAGACGGGCGTAGCTGCAGCTGCCTGCCGGAGTACGAGCTCCACACTGACGGGAGGTCCTGCCACCCTAAAAGTGAGATTCCACACTCTAACCCGGGTTCGCGGGCCACGTTGAGCTGCAACATTTGACCAGTGGGCGGGAACAGGAGCAGAGGGATGGCATGCTTTGGTGCCCTCATCTCATTGGTGGAGAAAACATGCTTTAATTTACAATGAAAATAAGTTTTATTTTGAAATGAGTTTTATAAACACTGGAAATCATATGAATAACTTTTATTTTGAAGGTCTTTGATCCTTCAGGAAGTCACCATCACTCCTGACAGCTTCTTTTTTTTTTTTTTAAACATCAAGCGCGTTAAATTTCAAACTCACTCTCAGCATAGTACCCGGGATCTACGTTCCTACCCTCACCATGGTAACCAGGATCTACGTTCCTACCCTCCCTATGGTAACCAGGATCTATGTTCCTACCCTCACCATGGTAACCAGGATCTACATTACTACCCTCACCATGGTAACCAGGATCTACATTACTACCCTCACCATGGTAACCAGGATCTACATTCCTACCCTCACCATGATAACCGGGATCTACGTTCCTACCCTCACCATGGTAACCAGGATCTACATTACTACCCTCACCATGGTAACCAGGATCTACATTACTACCCTCACCATGGTAACCAGGATCTACATTCCTACCCTCACCATGGTAACCGGGATCTACGTTCCTACCCTCACCATGGTAACCAGGATCTACATTACTACCCTCACCATGGTAACCAGGATCTACATTGCTACCCTCACCATGGTAACCAGGATCTACGTTCCTACCCTCACCATGGTAACCAGGATCTACATTACTACCCTCACCATGGTAACCAGGATCTACATTGCTACCCTCACCATGGTAACCAGGATCTACATTACTACCCTCACCATGGTAACCAGGATCTACATTACTACCCTCACCATGGTAACCAGGATCTACATTACTACCCTCACCATGGTAACCAGGATCTACATTCCTACCCTCACCATGGTAACCAGGATCTACATTACTACCCTCACCATGGTAACCAGGATCTACATTGCTACCCTCACCATGGTAACCAGGATCTACGTTTCTACCCTCACCATGGTAACCAGGATCTACATTCCTACCCTCACCATGGTAACCAGGATCTACATTCCTACCCTCACCATGGTAACCAGGATCTACATTCCTACCCTCACCATGGTAACCAGGATCTACATTGCTACCCTCACCATGGTAACCATGCTCTAAGGACTGTGACTGTGTTTCTGTGCAGAAAACTTTGCGTGCGGTCAGCTGCGGATCAGCCGTTCAGAATACTCCGAGCCCACCGAAGGCCTGCTTCCCTGGACGCTGGGGGGAGAGGTTGGTAAGAAGGGGGAGAGTCCCTGGCAGGTAAGCAGCGAGTCGGGGCGAGTCTCTGACCGGGTGGGATGTAGCCTGGACTGTTTCTACCCGTAGGTGCTGCTGCTTAACCCCAGAGGAGAGTTACAATGTGGGGGCGTCCTCATCAGTGAGAGCTGGGTCCTCACCGCCGCCCACTGCCTGACAAGCTACCACAAGTTCCGCGTCCGACTCGGTGAGTGTGTAGCCATGGAAACACCCACAAGGGGTCAGAGGTCAGACATACACACTAAACACAGCACCAAACAACAATCATGGTGAGACAGACTCTGGGCGATCAAGAGGAGGTCAGACTTTAGGGCGGACATGCTTTTTTTACAAAATTTTTGCGACTTTGTTCCGGCTTTTTTGCGAAAAAAGCGACTTTTTTTGCAAAATAAGCAACTTTTTCCACCTTTTTCCGAATAAAGCGAGTTCATATAAACGTTTTGAGACATTTTCCGACTTTTTTTGCAACTTTTATGTCAGTAAAATTTAATAAAAGTCGCTTTTTTCACAAAAAAATTGCAAAAAAAGTCGCAGTAATGCAAAAAAAAAGTTTAAAAAACGCAAAAAGACACTTTCTGAAAAAAAGTGAAAAAGTTGCAAAAAAGTCGGAAAATTTTTCTGACGTCATTTTCGACAAAAATGGTTCAAAAGTCGGCGGGAAAAAAAAAATTGGAAAAAAAAAAGAAAAAAAAAATTATAGGAGGTGAGAGCGACTCTGCGCGTTCAGGAGGAGGTCAGACTTTACGGCGGACATGTTTTTTACAACTTATTTGCGACTTTTTTGCGAAAAAAAACCAAACAAACTTATTTTTACTTTTTTGCTAAATAAGCGACTTTTTTCTGACTTTTTTATGAAAAAAAAGGACGAAAAATCGAGAAAAAAAAAAACTCGCAAAAAATTTTTTTTAGGTCAGACGGACTCTGAGCGATCAGGAGGTGAGATAGACCTCCCACACACACTCCCACACGCACACGCATGCACACACACACACTCACACACACGCACACGCACGCACACACACGTTTGTTTTTCCTGACGTCTGGCTTCCCTCTAACAGGCGACTACGAACGACTGCGCATCGAGGACACGGAGGTGACCCTGATCGTGGAAGCCATGTTCCCGCACCCCGACTTTGAATCGCAGCCGGTGGACAACGACATAGCGCTCCTTCGTCTGCAAAGCCCCGCCCCTTTTACCAACTACATCGTTCCGGTGTGCCTGCCCGGTCCCCAGCTGGCGGAGCGCGTCTTACACCGTAACGGCACCATGACGGTGGTGAGCGGGTGGGGGGCGGACGAAAGTGGCAAGCACACCTCCGCCTTGAACGTTATCAAAGTTCCGCTGGTGAGCCACAACGTGTGCGCCCCGCTAATGGCTCCCGCCGTTCTGTCCGACAACATGCTGTGCGCCGGCTTGCTCGGCCAGAGGGTGGACGCCTGCCACGGGGACAGCGGGGGTCCTATGGTGACTCGCTACGGCAACACCTGGTTCCTGCTGGGGCTGGTCTCCTGGGGGCAGGGGTGCGGCCAGCCCGACAAGCTGGGGATCTACACCAAGGTGTCGAATTACTACGCCTGGATCCACCGGGTGCAGCAGCAGTGGGATCAGGGACTCCACCCGCAGTGACCTCATCAGGGACCCGTCGGGGTCTAAAGACCCGGTGCCACCGCCCGAACTTTGCTGGAACGTTTCTTTAACTGTACGAAGTGGTGCCACCACGCTGGTGAAGCAGTGGTGGGTCTAGAGTTGGAACAGCAGACCCAAACGTCCACGACTTCTTCCCGGGGGTGCCAAACTTTACCAGAGTAAAAATTTGACAATTTTTCTTCCCAATAAATAAAAAAAAACACCAAAAAAATTGGAAAATTTTATTTTCTTTCCAAAAAAAAGCAACTTTTATGCGATTTTTATTCGTCAATAAAGTCGGGAAAAAGTAGCTTTTTTTAAAAAAAAAAGTCGCAAAATTGCAAAAAAGGTAAAATTTTGCAAAATAGACACTTTTTCCAAAAAAAAAAAAAAATTGCAAAAAAATTCTAAAAAAAAAAAAAAAAATCCGAGGTCAGGCTTTGGGGCGGACATGTTTTTTTACGACTTTTTTGTGACATTTGCGAATTTTTTTTTTTTTTAAACTTTTTCACCATTTTTGTTGAAAGAGATATTTTCCGACTTTTTTGCAAAAAAAAAAAAAAAAAAAAAACGACTTTTTTTTTAACTTTTTTGCGGAAAAAGACACTCAAATATTTTGCAAAAAATTTCTAAAATGTGTAAAAATTAAAAAAAAAAATTGCAAAAAATTTGCGAATATTTTCAGTATTTTAAGTAAATTTTTACAACTTTGTAAAAATTTCTAAAAATTTTGCAAAAACTCTTGCCTCTTGGTCTCCTCCCGTTGGGACATGCCCGAAACACCCCACCAGCGAGGGGCTGGGGGTCTTCCTGACCAGATGCCCGAACCACCCCATCTGGCTCCTCACGACCTGGAGGAGGAGCGGCACATGTGGCACTTTTTTTTGTTACATGGTGATAAATACTTACAGTTCCAGAAACGATCCAGCAAAGTTCAAGTGGTTCGACCGGGCACTCGTTGGCACCGCCCACATGGACTGAGATTAAAATTTATGCCAAATATTTTGTTCCAAATATTTTATGCAGATTATATTTTTGTTGTTTTTCTGACTGGAAAAAAAATTCCCTTTGAGAAGAAAATTACTTCAAATAAAATCCTAAACATCCCGTTTCAGGTTATTAAGCAGGAAATAGAGAAAACATCAAAGTCTGTCCAGCAGGGTCTTCCTCTTGGTCTCCTCCCAGTGGGACGGGACATAACCAGTGAAGGAAGCAACCGAACCACCCCATCTAGATCCTGGTTACCATGGTGAGGGTAGGAACGTAGATCCTGGTTACCATGGTGAGGGTAGGAACGTAGATCCTGGTTACCATGGTGAGGGTAGGAACATCGATCCTGGTTACCACGATGAGGGTAGGAACATCGATCCTGGTTACCATGGTGAGGGTAGGAACATCGATCCTGGTTACCATGGTGAGGGTAGGAACGTAGATCCTGGTTACCATGGTGAGGGTATGAACATAGATTCTGGTTACCATGGTGAGGGAATGAACGTAGATCCTGGTTACCATGGTGAGGGTATAAACATAGATCCTGGTTACCATGGTGAGGGTAGGAACGTAGATCCTGGTTACCATGGTGAGGGTATGAACGTAGATCCTGGTTACCATGGTGAGGGTAGGAACGTAGATCCTGGTTACCATGGTGAGGGTAGGAACGTAGATCCTGGTTACCATGGTGAGGGTAGGAACGTAGATCCTGGTTACCACGATGAGGGTAGGAACATCGATCCTGGTTACCATGGTGAGGGTATGAACGTAGATCCTGGTTACCATGGTGAGGGTATGAACATAGATCCTGGTTACCATGGTGAGGGTAGGAACGTAGATCCTGGTTACCATGGTGACGGTAGGAACGTAGATCCTGGTTACCACGATAAGGGTAGGAACATCGATCCTGGTTACCATGGTGAGGGTATGAACGTAGATCCTGGTTACCATGGTGAGGGTATGAACATAGATCCTGGTTACCATGGTGAGGGTAGGAACGTAGATCCTGGTTACCACGATGAGGGTAGGAACGTAGATCCTGGTTACCACGATGAGGGTAGGAACATCGATCCTGGTTACCATGGTGAGGATAGGAAAGTAGATCCTGGTTACCATGGTGAGGGTAGGAACGTAGATCCTGGTTACTACGGTGAGGGTAGGATCGTAGATCCTGGTTACCATGGTGAGGGTAGGAACGTAGATCCTGGTTACCATGGTGAGGGTAGGAACGTAGATCCTGGTTACCATGGTGAGGGTAGGAACGTAGATCTTGGTTACCATGGTGAGGGTAGGAACGTAGATCCTGGTTACCATGGTGACGGTAGGAACATAGATCCTGGTTTGAAGGACTGACCGTTAAATCGTTAAATGAAGGATTTAATTACGTAAATAAATGGTTCAATAAAACTCATTTGATTTTTAAATAATAATTAACTTTATTTGAAGTCTTAAAATGACAAAACGATTTGTGTAATATTTACAAATAACCTAAGTGATTTCAAGATGGCGGCAAAATATTTAAATAATTTCCAAAAAAACTTTAAAATAATAATAAGCAACTCTTCTTCCCTCTAGTGGACATGACTAGCATTACAACACACTCCTGAATATATATAGTCAGTTTAATGTTTCAGCTTTAAAGCCTTAAACAGCGCCACCTAACTGACAGTTGTCATAAATATCTGCTGCAACTCTAATGGATTAAAATCCACATCACAATTGATCAGGGATTGATTACCACTGTCTGATTGGACCAGACTATTTCATATTTATTGGCTTAGCGAGAAAGAGGGAGAGACTAAGTCAGGAATGGGCAAACTACGGCCCGCGGGCCACATGCAGCCCGATAAACGTTTTAATCCAGCCCGCCGAACTTGAAAAAAATTAAATAAATAAACTTTGTTAATGTTTTATTTTCCTGTAATTCTGATGTTTCGTCACTAGATGGCGCCAAAAACACAACAAACCCTGTTCTTAATAAAGTGTGTCTGTGCTGCTATGAAAGCATCTCTAGGAATGAGTGTGTGCAGACTGATGACCTGAGCCCGGGATAGGCTCCGTTACATCCGTGACTCCATTAGGAATAAAGAGACCAGAAAACAAATAGTGGTTAGAGCGCCACATAGTGGTAAAAAAAACCACACAGAATAGCTGCAGCTTTCTAGAAACATCATGGTTCAAAACCTGGTAAAAAGTCGGGTTCTACATCCTTCGTTCAACCCGAACATGAACGCCATCACCGGTTACCGATGAACCCAACCTGGCACTAAGACATCGTAACCAATGAAAACAGACTTCCTGATAATCCGATGCCTCAGAATTTAAAGGGCCACACCCTCCGACCTCATTAAGGAGTTCCATGTCCATCCACCCTCCTCCTCCTCCTCTTCAGCTCCTCTTCGTACCGCTGCAGCTGCGACATGAAGCCCGGGTTCGGATCCACAACGTGACGCGCCGTCTTTACCCTCTGCGGGGCGAAGAAGAGGGCACGTGGTTACCATGACGACAGCACTTAGAGACACAAGCTTAGATTAAAAAAAAAAAAACATCAGTTTTTAGGCAGAAAGAGTTAGCCTGTCGATATGGTGGCACGGTGGGTGGCACGGTGGCCTCACAGCTAGAAGGTTGTAGGTGCGAGCCTCGGGTGCGGATGAGGCTTGGAACACTGTCCTTTCTGTGTGGAGTTTGCATGTTCTCCCCGTGTTTGCGTGGGTTTCCTCCAGGTATTCCGGTTTCCTCCCACCCTCTAAAGATATGCATGCTAGGTTAATCTGCCGGTGCCAAATTGCCCCTAGGAATGAATGTGTGTGTGGATGGTTGTATGTGTGTGTGGATGGTTGTATGTGTGTGTGGATGGTTGTATGTGTGTGTGGATGGTTGTATGTGTGTGTGGATGGTTGTATGTGTGTGTGGATGGTTGTATGTGTGTGTGGATGGTTGTATGTGTGGATGGTTGTATGTGTGTGTGGATGAATGTATGTGTGTGTGGATGGTTGTATGTGTGTGTGGATGATTGTATGTGTGTGTGGATGGTTGTATGTGTGTGTGGATGATTGTATGTGTGGATGATTGTATGTGTGTGTGGATGGTTGTATGTGTGTGTGGATGGTTGTATGTGTGTGTGGATGATTGTATGTGTGGATGATTGTATGTGTGTGTGGATGGTTGTATGTGTGTGTGGATGGTTGTATGTGTGGATGGTTGTATGTGTGTGTGGATGATTGTATGTGTGTGTGGATGGTTGTATGTGTGTGTGGATGGTTGTATGTGTGGATGGTTGTATGTGTGTGTGGATGACTGTATGTGTGTGTGGATGGTTGTATGTGTGTGTGGATGATTGTATGTGTGGATGATTGTATGTGTGTGTGGATGGTTGTATGTGTGTGTGGATGGTTGTATGTGTGTGTGGATGACTGTATGTGTGTGTGGATGGTTGTATGTGTGTGTGGATGGTTGTATGTGTGTGTGGATGGTTGTATGTGTGGATGGTTGTATGTGTGGATGGTTGTATGTGTGTGTGGATGATTGTATGTGTGTGTGGATGGTTGTATGTGTGTGTGGATGATTGTATGTGTGTGTGGATGATTGTATGTGTGTGTGGATGGTTGTATGTGTGGATGATTGTATGTGTGTGTGGATGATTGTATGTGTGTGTGGATGATTGTATGTGTGTGTGGATGATTGTATGTGTGTGTGGATGATTGTATGTGTGTGTGGATGATTGTATGTGTGTGTGGATGGTTGTATGTGTGTGTGGATGGTTGTATGTGTGTGTGGATGATTGTATGTGTGTGTGGATGATTGTATGTGTGTGTGGATGGTTGTATGTGTGTGTGGATGGTTGTATGCCTAGTGGCACTAGGTTTAAAATCTAAGCTCTTGATGCAACATTTTACTTGTTTTAACATCTAACTCGCTTGTTTACGTGTGTGTATTGGCCCCGATGGCTTTCCATATTTTGTGGGCATCACGGACACACACACATTTTAACGGGAGCAGTGTTGCTGGATATTTGGCGCCATCTAGTGATAAAATTTTAGAACTGCAGGGAAAATAAAACGTAAACAAGGTTTATTTATTTAAATTTTTCAAGTTCGACGGGCCGGATTAAAACATTTAATGGACCGCATGTGGCCCGCAGGCCATAGTTTACCAATGCCTAGACAGAATGTGAAAAAATAATTTAAAAAAAAACTTTATATTTTCTTAACATATTTTCTTGGAAAAATTTAGCTTAAGTTGTGTAAATTTGATTTAATCTCTTCAAATCGATGTCACCTCTTGTTGCTCACCTGGAGGGCGTTGCTAAGCGACAGCTGCCTGTGCTTCATCAGGTAAGCGGTGCAAACGGTGGCGGATCGGCTTCGCCCGTTCTTACAGTAAACAAGGCTGCGCCCACCACGTAGCGCCTCCTGCTGGATGGCGTCCACGCAGCGGTCCAGGTAGCTGTAGAGATCCTCGACGGGGTCGTCGTAGACGGGGATCCGCATCTTGGTGATGGTCGCCGTGGGAAACGGTTGTTGTTTTGAGACGTTGATGCAGAGCGTGATGGACTCCTGCTGGAGGAGTTCGTTACTGCAGGCAGAGCGGGCATTACTGATGAAGAGCGCATTGCTGACCTGACCGAGCTGCAGCATGGTGCCTCCTGGTGGACACCAACTGAAATAAAAGGTAATAATAATGATCTACGTTCCGACTAACACCATGGTAACAAGGATCTATGTTTTCCTACCCTCACCATGTTAACCAGGATCTACGTTCCTACCCTCACCATGTTAACCAGGATCTACGTTCCTACCATCACCATGGTAACCAGGATCTACGTTCCTACCCTCACCATGGTAACCAGGATCTACGTTCCTACCCTCACTATGGTAACCAGGATCTATGTTCCTACCCTCACCATGGTAACCAGGATCTGCGTTCCTACCCTCACCATGGTAACCAGGATCTACATTCCTACCCTCACCATGTTAACCAGGATCTACGTTCCTACCCTCACCATGGTAACCAGGATCTGCGTTCCTACCCTCACCATGGTAACCAGGATCCACGCTCCTACCCTCACCATGGTAACCAGGATCTACGCTCCTACCCTCACCATGGTAACCAGGATCTACGTTCCTGCCCTCACCATGGTAACCAGGATCTACGTTCCTGCCCTCACCATGGTAACCAGGATCTATGTTCCTACCCTCACCATGGTAATCAGGCTCTGCGTTCCTACCCTCACCATGGTAACAAGCTGTGGGTGGTGACTGAAAGAAGGAGATCGCGGATACAAGTGGTCGAAATGAGCTTCCTCCACAGGGTGGCAGGGGTCTCACTCAGAGATCAGGTGAGGAGCTCTGCCATCCAGGAGGAGCTCGGTGTCGAGCCGCTCCTCCTCCAGGTCGAGAGGAGCCAGATGGGGTGGTTCGGGCATCTGGTCAGGATGCCCCCCGAGCGCCTCGCTGGTGAGGTCTTCGGGCACGTCCCATCAGGAGGAGACCAAGAGGTAGACCCCGGACCTGCTGGAGAGACTATGTCTCACAGCTGGACAGGGAACACCTCAGGATCCTTCTGTGTGAGCTGGAGGATACAGCTGGGCTTTCTTTCTGAGGATGTTGCCCCCAGCGACCCGACCCCAGATGAGCGGAAGACGAGGGAACTCGTGGTGTTCCTAGAAGATAACCTTCCGTTCCGTCAGATCCACGGTGTCCCGTGGAGACCGTGGACTCTTCTCTTCTGTCTAATGTTTACTTTTTTCTTCTAAAGTAACTGATTTTCTTTACTTAAGTAACTAAACTTATTTAATTAGTTATTTTAAACTTATTTATTTTTTCTACAGAAACTGATTCTTTCATTTTTGCCGACATTTGAGAAAAATTTAAACGTTAAATATAAAAAAAAGTATGAAAATTTCATAAAAATAAATTAAATTAAGTTTTAACATTAAACAATGACGTCATAACGATGTTATTCTTACATGTTTGATCAGATTCTGATTAAATTATGGGATGTAAAAACTCTCAGACTTACCGCACGTGTCCTGCAGCTGTCACACGCACGCGCGCACAAAAGCACGCGCTTTGGCATGTATCGCCGTCAACAAGCCGATACCAGGACATTAAAAAAAATGTATTAAAAAAAACAACAAATACAATTATTATCTTGTTTTTTGTTGTTTTTGTTTCTTTAAATTTTATTAAGTTATTAAAAAATCAAGATGATTGTTTTTACTTTTTTCTTTAGTTTAACAATTTTATTGTTTATTTTATATCATTCTTATTGATATTATTTATGTGGATTTTTCTCTTTTATGTGAATTTATTTTTTTATTGTTTATGTATTTTAATAAAAAAGTTGTAGTTTCTACAGTGACCGCTAGATGCCGCTTTTTAGTTGCTTTCTGAAAAACAAACAATAAAAAGTTAAACAAATAAACCTTTTATTTTGAAATATTTTTTATTTATGTTTCAACACAAACAAAAAAAATCTTAATTTTTTTATTGTAAATTTTATGAAGTTACTAAAAACTAAAGTGGATTTTTTGTTTTTTTGCTATTCACTAATTTTATTGATTTTTTTTTTTACTAATATATAAATATATATATCCTTAATATTTGGTATTGATTTGATAAGAGCCATTTTATTTTATAAAGTAAATTCATATTTTTTTCCTCATTGTTTATCAACACTGTGATGTCATAACTGACCACCAGACGTCGCTTTTCAGTCGCTTTCTGAAAAGAAAAAAAATCTCAGATTTTTTTTCTTTAATGATTCTTCTTTTATTTTCTAAATTAATTTCTTTAACAACTTAAATTAAGTTTATTTCTGGCTTTGTGACAAGAATTTTCAATCGTAATATAAAATACTTTAAATTGCACTATTGTTTTATTTCAGATTTTTTTTCCTGGTTCTTAAAGTCCTTAAAAACCTTTAAAATTTTTGCATCAAAAACTAAAAAACAGTCGAAATATATTGAGATTTTTTTTCTTATTTAAACTTTTTGCAAAGCTGTAGTTTCCAGATTGACCGAAAGGTGCCGCTTTTCAGTCACTTTCTGAAAAATATTCTGATAAACTTTTTTAATAAATAGTTAAAAAGCAAAACTTAAAAAAATATATTTTCTATATGAAATTTAATTTAATGTTTAATTAAAAATTTAAACTGACAAAAAAATATTAGAACGTATAAAAATTAGATTAACGATAAAATAAAAGCAAAAGATAAAAAAATTAAAATTGCATTATATTCTGGGGCCACGAGAGGGCGACAAAACTCCTTATAATTGAAATATATCTGGTCAAATCAATTTTTAAATATTTTTGATTATTAAATATATTATTATTCCGTCACCATAACAGACATCCTAATTATTGCAGACGCTGCACCGATCAGTCTGTGGATCTCCCGCTCCATCTTTCCCCCACTTGGAGCAGGAGCCCGTGCCCCCGCTCAGCTGCCCCCATAGGAGAACCACGGTCTCTGATTTTTTTTAAAAAATCAACTATAATTTAAAATTTAATAAAAAATATTACTTTTTATTCATAAAAATAACTTTTTTAAAGCAGCACAAAAAAAAAAACCAAAAAAAAATAAGTG